>RJWH01002518.1:0-126518 GCA_004363575.1 Solenodon paradoxus | reverse complement strand
GCTGGAAAGAACGCAGGGCAGGAAGTAGAAGGCGACAAGGATCTGAATGGTTTGTAAAATGAGACTCAAAAATGCAGCAGTTACTCACTGAAAAGTGCAGCAGATCAAGCTGAACACAGCAGCCAAAACTGCAAGGGGCAGTATGACAAAATCTAAAGGCGTTGAACAATCTGGTCTGATGAGCACTTAACACTAACCAGCAATGTCCCTTTTAGGACAGAGACGTACAAAGATGAGAACCTGCTGGGAAGATAATCCAAACCAAAGAGTACAGGTCAATAAGAACAAAGGAAAAAGAAGGTACAAATAAAAGCATGGAAATGACACAAGGCACCATTGATGAAAAAAAAAAAAAAAAAAGGTAAGCTGAACTCATTAAAGTTAAAATGTCTGTCCTGCAAAAAAGAATGAGAATACAAGTCAAAGACTGGATAAAATATTAACCAAAATATATTTGATAAGTGACTGATACATAATATGTACAAAGAACTCTTAAACTCTACAATAAGAAAATGAATAACTCAGTTAAAAAATGGGCAAAAGACATGGCCGACATCTCCCTGAAGTAAATACATGAACAGTAAACAAGCATATGAAAGGAGAGTCCACATCTAATGTCATCAGGGAAATGTAAACTAAAATAACAAAATAACAAGATACCACTACACTCCTACTAGAATGACCAAAGTTCAAAACCCCGACAATAACAAATGCTGCTGAGGACGTGGAGTGGCAGAAACTGTCATTCCTTGCTGGTGGGAGTGTAAAATGGTACTGCCACTTTGGAAAATATTTTGGTAGTTTCTTAGAAAACTAAACCTACTCTTACCATAGATCCCATAACGAGTTGAAAACTTATGTCCACACCAAAACCTGCACATGGGCACTTTTATCCATAACTTTTAAAACTTGGAAGAAACAAGATGTTCTTCATCTTGGTGAATGCATACACCAACTGTGGTACATTTAATAGAATGTTATGTTATGCGGCAAGAAAAAGTGACTTGTTAAGCTTCTGTGTCTATGAAAAGAGAGTAAACTTAAATGCATATTGTTAAGTGAAAGAAGCCAGTGTGACAGGGCTACATGATTTCAACAATACCGCTCTCTGGTAAAACAACTCTGTGAAGACAGTACAAAGATCCATGCTTGCAGGGAGCCAGTAGGAGGGAAGAGAGGAATAAATGGAGCACAAAGGATTTTTAGGTCAGGGAAGCTATTTTCCACGACACTGTAATGAGAACACATGTCACTGCATGTGTCGAAATCCACAGACAGAGCAAAACTAGACTTTGGTTGACAATCATGGGTGAATACTAGTTTACAGATGATAACAAATGTACCACACAGACGTGGGATATTGATGGTGGGTAAGGTTATGTGGGACAGGGGAGGGGAGGGAGTATGTGAAAACTCTGTATTTTCCATTTAATTTTGCTGTGAACCCAAAACAGCTCTAGAAAGTAAAGTCTAATGGCTAATCATATGAGTAAAGGAATTAATTAAATGAAAAAACTTAAAAAGTTAGAAGAGATAAATGACTAGGAAACCTAACAAAACAAGTTCATAATGTGATACTTTTAGAAAACAATAGGTTAAGAGTCTATTGGTAAATTATTTAGAAAAAAAGCTTTAAAAAACCCTAATCTGCAAAAGTCCAGTTCTGGACAATCTGAAGTAGATTCAGTTATCTATATTCTTCCCTCTAAATCATCTAAAAGTGCTAAATATCATATTATCAAATAAATATAAAAAGATGCTAAAAAGTGAAGAGAAAAAAGGCCAGAATGGGCCTTGGGATGTGAAGACTGACATGGCAGTGAGTTCCTGAATTTGCTTTAAGCCTCCATATCCGCGACTGTGTACTGGGGAAGCTGGTGACCTAAAAATAACAGGGCATAAACAAAAAAGCCCATATGAAGCCCAAAATAAGAATATCAAGGGAATGTAACAGAATAAGTTACTTGTCATTTTTTAGAAATGCAACTGAAATTGTAAAAAGGATTAAATGCTATATATTAAAAGTGCACATTACATAGTTGCGAAAGTTGAAAAATACTGAGATATAGTGATTACACAAAAATAAAATTAAAAAGAAACTAATGTAGACATCTAGGTGATAATTACAGAATATATATGCTTTTTAAGATAGGTTATATTGGGTCATAAAATAAGGTTCAATGAAACTGACTACAATAGATTCAAATGAGAACTCAGTAAGATATTTAAAAATCTTCTAAATTTGGTAATTAAAAAAATATACTTCCAATAACCTATTTCAAAAAAGAAATCACTAAGAAAATTAGTAACTAGTTCAAATGACGTGATAATAAAATACAACATGTCAAAATTTGTGGAGTGTAGCTAAGGCAGTGCTTAGAGGAAAATATATAGCTTTAATTCTGATGTCAGAAGGAACAAAGAGTTGATAAGTTACCTAAGCTTCCAATTTAAGATATAAGAAATAGAATTAAACCCAATGAAATGGGGAAAAAATAATGAGAACAGGAATAAATAAGAACTTAGACAAATAGAGAAATCTTTTCTTGAAAAGACTTTCAAAATTCATAAACTTGGTAAGACTATTTAATTATTTTAGTAGTTTATTAATAAACAACCTAAATCTTACCTTGGCCAATTCTGTAACTTTACCAAAACCAGGCTCCCAAGAGGGAGCTGTGAGTAGACAATCTTAAATCCACTTTGATGAAACTGAGACTCTTCAGGAAAGTCTTCTTCAGAAATAGAGCACTTATTATACCTTGAATCAGCATTCATGAAGCAGTACCAGGGTTCACTGTGATCAACTCTGACTGCATCCTCACTTGACAACAATCTCCATTTCAAACAATCTTCATTCTCACATTGAACCCATACTTTGTTTATATATATGTTGTTTCCCACTGGGGATTCCATTGGAGTGTTCAAATATTCCACTAATATCTTACAATCCAAATTTCCTTTTCCATGAATGAATTTAATCTAAAAAACAAATGAAAAAATATAAGGATTCAAGAGTATAAAGAAAGCTCAACCCAAAATTCAAGCGATAGCTCTTCTCTGATACCTTTTTACCTATTTTCTTTCTCTCTTATAAAGACTATACATTTTGAACATGTTATGTTTCTACCTACCAGAAACAAGAGATGCGTCAATCACTTTTAGCTTAAATGCTCCAAAATTAAAAATAAGAAAAGTATGGAAGAGCAGCAATAACAAGTGTGAAGAAGAATAGAGGTAATTACCTGTAATATCTATTAAACTACTACATAGTACTAAACTGGTAGATATCCAGTACTTTTGCCATAAAAGCAGCTAAGGTTTACTGAAAGACTCACTATAAGCTAAGCATTATCATGATCCTTAATCACACAACTTATATAGCCTTCCCAACAACCTTAGTATAATAATTTTTAGAGAAAACTGAAGTCAAGAAAAATAATTTGTTTAAGGTCCCAGAGCTAGTATAGAGTTGCAATTTAAATACGTGCAGTTAAATTCCTCTGAGATTTTACCTACTAGGCTACACTGTCTCATGAGATATATACATATATGTGTGTGTGTGTGTATACATATATATAGAGAGAGAGAAAAATGATACCTTTTTTAAATTCTGAGGAATATCAAATACAGCAAAATATTTCACCATAAGAAATTTGAAATTTGCTTTAAATAATTAAAGAAATAGCTTGCTTACATGGGTTTTCCTTTCATCCAATAATAATTCAAAAAAACATTTCTCAGAGCTTCTTTTTATGAAAATTTAAAATATATAAAATGTTTAAAATTACATGATTCTGTCCCCACCTCTAACACCAATGATAACAGCTATATGTATACTAAAAATAATTAATAACTACAATACAAGTAATACTATTATAGCAACTTATTTTTTAATTTGAGACCTATTTTTAAAAGGACTTCAATGTAGCATATTTATGTATTAGTACAGAACTATTATCCAAGTAAAAGCATTGTTCATAGAAGTCCTTAAAAACTATCTTATTTGTCGTATACTTTACTAAGGCCACTACAAATTGCTTTAGAAAAAATTTTGCCAGTATATCTCAAGAGCTATAGTTTACAACTTTTAATTAATCTCACACAGATAAATGCATCTAAAGAAAAAGTTTAAGAGACCAATCTACACATGAAAAGACCAAAAATATTCACTATAGCACTGATTATCATATTGGAAGAGTGGAAAAGTCTAAAAATAGGAAGAACTAAATCTAAAAAAAAATATAAAATTCTGCTAATGATTTCTTTTTTTTAATTTACTTAATTAACTGGTGAGAAAATGTATGAAGATTAAAGACTACAACTTGGTCATTCTCATATATTATTAATTTTCAGAGGTGTATTTGTATTGAGCAGCATTGTATTATCACATAAACATCAGGTATACTATAATAAATCAACATTTGTATAAACCATAAGTAGTTCGCCACTGAAAGTCCAATTCTATCCTTCACTGTACAATTGACCATTTTTACCCAATTTACCCACTCCTATTGCCTCTTCCCCTCTGGTAATCACTGATTGGGTCTTATAAGTCTAAAACTTTATTTTTATCTTATTTGGTTAATTCATTTATTTTGCTCGTCTATGTACCACGAGTGAAATCGTGTCTTTGTCTTCTCCATCTCACTTATTTCATTAGGTATAATACCCTCTGGGTCTGCCCACAATGTGCAAATGAAAAAAGCGTCATCTCTTTTTAATAACTGAGTAATATTCCACTGTGTATGTGTGTGTGTGTGTGTGTGTGTGTGTGTGTAATGACACTTCTTTCTCCAATCATCTGTCAATGCACACTTAGGTTGTTTCCCCACTCTTGGCTCTTGTAAATAATTATAATAAACCTGGGGTATGCATACCTCTTGAAATGAGTAATTTTCTATTTTTTAGACAAATACCCAGATATGGAGTAACTGGATAGGATGTAATTCTATTTGTAATTTTTTTGAGGACTCTCCATATTACTTTGCATAATGGCTGCACCAATTTACATTATCATCAACTGTGATAATGAAGATTCCCTTCATGTCCTTTCGTGTTGCAATCTTTCCAACACGATTTTAGATTATCTATTTCATAGATTAGAAGAATTAGCATCAGTAAAAAGGCTGTATTACCTAAAGCAATATATAGATTCTGCAATCACCATCAACATCTCCACAACATAATTCACAGAAATAGAAAAAAATCAAGAAATTACTTGGAACTACAAAATATCCTAAATACTAAAAAGGATCCCGAGAAAAATGAACAAAAATAGAGGCATCGTGGTCTTTGACTTCAAACTATACTACAATGCAAGAGTCATCTAAACTACATGGTACTGGAATAAAAACAGACACAAAGACCAATGCGAGGGGCTGAAGAGTGTCCAAGATGGTGACCTGGTGGCCAAGTCTTGCCTCCTACCCATAGAACAACCAGAAAGCACCTATTTTGCAGATAGAAATGATGTGGAAAAGCAGGAACAGAAATGACAAAAGCATTTATCACCATATAGGGTAGGCCAAAATGTCAGGGCTCAGAGTTACACTGCAGATTCAGGATTCCCAGCCTCAGGGGGAGAAAAAGGGCTATAGTGGAGGGAGTGGTTTCAGGAAGAATCAGGCCCCTCAGAGTTGCTCCAGCAGTGGAAATGGGACATGGAGCCAGGGGACAGGATCTTGCTGTAGGGTAGAAGGAGGGTCAGTGCCCAGCGCACTGAGTAGGAGCCCCAGAGGGGAATTTGCACAAGATGCCACCATACCCAGAAGCAGGTGGGGCAGTCTGCCTCCACCATATTGCCCCAGTCACAGGAGCCGCCCATCAGAAATTCTGACCCCAGGCTTAAAGGTACTTGAAACAGTGTCTAGAGGAAGAGAGTGGCCCGCTAGTGCCACACTGTGGGTGGAGGCAGACCTGCAGCATAATTGCTGCTTGTGGGTAACACTGGGGGAAGGCTCTGCATCCCCTACAAAAACCCCGAAGCCATAGGCTGAACTCGAGGGCCCCAGTATTGTGTCCACCAAAGAATTTCAACAAATCCAAACAGTGTTGACACTAGACAACTTAAAATCCCCTGTGTTCAAACAAAGATTCAGGCTTATTTGCTACAAGTATATACCCTATGCAAGGCTATCACTGCAGGGAAATGTAATCCACAGAAACATGAACAGAATGCCAGAGTGAAGACACAGAAATTTATGTGAAATGATGAATCCAATTAAAATCCCAAGGGAAAACCTGAATAGAAGTCATATAAACTGAGGATGAACTTAGGGGAACAGTGATAAAACATACTCATAGAAATCAAGAAAACAAAAGAAGGAAAAGAGAAGAATAAAAAAGAGAGGGAAGAAATGAAGCAAGATGTCAGAAAAAAAGAACAAGATAGCTGAACTAAAGAACTCAATAGAGGATTCAAGAGTAGATGGATGAAGTCTCCAACATAATCAATGAGCAAGAAGATAGAGCAGAGGAATGCACTCAAGCAAATCAGCAAAGAGAAAAAAGAATGAAATGAAAACAACATTCAAGACCTATGGAATAACATCAAAAGGAACAATACTTGTATCATAGAGGTCCCAGAAGTAGAAGAGCGAGAAAAGAGGGTAGAAACTACATTTGAAGAAATAACAGCTGAGAATTTTCTTAACCCAAAGAATGAAACACGCTCCAGACTCAGGAAGTTCAAAGTGTTCCAACAAAAGACACCTACACAAAAATCAAACAGACCTACACAAAGACACAGTCATCAAAATGTAAAAACAAAACAAAACAAAGAATCTTAAAATCAGCAAGAGAAAAATGTGTCACACACAAGAGTCCCCATAAGACTGTCAGCTGAAATTCTACCAGCTAGAAGGGAATGTCATGATATATTCAAACTGCTGAGAGAAAAGAATTTTTACCTAGAATCCTAGAGCCTTTGAGGTTGCCATTTACAACTGAAGTAATTATCTTAAAAAAAGTTTTTCAGATAAGCAAAAAGTTAAAGAAATTCATCACCACACAACCAATACTACGAAATATACTAAAAAGAAGCTCTATAAAGTGTAAAAGAATGCCTCAAAAACAGTAAGACAGAAAAATATAAAAAGTGATCAGGAAGAGAGGAGAATAAAAATGTGGCAAGTTAGAATGAGTGTAAGACTAATCTACTTTCAAATAAAAATAGGAAATAAACATAGAATTCTTAATGCTAACCTCGGGGTAACAGCTAAACACATCTCCAGGGAAAAACAAAGAAGAAAACAAAAAGGGAAGCCAATAAAAACATAACTACACCCAGGCCAGCTAAGGAGAGAAAGAGAAGAACAAAGGCACGGTCTGTAACAACACCCAGAAGACAATTTACAAAATGGCAATAAACTGCAACATATCAATAATTACCCTAAGAGTAAATGGATTGAACTCACCAATCCAGCAACACAAAGTGGCCAAATGGATTAAAAATCATAACCCAATCTTCTGCTGCATTCAGGAAACTCACTTTCTTTCAAAGGATAAACATAGGTTCAAATCAATGGGTGGAAGAGAATCCCTCAGTCGAATGGCAACAAAAAAAGGCAGAGAACAGTCATACTTATTTAGTATAAAACAGACTCACAACTAAAATAGCGTAATGAAAGACAGAGATGGGCTATTATTAATGATTAAGGGGTAAATCCAGAAAGAAGACATAATGCTTATTAACACATATGCACCAAATGAAGAAGCATCAAAATATACTGAACATTATTAAAACTAATGAGAGAGGTCAACAATAGTAGTAGTAGATTTCAATGCCCCACTTACAACAATGAACAGATCAACCAGGGAGAAAATTAACAGGGGAACAGCAGCTTCAAATGACCATTTGGAATACTTAGGTCTAATATATACTGAACACCTCATCCAACGACTACAGAATTCACTTTCTTCTCAAGTGTACATAGAACATTTTCAAGGGGAGAACATATGTTGGGACACAAAACATATCTTAACAAATTTACAAAGACTGAAATCATACCAAGCCTCTTGAATAAACGCAGTGGCTTAAACTAGAAATCAACCACAAAAAGGAAGTTGTAGGACTCCAAATTAATTGGAGACTAAACAATATACTTCTGAATTTTACTACTGGCTAAAAGAAAAAATCAAAGAAGATCTTAAAAACATACTTAAAGATAAATGAGAATGAAGTCACATGGTATCAGAATCCATGGGATGCAGCAAAAGCAGTACTGAGGGAAGTTCACTGGAATCCTGGCCTACCTCAAGAAACAAGAAAAATCACAAATAAATAATCTAGCCCTGCACCAAAAACAACTAGAGAAAGAAGAACCATTAAAGTCAAAAATCAGTAGAAGAAAGGGAATAACAAAAATTCAAGCAAAATAAAAAAGACAACCCAGAAGATCAACGAAATCAAAATTTGGTTCTCTGAAAAATTAAAATTGACAAACCCTTATCTAGACTCAAAGAAAAAGAGAGAAAACTCATAATAAGAAATAAAAATGAGTGGGGGGAAAATAACAACAGATACCAAAGAAATGCAGATCATAAGAAACTACTATGCCAACAAAGTAGACAACTTTGAGGCCATGGACAGATTCTTAGAAATATAGAGTTTACCAAGACTGAACCTGGAAGAACTGAAAAACTGGTACAAGAAAATCAAAAGCCAGAAACCTGAAGAGGTAATCAAAACTCTCCCTGAAAATAAAAGCTCAGGACCACATGGTTTTATGAGTTTTACCAAACTTTCAGAGAAGAATTAATTCTGTTCTTCTCAAATTATTACAAAATATTGAAGAACATGGAACACTGTCAAACACTTTCTATGAGATTACCATTACACTGATATGAAAATCTGATAAGATATCATCAAGAAAGAAAATATCTCTAATGAACATAGATGCAAAATTCTCAACAAAATATTAGCAAACAGAATCCAACAATGCATCAAAAAGATAACCCATCATGACCAAGTGGGATTTAACCCAGCGATGAAAGGACAGTTCAACATATCCAAATATATTAACGTAGTACGCCAGATCAACAGAGTAAGGAAGAAAACTCCATGATCACATCACTAAACACAGAGAAAGCTTTTGACAAGATCCATCTCCCATTTATGATATAAAAAATCTACAAAAAAAAAAAAAAAATGGAAATAGAAGGTATATACCTCGACATAATGAAGACCATATTCAATAAACCCAAAGCCAGCATCATAGTCAATGGCGACAAACTGAAAGCATTTCCTCTAAGGTCAGGAACAAAACTAAGGCAATCTGCTCATGCCACTGCATTTTAACATTATATTGGAGGTCTCAGCCAGAGCAACTTAGGCAAGAAGGAGAAATAAAAGGATCCACATTGGAAGGAAGGAAGTAAAAACACAAGCATATGCAAATGACATGATTATATATGTTTAAAATCCTAAAAACTGCCCCAAAACTAATAGAACTAATCAGTGAATACTGTAAAGTGGTGAATTAAAAGAAAAATCATGCACAAAAATCTGTTGCATTTTTATACACAAATAAGCCAGAAGAAAATGAAATCAAGAAAATCACAGTTAAAAGTTGAAGGAAAAGAATAAAAAATCTTAGCATATACTTAACAAAGGAGGTGAAAAACCTGCACAATGAAAAGCATAAATCCTTCTTTAAAAAATAGAGCATACACAAAAGATGGAGAACCATCCCCTGTTCATGGCTGGGAAGATTCAATATTGTTAAAATGGCCATCTTACCTAAAGCAACATGCAGATGTAATGCAACCCTTATTAAAATCCCATGGGTTTATTTCAAGGAAAGAGAACAAAAAATCTTAAAATTTGTATGTAACAACAAAAGATCCTGAATAGCCAAAGCAATTATAGGATAAAAGAACAAATCTGGAAGCATTACACACTCAGACAGTGAGCTATAATACAAAGTGATAGTGATCAAAATGATTTGGTACTGGAATAATATCAGAGGCACAGATCAGTGGAACAGACCTGAATCACCAGAAACTGACTCACTCACATAAGATCAGTTATCTTCAACAAAGGAGCCAAAATCATATAATGGACAAAGGAAAGTCTCTTCAATAAATTGTGTTGGGATAACTGGACAGTCTCATGCACAAGAATGAGTCTAGACCACTCTAACACTATTCACAAAAATTAACCCAAAATGGACTAGAGATGTGGATATAAGACTGGAAACCATAAAATGCTTGGAAGACAACACAGGAAAGACATTCCATGACATCAGCCTTAGCGAGGTCTTTGGGACTCAACTCCAGCATCAAGGGAATCAAAAACACAAACAACTGGGGCTATAGCAAACTAAAAAGCTTCACAGTGAAAGAAAACATCACCAAAACAAAAGAAACCTACTCCTGGGAGAAGATATTTGTATTTTATATTTCTGACAAAGGTTTAATATCCAAAATATACAAAGAGCTCATAAAACTCAATGATAGAAAAACAGACAATTGAATCAAGAATGGGAAGAGGAATTGGAGAGACAAAAGGCACATGACAAGACTTCTACTTGCTGGCTACCAAGGAAACGCAAATTAAAACAATAATCAGATATCACCTTACACCTGCTAGTGGTTATTATCGAAAAGTCTATAAACAACAAATGTTGATGAGGATGTTGAGAAAAGGGAACACTTTTACATTGCTGGTGGGGGTGCAAATTGGTGCAATTCCTATGGAAAACAGTATGAAGATTCCTCAGAAAGCTGACTATGGAAATCTCATAGGATCCCATCATACCACTTGTAGGTATTTACACATAAGATAAAAAAAACACAAATTCACAGAGATTTATGCACCCCCACGTTTACTGCAGTCCTATTACACAATAGCTAAGACCTGGAAACTACCTAATTGCCTAAGTCAGTGAACAGATAAAGAACACGTGGTCTGTATACACAACAGAACACTACACAACCCTTAGAAGAGATGAAACTCAGTCATCCAAATCAACATGGATCAAACTAGAGGAGATTATGTTAAGTGAAATAAGTCAAAAGAAGAAAGATACCAGATGATCTCACTCCTAAGTGGAATCTGAACAAACAAAACAAAGGAACAGACTAAACAAAACCAATAGACACTGGCTATAGAACTCAGGTTACCGAAAGGGAATGGGATGGGTGAGAGGGGGAACAGTGGTGGCAGGGCCCACTGCACCATGGTGAAGAACTCTTGGTAATTTGGAGGAGGGTAGGGTGTGCTGACATATATCTGAAAATAGGGAACCTGTACATAATGGAACCTACACATATAAGTTTGCTTTAATTTGTAAAAAAAAAGTTACCACAATACTTTTTTAAAAAAGACCACTGGGACAAAATTGAGAGCCTGAAAATAAACCCACACATGTGCAGACAACTGATTTATGACAAAGGAGCCGAGAGCATACAATAGAGCAAGGAAATTATCCTCAACAAATAGTGCTTGGAAAAGAGAACTGCAATATACAAAAGAATGAAACCAGACCAATATTAATACCATATATAAAAATTCAAAATAGATTAAGGACATCATTTAAGACCTGAAACTATAAAATACATAGTGAAAACACAGGTAACATGCTCCTTGTCACTGGCCTTAGAGAGATGTTTGGGGCTCTAACAGCAAAAACAGAAGAAAAATGTAAACAAACAGGACTAGATCAAACCAAAATGCTTCTCTACAGCAAAAGAAAGTATCACCAAAATGAGGTGTGCTACTAAATGGCAGAATTGCAGATCATAAATCCATAAATGCTTAATATCCAAAATATAGACATCATAAAACTCAACAATAAAACAAGCAACCCAACTAAAAGAGGGACTCCTCCAAAGAAAACATATAATCATCAGGAGCATGAAAATATGTTCACCATCCTATTATTAGGAAAATGTGAATCAAAACAATGAGATCACCTCACACCTGTGAGAATAACTATTACCTGAAAGAAAAGAAACAACACTACAATTTAGATTGTAATTAAAGTGAATAGTCTTTTAGTTTATATTCTCTGGGTCACTAGATATTAGAGCAGCAATTATTTATTCCAGACTTCGGAGTTAAATTGTGTGTGAACTTCTAGCTCAGCTACTCACCAGATACACATGTTTTGGGCAAAACACTGTTTTTAATTTCATTTCACAGATGGTCTACTTCTTGTGTGCATGGGTATGTGACATGTTTCTTCTTTATTTCCAATCCTAATATCCTCTTTTACTAAGCTAACTAGGACAGTTATAATGTTGAATAGAAGCTATGATCTTTTTCCAATTTAAAAGAGAATGCTTTTACTATTTGACTATAAAGTCATATACATACGCCTTTTGCAAAAATCGTTCAAGGTCATAGTTTTATCTGTTAAATCGTCAGGTTACCAAGAAGACTTTAATGTTGCTTATCATGAAGAGCTGTCAAATTTTGGAAAATACTTTTTATATATATATATACTAAGGTGAACATAAAGTATTTCCTTATTTCTGTGAATTGAGTAGTTTGCATTAATGGATTTATTAATGATAAACCACAATTCACATACTTGTGTCATGAGAAATTTTTCTGTAATGAATATTGCTGCATTCATTATTATTTAACATTTTTCATGTTTATAGAGGAGAGTGGTCTATTTTCATATCTCCTTTTACCTATGTCTGGTTTTTATATCAAGATTAAATATCCTCATAAAGTGAAGTACAGGATATCTCCCCTTTTTGGAAAGTTGGCCAAAGGGAGGAATTTCCAATTTTGTCATACATTAAAGAATTGAGGTATAGTTCTATATTTCTCAATGCTTCTCTTTTTCACTCTGACATTTTTTACCTTCTTTTTTCTTAGTGTAATCTTGTCATTTTAAAACAGTTTTAGTCTTTGCATTATTTTTTTAATTTTTTTTAATTCTATTTAATTAATAGCTGCACTTGACTTTTCCTTATCTTCTACTTTCTTCTGGAATTCTTTGTTGCTCTTATTTTCTCAAACAGATACTTAATTCATTTTCAGTCTTTTAAAAACTTCACTAATTTTTATTGTGGTAAACAAAGATTTCCCTTCTTAATAAATCTTTACATGAATCAGACAATGTTGTTGATTTTAGGTACAATGTGATACAGTAGATACCTAGAACAATTCATCTTGCTTAATTTGAACTACTTACTAATTAGTAACTTCCCATAGGCCTTGCAAACTACATTCTACCTTTTGATCTTATCAATTTGTGGTATTTTAGTTACCAAATATAAGTTGAATCACGAAGCATTTGTCTTTCTGCAACTGGCTTATTTCACTTAGCACAAGCCCTTCAGGTTCATCTATGTTGTTGCATATTGAGAATTTCCTTCTTATTTAACGCTGATGAGATTCCATTGTATGTTTTCTTTATTCATTCATCTGTCAGCAAAAATTTAGGTTGTTTCCAAATCTTGGTTACCATGAATCGTGCTATGAACATGGATGTAAGACATGTCTTTGAGAGCCTGATTTCATATCTATTGCATAAATATCCATTAGTATGACTGTTGCATCATATCGTAGCTCAATTTTTCATTTTTGAGGTACCTTGGTATTGTTTTCAACAGCAGTTGCATCATTTTGCATTCCCATCAACAGTTCCAGGCTCCCACTTCTCCATATTCTCATCAATTTTTATTATATCTTGAAGTTTTGATCACAGCTATGTTAACAGGTATGCATAATATCTTAGTGTGGATTTAATTTGCATTTCCCTGATGATTAGTGACATTAACGATCTTCCCATATATATGATGGCCACATATATATCTACTTTGACAAAATGTCTATTCAGGTCCTGTGCCTATTTTTAAACTCGATAATGATATTTTTGCTATTACTTGTAAGAGTTTCTTAATACATTTGGGGTACTAACCCCTTTCTCAACTATGTAGGTTCAAATACATAACCCCTTCTCCTATTCCACAGGTTGCCTTTCATTTTGTTATGCAGAAATGCTTTCACTTGATGAGCCCTACTTATTTTAGGTTTGTTGTCTGTGCTTTTGGTGTCAAACCCAAAAATATCATCAATAAGGTCCATCTCAAATATATTCTCCCCTATGTTTCCTAGAGTTTAAAGTTTCAAGATTAAAATTTAAGTTTTTAATCTCTTTTGCAATGGTTTTGTTAATGGTGTAAGGACCAATTTCATTCTTTCGCATGTGTGTATTCAGGTTTCTAACACAATTCATAGCAGAGACTATCCTTTCCCCACTGTATATCCTTAATGCCTCTGTTGAATGCTAGTTGACTATAAAAACCTGTGTTTATTTCCAGACTCTATTCTGTTCCATTACTCTGTAATTATTTTATACTAATTTCATACTATTTTGATTATTACAGTTTGAAATCGGGAAAATGATTCCTCTAACATATCTCACTCCAGATTGCTTTAGCTATTTGGGGTCTTTTATGGCCCCACACAAATTTTAGGATTGTTCTTCTATCTCCATGAAAAATTAATTTAGAATTGTAATAGGGATTGCACTGGATGTGTAGATTGTTTGGAGTAATGCTGATATTCTAATATTGATTTTTCCAATCTGTAAACATAGGATAGATTCACCAACTTGTGTCTTCAAATTTTTTCATCAATGTTTTATGGTATACAGATATTTCACCCTCCTAGTTAAGTTAATTTCTAAGCATCTTCTTTTTGGTGCAATTATAAATGGATTATTTATTAAATTCTTTTACTGTGAGTTCAAGATTAGTGTGATTTTTGATTATTGACTTTCTATCCTGCATCTTTACTGAGTCATATTATTAGTTACGATTTTGTTTGGTGGGGTCTTTGGTATCCTCTATATATGGGATCATGTATTCTGTAAAGAGGGAACAATTTTACTTTTTCCTTTCTGATATTAATCTTTTATATTTATTTTTTTTCCTAGTTGTTCTGGCTAATACTATGTTGAATAGAAATGGTGACATGGGAACCCTTAGTAAAGGTTAAAAATTTTCACCAGTGAATGTGAGCTTAGTTGTGGACTTGCTCTACATAGCCTTTGTTTTGTTGAGATATAGTCCTTCGATACCTAACTTTTTTGTTTTGCTTATCAAAGAGCAGGAATTTTGTCACAGGCTTTCTCTGTGTCTATGAAATGAACTTGATTTTTCCTTTAATTATAGTTTACCATTTACTGATGTGAATATTTTAAAGAATCCATGTATCTCGGGTATATATACTACTTGATCATGAGTTTATGATCCCTTTAATATGCTGAATTTTGTTTCCTAGTATTTTGTTGATAGTTTTTGCATATATGTTAATCAGGGATAATGGCCTGCAACTTTCTATTCTTGTATTCTTATCGGTCCCTGGGATCAGGGTAACTCTGGCCTTGAAAAACAGCAATAATTCTTCTTTAAAAGTATAGTAGAATTCACCAGGGGAGTTGTCGCATCCTGGTCTGTCCTTGGCAGATTTTTTATTTCTAATTCAAACATCTTATATTTGGTCTATTCATATTTCCTATTTCGTCATGATTCATTCTTGGTCAATTTTATGTTCCTGTAATTTATTCATTCTCCTAGGCTGATCAATTTGTTGACATACAATTATTGATAATAGTCTCTTGTGATCCTTTATATTCCTATAGTGTCAGCTAACTTTTTTTGTCCACCCCTTCTCCCTTTCCTCTGGTAACCACTACTCCTGTCTTAAAAACTAAAAGTTTATTTTTGTTTAATTTGGTAGGTTCATTTTTTTGTTTTTTCTATATCCCACAGGCTGAGTGAAATCCTATGATGTTTGTCTTTCTCTGACATATTTCACTAAGCATAATTCCTTCTAGGTTCATTCATGTTGTTGTAAATGATGTGATTTCATATTTTTTAAAGCTGAGTGGTATTCTAGTATGTTTATATACCACATCTTTGCTTATCAACTCATCTACTGATGGGTACTTTGGTTGTTTCCAGCTCTTGACCACATAAAGAATGCTGCAATAAATGAGATACATAAATTTCTTCAAATTAGAGTTCTGTGGGTTTTGTTTTTTTTTTTTTTGCATACTATCCAAAAGTAGGATAATGGGATCATATGGAATTTCTATTTTTAATTTTTGAGGAGTCTCCATACTGCTTTCCACAAGTTTTCACCAACTCACACTCCACCAACAGTGTATAAAAGTTCCCTTTTTCACACATCATCTCCAACACTTGCTTCTAGTGCTTTGGATAACAGCTATTCTCACAGGCGTAGATGATATCTCATTGTTGTTTTGATTGGCATTTCTCTAATTACAAGAGAGGTGGAACCTCTTATCAATTGCCTGATGTCCATCTGTATGACTTCTATGAAGAACAGTTTATGAAGACCTCTGGCATCAGTTTTAAAGTCTCCTCTTTCATTTTTTTAATTTAATTTCAGTCTTCTCTTTCTGTTAATATAGCTAAGTATTTGTCAATTTTATCTTTTCAAAAAGCAACTCTTTTTTTATCTTTTCCATTATTTTTATAGTTTTATTTCGTTTATTTTGCACTGATCTTTATAATTTCTCCCTTCTGAATTTAGGCTTATTTCTTTAGTTCCTATGGTGTAGTTATGCTGCTTGAGCTTTGTCTTTTTTCTTAATTCTAGACTTTATTACTATAAAAGTTCCCCTTAGAAAGCTTTTATTCATGATACATTCTTAACAGGTTGTAGCATAATGTGTTTCCATTTTCTTTAATCTCAGGGACTTTTTAGTTTCTCTTCAACTTCTTCTTTGACCCACTGATTTTTCAAAAGAATTGTTTAATCTCCATATATTTGTGAATTTTCATTTTTCTCCTATTATGGATTTCTAGTTTCATATTTTTGTGGTTATAAAATAAGCTTTATATGATTTCAATCTCTTTCTACTGAGTGGTTTTATATGATCTATTCCTGAGACTGTTCCATGTGCCCTTGAGATTATGTATTCTGATGCTGTTGGATGAAATGTTCTGTATTTGTCTGTAAGATTCTTTTGGACTAAAGTATAAATTCAACATTTCCTTCTTGATTTTGTCTAGATAGCCAGTCCCCTGTTTAAAAAAATGCAGCACTAAAATACCCTATATATTATTGCATTGCTTTCTTTTTCTTGCTGCAGAGCTATTTTCTTTATATATTTAGAGGCCCTGATATCCAAAAGGGTTTGTCATTTGCAAGTCTCCCTACACATAGTAAACCAAAGAGGTAATCTTTTAACAGACACATCAGCACTTCCTGCTTCTAGTGACCCCACTCCCCCCGTGCCCAGCTTCAGCACAGAGGGAGCAGGAAAATACACAGTGCTCTCAGTTTCTCCCCGGAAAGCCAGCCCCTGGGTAGAAGCCATGAAAGTTGGGAAATGAGATGCACGGTTTGAACCCCTGCTTTTCATGTAGAAGCTGACAGTGCAGGGCTCCTTCTCAACTGTAAGTGCTTCACTTGGGACAGGGAGTTATGAGTGAGACTCAGAGCTTTTCCTGCTCATTTCAATGTACTTTCTTGGTTACCTGAAGTACAGAAGTCACTCAACTCTGTTAATCTCTCCAAGGGAACTGATCTGCAGATTGCTATTTATTCAGTATATCTAGTAGAGGAAGGAAAATCGGGAACCTCCTATTCCTTATCCTGCTGATGTCTTTTGTATTTTGCTTTATTCACTTTTACATTAGCTCCAGGAAAATAGTGAACAGTAATAGTAATAGCAGACATATTTATCTTGCTGTAACTGTAACAATATTTAAGCATAAATGTGGTAATCGAAAATGGAAAAAAAGTAACATGCTATTCTGTTAGGGTTTTCCTCTGGCCATGTGTTTCAGAACACCACTATCCATCTTAGACAATCCTCCACAGTGAATGTGAACAAAGGAGTAACAGGAGGACACGACACCGGCTCCTGGGTGAAGGCTACAAACCCCACAATCAAATATAATGAAAACATGGAAGATTCTAAGTCTAAGGTAGCTGTTGGCAGGCTGTGTGGACAACCAAGCTGAGGGTAAAGAGTTGGGGTACAATTCTAGAAACAATGATTCTCCATTGTAAATTCATTAAAGAGCCTTCTATTTATTTTTGTTTAATAAGAAAAATAGATCTTATCAATATGTAATATAAAATTGATGTTACAGTCCTTAGATTGTAAATAAGCAGGTCATGTGCTCTAAACAGGATTTGAGGCCTCCTGCTTAAGTGTAGGAGTTACGACAACTAAGAGTGCTTCACAGAGGTGATCTTGCATTATCCATTTGCCTTTACTATATTATAATGTTTGGGAGCCGTATTTAATTAGATGAACAGGTTATAGACTAGATTAAACCATTCCTCACTAAATGGAATCACTTTAAAATATTTCTGCAAAGAAACAGTATATTGAAGAGAATACTACTAATGCAAATGCTTAAAGTCTAAGAGATATGAAAGAAAACAGAAATGACTACTATTTGTCATTTAACTGTGTAGGATTTTGTCCAACTTACAACCAGTCCTGCAAGAAAGGAGAAAGCACTCTAAGTTTATGGCACCACATCAAGAGAAAGCTTAGGAAAATCCATTATGATAGTCTATTATAAAATGTGAAGGGGATTAAAAGATTACTTTTAAGTGGTAGATAAAATTTTCAGATTTTCTTAGGAAGTTGGGCTTCACAGTAGATATTGCTGAGAAGATAAATTAACACAGAGAAAATGTCATTTTTACTTAAATAGTGATATTCATTTTCAATTGCATCTAACTTAAACCTCTTGGTATTTTAGACTTGACAGAGTTTATCCAGTCTAATAGAAAGTATAATACAGCTACAAAATAGTATCTTTTCAAACCAGATTTTCATTATTTATATTGCCTTTTCTCCAACAGTTCACTACTTTTCAAAATTATTACTACATACAGAAGATGCGACGAAAGAGGAAAATGAGAATGTGGCCAGGAGAGTGCTACGGTCTTTAGACGGGTCTCCGTAAACCACATCTAAGAAATCCACACTTTAATTTACAAAGACGCTGACAAAATCGAAACTATGTTAAGTACAGCACTTGCTTTGTTTAACTTCTGGTTTTAATTTTCATAACTCAAGCTAACAGACTGAACTAGAGAATTCAGAAAAAATTCAAAATTTAAATTTTGTAAAATAGATAACAGAATACCTATTCAAAATAATACAACCATAAGTTCGGACTATGCATTGCTTCATTCATTCAAGGCAAGAGTTAGGAACAGTAACAGATGCTGTTTCCAGCCAGACAGCTCTACCACTTTTTATTAGGTAAATCAGTTAATCTCTAAATCTAAATCTAAATCTTGGTCCCTTATCTATTATTCCATATTACTATTAACCTGTATTGAGTTTCCATCATGTGTTGTACATTTTAATAGTCAATGAGTATTTGCTGACTAGACGAATTACTCTGAACATTAACTCAGACATATGAGTTCGTACTAAAGGTTGGGCCTGGCTTTCAGGACTACGGACAAAAGATGAATAGGGAGTGATCTCTGCTTCATAGGCAGAAAGAGGTAAAACCAGTTTCTATAAAATAGTGGATAAATGTACTACAGTGTGATAAATGTCATGATAGGTGCACTAAAACCTAAGAGAACATAAGTGAGTAAACGGCTCTTCATCGGCAAGGGCTCCAGGAAATCTGTATGGAGGAGCTGATCTTCCAGCTGAGCTGACCTTGGACCCTGACCGGCCAGGTCGGAGTTCACCAGGGACAGGAGGAGGAAAGCAGCACTCAAGCAGAGGGAACTGCATTAAGCGATGGCAGGAAGGTGTAAAAGCACTACGTGTACACAAAAATAACGAGCTGTCAGGAATGACTAGAACACTGCTTACGAGAAGCTGCGGTCGCAGCAGGTGAGGCTGAAAAAATCGTCCAGCAGCAAAACCATCAAATTTTGCCTTATGTACTATCTCAGGATAATGCATGTTACTCTGGAGGCAAGGAGGAGTTATAAACGGTGAAAACCAAGAGCATCGCAAAAGTCAGCTTTTATAGTTCCTCAGACACACTTTTTTTAATATTTGAATAGCTTGAAAATCACAAAGTGCCTTTCAATTGCTGGCCTTCTGAAGTCAGGATGACGTGTCATCCTGCACAAGAACGAACGTGAGGAATCCAAGTAGGAGCGCTCCACTGCAGGCAGAGCGGCCCTGTGTCCTCCTGCCCCATCGGTCTGTCACAACCACCCCACGCATTTCAGAAATAAGTCCTACTTGTGACCAAAAACCGTCAGTGGCACTTAAAGAGCAAAACAGCACCAGCAGCAAAACTTGCAGAATTATACTGTGACTGAAAGGACAATCCTTCAGGTCACAGTGCCGCGCCCATAGGAAATGTTGTTTTGTCAATGTTCTTGATGGCAGAGAAGGTAACAGGATGTGGGAAAACATGGACATCAAAGACTGAATTGCAAACTCTTGTGCTGGGAAATCTAGGTGACAGCGACCATGCTGACAGCCCATGGACCCTGTGTCCTGGCAAGATGGAGCCACAGCATCACACAGGTGACAGCAGAGTCTGCTGCCTGTGCCCCAGGCTGGCAGAGACTGGGGCCCACTGCACAGGGACTGGCTGGAGCCCCCCCAGGGGAAGAGGGACGCTCAGCCCCACTGTTCAAAAGGGGAGCCTTCAATTGCAGCTGGGGGTCAGGTGCCAAGGTTCCACGAGTACCTGCGACCCCTCCTTGGAAATCTGTCCCTGGACCCTTGCACTACAGTCTCTGCCTGCGTGACCTTCATGTCTCTTCACTTCCCAATGGACATTCTTCTGCCTCATTTACAAGGGTAAGTACTGGCTGCTTCCCACAGCAAGTCTGTAAGCTCTCTGAGGGCAGAGATACTATTTTTGTATCTCCATCAATAAATTAATTGATGGAAATATCATTCTTTGTGTTGATTCCAAAAGGCCTAAAGAGTGTTTTACATGTAGGAATTTTTCATAGTGTTTCCCTAACTGTGCTTTTCTCCTGTATTTCTGTGGAGCATCTAGAACTGGCTAAATATTCTAAACAAATGGGAAAGAGATCAGTGAGCAATTTTTTATTTGTAACAATACATGACAAGGCATTAGTAGTAAAACTGAATTATTTAGAGACCACCAACGCCTGCAGAACTCCATTAAACAGTTCCAAGCAACATAATACAACACAATTATTACAGGTGTTTGTGGTGTTTAGTGAAATTCATGAGTTAAAGACAAAAAAATAAGGAAAGTCCATATGGATTTTATGTAATTCTCCAGATTTCTGCAAATCATAAATTTTTTTAAATGATATAGCAGAGTCTGAAAAAAGAAAGAGATCAATTCTTCTTGAATTGAAATACTGTGTAGTCCACTGTTCAACAGAACAAAGGTCTTTATACTGGAACAGAACCAATAAGAATTCTTGTGCAGCATCCATTTTTATTACAACATATATGTATTTGGTCACTGATGTATCCCAGATGGTAGAGTTATAACATATCCAAAGAGTTCTACATAATATCAGAATTTAATGAGACAGTGTGAATAAATCCATGCAGAACAGGCATGAAGATAAATGACCACTTACAAAGAAGGTGTTTTTATTTTTTGTATATGAATAAGAAAACTAATGAATGCTCTTTCAAACAAAAAAGTTATCATCGTTCTTTTGCTCTGCAGCATTGATGTTAAAGAAAGTATATCCACTTTAACTACAGGCAAGCGCTGATGACGTAATTCTTCGGGGTTTGAGAAAACAGTACCATATCACTGTCTTCAAAGCTGGGGCATTTCAGCAGTATCATTTCAGTTTGCATCACTTCAGCATTTGCGATAATCCTCACTTTTAACCAGAGATTTTGAGATTGCAATACTAGAACTACCTACTGCCAAAGGAACCTGAAGTGATTGATAATTTTAACACTATGGTTTGAAGTTTCATAATATGCAACAGAGAGCAGAAAAGATCAAGACGGAGAGTTAAAAGTGCAGGTTCTTATCTTGGTTATGCAACTGTCAGCTGTGCGATCTTGACACGGCCTCAGTGTTTACTGGTTCTCTAAGGAGAGTAGCACTAGATCGCTAAAAATCACCGTTTTAATAATTCCCAACATATCTATCCTGGCTCTTCTTCCGAAACCTTCTGTGCTTCTCCCCATTGATGGACTATCAGCTCACCTGTTAAATTCTTTTTAACCATACATCATAGTCTAGCTTTCATCAGCTACCTTTCATTCATCCCATCTGAATTATTAAGTCTTATCAGCACTAAAGACTTGCATCTTTTATTTGCTTTACAGTCTGCATTGGTTTCCGATGTTTATTCTATCTTTGGTTCACAGATAATATCCCTTAATCTGACATCATATTAGTCTCAAAGGAGTGTTTCTTGTCAATCATTAACACCCAGGACCCTCTTCATCACCTTCAATCCCCATCTGGAACCTGCAGTCTGATTATCTTCAGTCCTCTCTCATGAAAGAGGCTTTTATACTATGTTCAAGACAGAGCAGATATGAGTTTTGATGGGACAAAATCATGACAACTCAAGTTGTCTCGGAACTGTTCTACAGGTGCTGCCCTCTGACATGAAGAGCCAAGGACAGTGGAGGTCAGTCCCAGACACAAAGGAGAAGCTCCTTTTCTTTTAAACCCTTTGCCCTTCCCTTAAACAAAGAAGCCATCTGCCAAATCCTGGATTGCCATCCTTCTCCTAATCCAGAAGTCTCTTGGCCCTGTTTTTCAGAAGAATTCAGAAGGGGGAGCTATTTATCTATATTTTACAGCAAAAGTAGGGATGAGTCATTCCTCCTTGCCATGTAGAGGTTCCCTCCTCACTCCCCTGAGGCCCAGGTCCCCTTTTCCATGCCTCAGCATAGGATATAAGCCATGGGTCTGCCCCAGCTGCCTCAGAATTTATCGCCATGCAAATTCTCCACATGTATGTTATTATTAAATCCGGGCTTTTCTCTTACTAATCATGCCTAACATTGTTTATTCATCCAGCCTGTGAAGACCCTCAGAGAGATGGGGAAACTGTTCCTTTGACCCCCACAGTTCCCTTCGGAAAATGTTAATAGGGGTTTCACTGTTCTCCCACCAAACCTGCTCGATGGGAGGAGCTCTGAAGTCATCAGCTCTGAAGTCATCAGCTCTGAAGTCAGAAAGTCTAAGAGGAACCCAGAATCTATCAACTACTGATTGTATAAATGTGGGGAAGTCATTTAGCCTCTTAGCATTCTAACAATATATACAAATTCTTTTGTAGAGAGGTTGGAAAGATGAATTTTTAAAAAACTTAAATAAGTATTAAGTGAAAACAGTGCTAGGGATAAAATACTTTTGTACGACAGTCAAGTTTTGAAGTTCCCACAGTACTACCAGAGTAGGAACTTTTCACTCGTAAAAAGACTGCAAAAAGAAAATGAAAAACCAAAATACAGAGAAGGGAGGTGAGATAGATAGTAGCAATAAAGAGATCAGGATGCTACCGGAACAAACCCTGAGATGTTCTTATCCATGGAGCAATGTTTCGAACTATTTAACAGCTACAGTTTTAAAACAGTAAGGAATTATTAGAAGTTCTCATAGACTACTGGCAATAATGTAAAGTAGCAGAAACTCTGGGAAGGAAATTTTGCAATATATAACATAAGAGCTTTAAAATGTATCCACGTGGTGATAACAGCTCATTCTGATTAAGTCCCAGATTTTAGTAACTACAATATAATCACGATAATTTTCAAAATACACACAGAAATACTGAGGGGCTATGTCCACTACTTACTCTTCGCAGAGCATGTGTCCTCTGCAGTGTGTGTCTCGCTCTGGACTCAGCAAGCTATACCAGCAATGTAATATGCTGTCCCCATAAATGCCTACGAGGTGGGAATGGGGAGTAAAGGTCCGTGTCATGGTTTTATGTATCAACTTGGCCAGACTCGAATATCTTGGTGCCCAGATATTTGGCCAAATATTATTCTGTTTCTGTGAGGCGTTTTATTACATGAGGTTAACATTTAAATTGATGGGCTTTGAATAAAGCAATTAGCATCCATAAAGCAGGTAGGCCTATCCAAGCAAGTGAATACCTTAAAACAAAGACGGACCTTCCCCTAGCAAGAAGGAATTCAGCCAGTAGATAGATAATCTGTCGATGGAACTGCACCTCTTCCCCGAGTCGCCGGTCTGCTGGCCTAGCCCATCAGATTTCGGATTCACCACACCTCCACAACCACATGAACCAATGTCTTAAAACAAATCTTCCTCTCTATATACACACATCCTGCTGGTCGTGTCTCTGGAGAACACTGACAAATACAGTAAGCAAAAATGTCACAGTCCTTTATTGAAATTTAGCCACTTCTTTATTAAGTTCTCTTCTAGGTGTTGCTGTATTATTCCAAAATTAGATGCCAAAGTTCCGAAAGAGTTCATTCTAAAGTTTCTGTCATTTCACTGCTTTACTGGAGGGACAGAGTTTTTTGAGTCACCTATTCTGCCATTTTCACCACAACTTACTCTAAAATGAGTCAGTATATGTGTGACATGCACACACACCGTGTTTGCACACATGAACGTGCAGAACTAGATAAAGCGAAAGTAGTAAAATGTCAAAAATTGGGGAAATCTGGGTATAGACTGATAATTCTTTGCTCTATTATTGAAACTTTTCTCTAAGTCTGAAACCATACGAAATTTTTAAATGTAACTACCCTGAAGAATGGCTATTTGGATAGGAGACTGAATACTTGCTAGAGCCTTCTCATCCCACCACAAGCACCAATAAATCACAGAAGAGTTTGTCTCTCTGTATCTCCTAGAAGATAGAGTTATTTTTAAAGTCTCCAAAAACTGGGGCGTCTTCCCATGAAAGATGACTGATGGAAACGAAGAGAAGAAAACCACAGCTCAAACACGCACAGAAGAAAACCCCGACAAAGATGGGAGCCAGTCCAAGAGTATGTTAAGCTAAACGTGCCAGACAGCGAACACAGGCAGGACCTTGGTCAACGAAGAGCGCCAGTGCTGGAGCCCACAATAGAGCAGACAGGGTCATCCCTCTCCGGGGCAGGCAGTAAGCAACAGAGGAGCGTGTCGCCAGGTAAAGCAGAGACAGCCGGTGCAGTGAAGGGGTCGAAAGGGAGCTCCGGGACAGTAGTACCTCCCAGGAAGAAAGGAGACTTCGCACTACCCAGAAGGAGTTACTGGCTCTTCCCATCCGGGTTTGTTCCAACACTCCCCGTCCTCCTCCCACATTTGGAAAAAGGTGGACAGAAACATCGGAGTCACAAGCCAAAACTGTATTTGGGCATTCAGTCGCAATAAGCAAAGAGAAAAACTAATAATGAAAGAGAAAAAACAAACCCAACAAAAGGAAGAAGTGATTACCTGTAAAACAGAGCTTAATAAACGGAACAGCATTTTAGAATATTTACTATTTCCACAAAGGACATTCATTTAAAAATGTCAATGGAACATGGAAATGTAAAATTTGATCAGTAAAATAAAAAAACAACCACCTCAATACATTGTCAAAATGGTCAAAAATTAAAATTACTGAGCTGTAAGACTGAGCTAAGAATTTTTCATAGAATGCAATCCAAGTTTTAAAAAAATGTATAAGAGAAATGAAAAAACAAACAAGCAAGACAAAAAATCAATAGAGCAGATCCATGTATTAACTCGATGGCTTAAAATGATATAATTTTTTAAAATTA
This sequence comes from Solenodon paradoxus, assembly GCA_004363575.1. Lineage (NCBI taxonomy): Eukaryota > Metazoa > Chordata > Mammalia > Eulipotyphla > Solenodontidae > Solenodon > Solenodon paradoxus. The sequence continues at coordinate 100,863 of RJWH01002518.1, read as the reverse complement.
AAAAATAGACTGAGTTAGCTTAAACAACAGACTACATTTATTTTCTCAAAATTTTGGAGGCTGTATGTCTAAGATGAAGGTTTCAGCCAATCTGGCTTCCTCTCACTACATCCTTTCATAAAGCCTTTCCTTGGTGCGTGTTCAGAGAGCAAGAGCACAGGCTTTGTGGAGTCTTTTCTCCTCAGCACTTTAATCCTTTCAGATCAGGCCCCACATGCAGGACCTCATTTAACTACTAATACTTCCTTGGAACTTCCATCTCCAAATACAGCAACACTGAATCTGGATGTTACACAAACATCCAGACAATCACAATCAATAAAACCAAATCTGGTTCTTTACGAAGAGAAAATTCAGAAATAAATCATATTAGAAACATTAACTATGGAAAATGAAAAATTACTAGAGGATTCCTAGCATATAATTAACTCAAAAGGAAGTTTAAAAAGTCAGGTAAAGAGAGTATAAGAAAAGATTATTTTTGCTATCATTTAGGAAAACAGATTTTTAAAGATCTAGCTAAAGCAGATCAGATCTATAAAGTAAAACAGAACTGTTAGAATATGAAGAGAAAAACTAATCATGGTCAAACAGGCAATGAGAAGAATTAACTAATCAGTTCAAGACTGGTCCCCTGTGAATGTGGCACCATAACAAAGTTGCATGGAAACCGGCCGTGGCCCAGAGCCTGAGCCATAGCGGTCAACCACGTGATCGGACCCAGCGTTACTTCCAGCCTCCATGACGCAGAGAATGTGCCGATGCCAAGCCGATCAGGTATCCGAATGCGAACAACTAGGGTAGCCTACTGACGTGGCAATTTTACTGCTAATTTGCAGCATCTTTCAGCTTCACCCGCAAGATTTCTACTTCCGCTGGGCTGCAACGCACTTCTCATCAGCCCTGCATGCTGTCAGGACGGAGCTGGAATCAAAGTTCCGCTGTACCACACCACTGTTCTGTTCTGCTCCCTCAGCATGTCGTGGGAGGCGCTGCGCTTTCTCTAACTGCACGGACAGCTCCGGGAAGCAACCATCAAGGTCCCACTAGTGGGACCTGCCACATGGCCATGCTTCAGAGCGGAATGGAGACCGACCACAGAGGAAATGACCCCAGTACCCTAGTTTTCTTTAGTAAGTGCTGCTCCCACATATCTGAAACGTGTGCTGCTCGACCACCTGTGATATCGGTGTGACACGCCACATTACAGACCAAAGAAAAACATGATCATCTTAATATTTATCTCCATAAAAGCACTGAGAACTTCAACTCTGACTCATGAATTTCACAACAAAAATGTTTAACCTAGTACCATTTGTAAAAATACATTCCAGACTGACTAAACAGTAAGGTAAAATGGTATAAAATAATTTTTCCATAGAAGGCATTTGTATGTAACAAGTCATAAAAGAGGGACAAACTTAAATACACTAGATTAAATCTGTGTAACGAAAGCAAACAAAAAATTCAATCCATAACGTAAGTTGAAAGGTGTTAGGCTGGCTCAGAAAGACGAGACAGCGGGCATGCCCGGAGGCCAAGCCCGGGAAAAAGGTGGATGACATCAGAATAAGGGATGCGACCCCCACACCTGGATTCACAGGGCCAATCCCCAATCGCGACATGGGAAGCCCGCGAAATTCCTCTGCTTAAAGAGCCGGCTCCCCTTTGTTCAAGCGCGATTTCCCCAGGCCCGTTTTGCGGACTTGGGAATTTCGGCCAGGTGCGCAGAGTCCAATAAAGCCCTGACTATTCTGCTTTTTTGTCTAATTGACTTTTTCTCCTCGCGGAGCCCAGAAAAACCTTACATAAGGCAAGAGAGAGGGATGAAATAGTTTCAATATAAAGACAGGTGGATTAATACTCAATACACAGAGTATGAAGTAACTGCACTCAGTAGAAGAAGCTTCGTGAAAGCAGGGAAGCCTCATTTTTGTTTGAATTTCATAATAAGCCTAAATTTACTGAATAGCCCAGTAAAAAGTCTGAAGAATAGTATTAAATAGATTGGGGTGTCTAATATATTAACACAAAGTGTATGACGACACAGAGTATATGCCACAAGCAAAGGGGTGTGGAAGGGGAGAGACGTCTTTGGTCAGGGATAGTAACAAATAAAAACAGAAGTAAAGACGATCCAGATCACGTTTTACCACTGATGCCAGCCCAGATGTGCACAATCACATTCAATATGGCCTAGGAGACAGAAGATGAACGGCTGAGACTACTGCAGTATACTTCAAAAGCTACTTACTTTGCAGTTTAAGTGCATGGAGACATGGAGAATGTGGGTTTTTCCAGAAGGGTTAAGCACAGAATTGTATGTTTAGACTGACAACTATACAATTATTAACGACTCCTAAAAGAGTCCACAGCTTGCTCATTAATCTCTCCAATTTTTCAGATCTAGTTTTTAAAATAAGTAGTCACACTTTAATAAGGTAGGTAATATGTCCTTCCCTCATTTGAAAATGTCTGAATTGCTGATTCTTATTCCTTGAAATTTTAGAAAAGTATCAAGTACTTTTGTTGGGGCTCACGTGAGAGGTTTCAACAAAGATTTTAATGATGAAGAACTTCATATTCAGGGTTCATGGCTCCCTAACATCTCAAATGTTTAGAAAAACCTAACTGAAAGTCACCGAAAAACCAGCCACTCAGCATGAATAGACAGTTTTCTAGTAAGGCTTTCATTTTTAAAACAAAATGAAAAAAAAAATCATTTAAAATACATTAAAACAATCTGCTCTCTACACACAAGCAAATTCTTTTAAAAGTTCAGTGGAATCGGCGCTGTGACTCAATAGCGCAAGTTTCCAAGTGAAATCATCATAGAATATTAACAAAAGTCAACTTCCACACATGGTTGAGGTTCTGAAAAATGTGTCCCAGGAAGCAGTAATCTTGTTTTGTGCCGTCTTGAGGACTTGCGTTTGTTTTTTTCTGTTAGTGTCACATTTTGTTAGAGTCTATTAGCTACTATGTGTAATGCTTAGTGCTATTCACAGCACATCCCTTCTTCTAAAGATGTGTCTTCTTAGAGGCTTTTGGGTTCTGCTTTAGAAGTCTCCAATAAGTTAAACATCTTATCAAATATTCATAGAGACGGAGGAGACACTGGCTGCAGCATAAACAGTCAAGTCACCTCTCTGTATACTTAGGAATTACTTTCTCCTTCAAGGTATTTGCACTAGAAAGTGTACCGTGTCCTGATTAATATTAATTTCAGAGTAAAGGTTTGAGTGATCAGTCCCTCGGTAAAACCTTAATTCAAAACTGTTCACAAACACTTCCAGTGGCAAATCTGTGACTGATTACAAAAGTGTCACTGAGGAAGAACAAGTACAGGCAGTCAACTGTGAAAACTGCCACCCACTGTTTCTCAGAGGTCTGAAATGACATGAGATTTATCATATGATTTATCCTATCTCTACGGACTGATATTCCCCTAATTTCACTTATTAGAAAGCGATTACAAAACTAAAGACTACTTTACAGAAGCACTCAGCTTTCCTACAAAATACTCAGTCCCTTAGATATTCTGTAAATGTCTTCCTCTTTAAGAAAGCTACTGGCTTCAGAGTTTGTGGAAATATAAAAAGAACCCATTCAAAGTCATTTGTCTTTGTCAGAAGTTGACTTTTAGCAGAGAAGCAAGTAGCCAAGTCAAAAACAGGAAAATCACTGCTAAGGGCTGAATTGGACCCCTGGTCCCAATTCATATGTTAAAGTTTTAAACCCCAGTACTTCAGGACAAAATTGTATTTGGAGACAGGTTCTTTAAGGAGAATTTCAAACAGAAATCCAGAGGGAAGGAGATGTGAAGACAGATGGAGATGACCCTCCACAAAGAGAGACGGTCTTCAGAAGACCTCGACCCTGCTGACAACTTGATTTCAGACTTCTTATCTCCAGAATTGTGAGAAAATAGATTTCTGTATAAAACATTTTTTTCCTCTACTGGTTATTTAACCTAAAAATACCACAACACTTATTTGCAGAGACATATGCACCCCCATGTTCATTGCAGCATTATTTACAACAGTCAAGAGTTGCAAACAACCTAAATGCCTGTCAATAAATGAGTGGATAAGGATGTGGTGCACGCGTGCACGCGTTCGCGCACACACACACACACACACTCACACACACGAAATACTATGCAGCTATCATAAAAGATGGAATCCTAATATTTGCAGGAACAAGGGTGGACCTGGAGGGAATTCTGCTAAGTGAGATAAGCCAGAAGGAGAAAGACAGATATATCTCTCATACGAGGAGTATAGAGACAGCGAGTAAGCGAATGAACAAAATTAAACAAAAATAGACTTAAAAATAAACTAAATCAAACAACGGACTTTTAGCCAAGAAAGAAAAAAGCAAATCAAAGGTTGTGGAAGAGAAGGGGGAGGGTGCAGGCGGGGGCAAATGGGATAGAGGGGATTATTTTTAAGATGAAGAGAAACTGAAATAGTAGTGAACTTACTATATGATATACAAATGTTGACCTACTGTGCCACACACTTTAAACTGATTTACTATTATAATGCAATATCCCTTTAATAAAATCATTAAAAAAAAAAAAAAAAAACCCAAACATTTAGTCTGTAGTACTTAGTTACAGCAACCCTAGCAAACTAATAATGTCACAAAGAAGAGAGTGCCAGCTTCTAAGTTCTTTACATATGCTGAATGGGAAACCGGAAGTCTGTTCAACAATTCATGATGATAAACATACACAAGGAAAGGTACCATTGCAGTGACTTTAAAAGTGTACTTGAATAGTGGCCTTAAATATAGTCCTTATGTTAAGCAAACCATCACCATTACCAGGTTTCATAAAGTTTCAATCATTTCAAATTGAAACTCTGTACCGGTTAAGTAACTCCCTGTTACCCCACCCCTCCAGCCACTGGTAACCACTATTTCACTTTCTCTCTCTATGGATTTGACAGCGGAGGTAGCTTGTGTAATAAAATGGAGCAATATTTATCTTTGAGTGACTGACTTATTTCACTTATCATAATGATTTATAGGTTCATCCATACTGGAGCAATGTCAGAATCTCCATCCTCTTTAAGAACACTCCATTGTGTGTGTGTGTGCATTTTCTTTATTCATTTCTCTATGAACACTTGGTTACTGCTACCTTTTGACTATTATAAATAATACTGCTAGTAACATGGGTGTAGAAGTATCTGTTTGAGGCACTGCTTTGAATTATTTTAGGTCTGTACCTGGAAGCAGAATTACTGGCTCACAGAGAAATTTCATGTTTAATTTCTTTTGTGGAACTAAGACTTCTCCACAGCAGCCGTACCATTTGACATTCCTACCAACAATGAACAAAGGTTCCAATTTCTCCACATGTTGATGACATTATTTACTGTTAGTCATCCTAATGGGTATGAGTTAGTATCTAATTGTGGCTTTATTAGATATTTCCCTAATGACAAATGGTAAGTATTTTTTCATGGGCTTAATGGCCATTTGTTTTTCACTGGAGAAATATCTATTGAAATCATTTGCCCATTTAATTGTTGTATCTTTGTTTCTGATTTGTAGTTCTTTCTTATTTTTGTATATTATCCCTTATGAAGTTTATGATTTGCGAGTATTTTCTCCCATTCTCTTCACTCTGAAAAAAGATTATCTTTTCACTCTGTCTGATGCATAAAAAAATTTTATTATATGAAGTCTAATATTTATTTTTCTTTTTTTTCCTGTGCCTGGGTGTCATAGCCAAGAAATCATTGCCAGTTCAAATGCCATGAAGCTTTTCCTTTATGTTTTCTTCTAAGGGTGTTACAGGTTGAGTTCTTACATTTAGGTCTTTGAACCATTTTGACTTACTTTTTGTGTACACCATGAGGTAAGGGTTCGACTTCACTGTTTTGCATAGGCAGTCTGTTCCACACATCGATGACTGAAAAACTGCCTTTTCTTCAAAGAACGTGTTGGCATTTTAGTTGAAAACTATATGGACATATATGTGAGACTTTGGGGGTGCTTTCTATTCTATTCCATTGGTTGCATAGTGTCTTTATGCCAGTACTATGTTGTTTTGATTCTGTAGCTTTTTAATATGTTTTGAGGTCAGAACAAGCGAGGCCTCCAGCTTTCTTTCTCAAGATTATTTTGGTTATCCAGGATCCTCTGAGGATTCCATTAATTTTAAGGACGTTTTCCATTTTATATTTCTGATAATAGTCATTCTAACGGGTGTGATAATTTTAATTTCAGTTATTTCCTTAATTTCTTCGTCCCTTTTTCTTTTTTCATCCTAATCATGAGAGCTAGATTAAAATCTTCTAGTTTTATGGGTTTGTCTTAATTCTGTCCAGTTTTGCTATATATATTCTGACATTGTTATTAGATGCAGGCATAGTAAGAATTTCTTAATCTGCTGATAGAAGTAATTCTTTCTGAAAGTCTTCTTTGTCTCATATCAGGCTACTTTATTTATGATGAACATTTATTCATCTTTTGTGGTTTCCCACAGGTCTCTTAGAATCATCTATTTTTTTCTTCATCCAATATGGTAGTCTTTGTTTTGCAAAGTCTTGTACAATTAATATAATTACTGATATTTTTGGTTTCGAATATACCATCCTAGTTTACAAAACAATAAAATGACTATCAATTAAGTCTATTTTTCTTTAAACATTTTATTAAAATATTATGTGAAGTGACCAAATTATTGATTAGTCAGATTATACATTAAAACTCATATTTAACTATTTTTTAGCAAAAACGACTTAACTGTCACACTTTTTTAATGGACATTTTTCCTAATTTAACTGTTAAAGGAACATTCGATAAGCACATTATATACATATTACTAATGCAATAGCTTATAGCTGATAATTTCCTTGTTGCTTGTTTCTTTCTAAAAAAAGTAAATAAGCTTGTCTAACAACTCTTATAAACATCAAAGTTATTTATACTCCTTCGAAAACTTTTGCTATTAATGCTTTATTTTTAGAAAGCAATGACTATGGAATATTCTGATAATTTAAAATTTTTCCATAGGCTCTTTCTGCTTTTCCTTAAATCAGGACATCATTTTCTTCCTAAATCAAAGATATTCAAATGCACATATTTCCAAATGCATCAGCTCCACCTGGAAAACTTTACTTGTCCTCTGATTAGTTTCATAGTCAAAATTCTTTTTCATTTTCTGAAACTGTTTGTTTCACACCTTCCTAAGAAAATACTGACAAAAAGCATTCACCTTTAGTGAACAAAAATAAATGTCAAAAATAATCACATTTTTCATAAATGTAAATGTTAGTGAAAACTGAATCATCTTTCTGTTGCCAGTAAGTTCCCATGCTTCAACATAAGATCTGGAATGTTGATCTAGTCATTTCATCACCACTAAATGATATTTAAAGTCAAAACAGAAAAATAACAAAAGTAAAAAATCTGACTTTTCAACTCTTTCAGTTCTGAGTAATCACTTCAATTACTATGTTCAGCACATCAATGCTTTTCTAAATGAGCAGCTACACATTTTCAGGCGGTTATAGTTCTGCCTTATCTGTGATCTTTAAGCTTCTTTGCTATCTAACAGTTATTTGCAGCATATTAACTCATTTGAGATAATAAATACATCAAACTCTGTTCAGGGGAACAAAACAAATACTTCTCTAAATTGAGAATTTGAATTATACTAGAAAAAGAGTTGGTAGGATGGCATAAGGGAAGAACGTACCTTAGGACTCTGCCAATAATACCTTCTAGGATTTCTGTCAATAATATACTGTAGCCATGCAATTCATTATGAAGACTTAGGAGGCTTGAGAATTTTGATGTTAGTTTAGAATGACCTTTTGAGAAAAACCTTTGTGTTTCAGACAGAAAGGGATGTGATTTCTATTAGGGAATACTTGGTATATGGGGCTACGAATTCCAGAAATATTTATCATTCAATAATGTAAAAACATGATGACCCAATGCTGATAGCCATTATCTAGAGATACAGGCTTCTCTTCTAAGGATGGTATCATTTTAGGACATATATATAAATATACTAGAGAATTTTTGTATGATTCCCCAATTCTCTTGAGAATTAAATGTTTTTCCTAATATGTCAATGACATGTAAGAAAGTAAAAGTAAACATTACGAAATTACAATCAGAATCAATGGAATGAATACTTTATAATTGAGAAAAGATAGTAAAGATAAGCAATTTCAATGTCTGATTTGGCAGTATTTATAGGAGTTGGTGCAAAAATGGACTCATTAAAAGATAGATTAAGAATGGCCTTTAAAACATGCAAAGGAGTTTAAGTGGAGAAATATAATAAGACTGACATTTAAAAAAAAATCATTTAGTTATCAGTATAAAGGCTGAGTTGGAAGCAAAACAACAAAAAAATACCTGTGGATGGTGCACCCTGGTAACTCAGGCCACATACAGCCCAAGGACCTGGGTTCATCTCCCAAGGCAGGAAACAACTGCAATGAAGAAGGAAATTAAATGTTTCTTCCTCCTCTCCCATCCTTCCTGCCTACTGTCCATCACTTTCACTCCTGCCCACTGTTCTTTCTTTTTAAAAACCAAAAAAACCTCCAAAATTGTGACACAGTTTTTTATAAAATTGGATATGAAAGATTAACTAAGGAGTAGGAACCATAAAATCAGATGACCAGATCAGCTACGGGATGAGAGAAAGGGGGCTATTAAAATAAAAAGGGAATGATATAAAATAATACCAATGAGACACACCCCTGTAACTCAGGCAGCTAAAGAGAAGGTCATACAAAACCCATGGACCTCAATTCAAGACCAGGGGTTAGGAAAAAAATATATCAACAAGTGCACATCTTTTTGGTTTTGGACTTTTAAATCAATTGACTATTCATAGACAATTCAAAAAAATCTATACTAGAAAACTGTTGGTTTTGTTTGGAACTTAAAAAGTCAACAGGCACACCCTGGTGGAGCAGCAGTTGGGTCAATCACCTCCAAAGGAGCAGGCCACATACCCCTGGGTTCGAATCCTGGGTTCAGGAAATGCAACTAGTGTGAACAACTAAATAAAAATAAAGATGCCTCTTCCTTCCCTCTCTGCCTGTTTGTCTGCCTGCTCACCTTCACTTCTGCCTGCACCTTTCCTTTAAAATAAAAAGTCAACAATATCACTTCTACATCATGAGAGCTGTGCAATGGATTTGGACATTTTCACCCTCCTTTGCTATGTAATCTATTCAAAAAAGGTAGCTTGATTTTTTTCCTTTGGATCTTACTAACATTTAATGTCATCCTTTCAGTTGTGTTTATTTGATAGCTTTACAAAAAATGTCTTTCCAGCCCTCCCTGGTGGAGCAGTGGGTTCAAGTACCAAGTTTTGGGGGAGACACCAGTGTGAACAACTAAATACAAATACAAGTGCTGCTTCTTCCTCCTCTCTTCCTGCCTGCCTGGCTACTCACCTTCATTCCTGCCTGCACCTTACCTTTATTAGGAAAAAAAAAAAAAATCTTTCCTCTAAAAGGCTTTGTCTTCTTGGTTTTTATACTGCATATGTGAAGGTCTCAAAGTTATTCTTTCCTCTCTTGCCATTTTGAATAGAGAAAAAAAGGTTTATTTTCTTCTTAGACACATACAGAAACTCTGAGAAAATTAACAGGAGGGAATTTCTTGTCATTAACTTTCATGTATGTCTTTTGTCTATGTGACTGATTTCTCTGTGATGGATTGTACTTCCTTATACATTAAAAAGACATTGCTATTTCATCTCAGTGACTAGAACAATGTTTGGTACATGGGATGTGCTAAATAAATACAGTGAAATGAATACATTTGTATCCCAAATAGCAAAAGCATAAGTGTCAAGCCTTGTAGGAGGGCTGCTGTTACTTCTTTTAAAAACAAGTATGGGATTTCCTCCACTGCATCTTCTCTTTCTCTGCACAATCTTATCAGCCTCATCCCGTGTGCTCCCATGCTGTCCTCAAGTTAGCTTTTCTCAGATTTCTTCTCTTTACTCATCACATCTAAGGCTTTCTGGGACTATTACATTTTCTTTACTTACATGTTTCCAAAAGAAAATCATTGCATTTAGTAACTGTGCATACAATTATAAAACTCATTTCTTAATGAAAGTTCTATTTCTGTCAGAAGCTAATACCTACTGACTGTAAAAGATTTCAAGTCAAAAAAATTATTAGTGAAGCACAGATTGTTTCCCAGGACAAGGTCAACTGCTAGAGACAGCTGCGTACATTTCTCTTATAAACGGAATATAAATGGTATAGTAATTTGTTACCAACTATAAATTCATTCATTTGAAAAGTACAGAAACAAAGCTCTTCCAACTCAATCCTTTCCTCCTCGAATTCATGTTTATGTTTATCTCACTTCCCTCATTTAAGCTTATCACAATACATCTAAGCTCTTGAAAATATTTTAAATGGATCATTTTTCCATGCAACAAAGTTTTTTAAATTCCTGAGGATGAATTCCAAACATTTTTCTTAGTATTAACCACTAAATGATTACTGATCAAATGACAGATAAACTACAAATTATCATCACTGAATGTCAAAGCTAGTTCTGGATCTGCATCTCATAAAGAAATAACGTGCCTTTCCCTCTAACCAACAATCAGGCCATGTATCCAGGGCGATTATTATTTACTGCCAGAAGGAAACAGGGCTAAGGTTAATGCTACTCATATGTTTTGTACTCTTCCATCCTAAATATTTTCTAAATAGGTGGGAATAGAAGGATTTCAAGTTATAATAGTCATTATTTTAAAACTAACCTACGTACAACAGCAGTATGCCATCAAAGGTTATTTTTAATGATTAGCTGACAATTCAGTCACACATTCTACAATATTTTTGAAAGTCACTGAAAATCACTATTCTTGCAAAAGAATTCTCTAACCCAGTTATTAGAGTCATTCACGATCTAAATAAGATTTCAGTCAAATTAAAGGTATTATTTTATTTGTAGAGTAGAAGAGGGATAAATATAAAGAAGAAGAAAAATGTGTGTCAGGCACATTCTGGAATAGAACAATTTTAGGGAAGAAAACACCCAAGATGGCGACCTGTGCTTTAAGACCATTGAACTAGACTAGACATAAACTTCGCGAACCTTTCCTGTACCTTTCAAGGTTAAGGGTATGGGACAGAAGTTGCGTACTTTGAAGACTGCTGCTTCAGGATACACGGCTGTATACATCAGTGCAGCAGAAGTCACGAACTGAACAGCTGATAACCTTCTATGCAGGCGGGTGACGAGAAAACCCAGAAGAGCCTCTGTCCACACACCATAGTTTTCTTTCTTGGTAGGAAGAAAGAAAAAGTTTGCTTTGCTTTTTCAACCTATCCTCTGCCAGAGAAAACATTCTCTTCGACTAAAGTTCTTAACCTGGACAAGTGATAGGTGTGGAGAAGAGATGAAGAATGCTTTTAAAACTACTGATCAGATGACATTGCAGCTGATATTAACATAAAAAGACAGACACTGCTTTTTCAATGTCGTGGTCAACCTCATGGTTTTGACATCTCTCTCTGTTTCGCTGACAGTGAAGTGCCACATCTAGCAAGGGACAACCGTGGCACATGCTACTCACAAAATACAGGCCAAAGAAACAGAAAGCACGACCTCTAGATGGACATAGTTTTAATCAAGTTAAATTAACCTATAATTTTTATCACCAACCAGAAACCCACTTTAGAAAATTTTCCACAAGTGCAGTTGCCTCTAACCAAACATTCATCGAAGCTCAGCTCCTCAAAACAATCATTACCACCAAAAAATAAAAAATGCAGTAAGTTTTTACATGTTGCCTAATTAACAAAAATAAGCTTTGAAACAGCTCTAAAAACCCATGATTGTCTAAAAATAAGAGAAGTAGAAGTAGTCACAATCAGTTGTGCCAGGGCCCATACTCTGTTTAGCTGTTGCTTTGAAATCCAACTGATCTCAGTGTAAAGGGTAACCTGGATATGGCCATCACCATATACTTCAGGATCCCAATCCTTGCTAGAAAATATCAGGAGGCAGGAAGAGGTGGGAAAGGGTGCTGGAGCGCTTGTGGTAGCTATTTTTATATTAACAGCAACCCGTAAGCAGGATCCTTTAAAAAATGCCTTGTGTCAAGAACGTTTAACTGAATACAAAACGGCCATTCTGTAAAAAGTATGTGTTTTAACTGGAACTATTTTAGAAAATGTTAGACTGCATAGATTTCAGAGAAAATGTACTCATGCCAAAGAAAAAATTTTTCCCTAAATCTGTCCAGAGACATATCTCTTGGGATGAAATGCACGTTCCTGAAAAAGGATCTAAGAAATCATCCAGCAATCCTGAATGAAATTAAGATTTGCTTTGGGACACCATTCAGTTGCCTAACGAGTTGACTGTTAAAGAGTCTACTGACTCAAAATTTCTTTTCTTTTTGTTCTCTAGTTTAACATGATTATCTAAACTTTTTCTTCTAAAATGTCCTGAGTAGGACTGTATTTTTGAATGGACTTTCAGAGATCTTTTCATTTGCAGCAAGACTGCAAAAAAACTTTAATATAGACTTAAATCTAAACTATGAAAACTTTTATCATAATCTAATTTCCTAAAAGCACATAAGTGGATAGCAAATGACTACTTCCAGCTTAATGTAACATAGATCTGGTTTATATTTTGTAATAACCTAGCAGGGGCAATACTCCTCTTCCCTGCCAGAAGTTAGATGTTTTTACTTATTTGGCAGGATTATGCATGAGGGAAAGCAAAAAACATTTTTATAAGACCCCCTTTTCCCCATAATTATAATAGGGATGTGTGTATTTGTAAACAAAAATATACCTTCCATCAGATATACTTTAGAATCCTGAGCGAAGTCATTTTCTCTTTATATCCTTTGAGAGAAAAGATAAAAATGAATTTCCTTTCCAACAAGTCCTAAATTATAAATTGTGAATGAAGGTTCAAAAACAGAACACATTCCTAGATCTACAAACAGAACCAGTCTGTTACTTTATGTCTGGTGATTTTCAATGTCTCGATCGATTTTAGCGTTATTCAAAACTCTACTAATCAAAACATACTGGGTGGTGGTTTGATTTTAAGATGAGAATTTGTAAAGTGCATGACGAGAAAATATAAAGTTAAGGACTCACTCTTGCCAAAAATATCAGAAACACTGTCCAGCCCGCTAAACTGAAAATGGAAATGATGAATTTCCTCTCTAAATGACATTAATAAAGATGTTCTAATAATTTTAAAATGTCAAGCTTGTGATCTTTGCTTGTCACAGTTGTGAGTGTTCACTTAAACCTAAACCAAAAGGGGGACGGGAGTCTCAACAATGACACTTTCAAGTAAACCCTGGAAGTGAACTCATCTGATGAACTGACAGCTGGGGGGGGAATTAAAACGCGATATGTAACCTCCAACCGAAACGGTACCCAAGCCCTCAGCAGACAAAATACTGCGTTGTGGGACGGGCAGCACCGCTGGTATTTGGTTAGTGAGGATCATTCTCTATATTTACCGTTTTCTTTTATTCACTCAACTACAAACGGACCAAGAGCTTGAGGCGACCCCAAAATCTTCGTGATCGTTAAGTCCACTAGTTCAGGACCGTCCTCTAGAAATAACCACGGGTGGTAGCAACTCTTGAGCCGTCAGGTTCAATTTCCAAAATCCCACAACGCTGCCCCGAATCCCTTAAACGTCCCCATTTTCAAGAGCACTGTTCTCTGTGGGACCTCGAGCAGCGCGCAGCCACCGCTGCGCTTCCCAAGACCCGCCCAGGTGCGCAGCGCCGCCCGGAGACCCCGGGGAGCTCAACGCCCCTCCCGAGCATCCTCCACGTTTAGCGAGAGCCGGGCGACCGCAGAGGAACCTGGCCAGCACGCGCGACCGACGCTCGGGGACCGCGCCTGGGCGCAGAGAAACAGACAGCCCTGCGTGCGCGGGGAAAGCGCTCTTACCCAGCTCCCAGCCGCCGCCGCCGCCGCCGCCGCCACCCAGCGTCGCGCGCCCCGCCCCCGCCGCACACCCCGCCCCGCGCCGCCGCGGAGGCTCACGGGACACGTAGTGCGCGCGCCGTTCCCGCCTCCTCCCCAGCCCAGCGCCGTTACCCGCAAGCCCTCCCCGATCCCGTGGGCCTGACTTCCGGTTTGCTCGCCGGCCGGGGCGCGGAGCCGGCGGCCCGCGGAAGCCCGTTTGCCGGGGCCTCCTCCACCGGCTGCCCCTCGGCCGTGAGCAGGCCGGCCCGCGGCCCGCGCGTGGTCCGGGAGCGGGCCTTCTCCGGCGGCGTTCGGCCGCTTGCCGCCGCTCGGCCGTCCTTCCAGAACCTTCCGGGTGCCGGCTGACGGCGGGGCCGCGCCGCTCCTGGCGCCGCCGAGGCCGCAGAGATGGGCGTCCCCCCGCGACGCTCCTGGAGCTGCTGCCTGCGCCGGGGCCGCGGCCGTGCCTTCAAGGAAACCGGAAACCCGTGGTGACCCCTGGCGACCCGGTTGGTTTTCCTTCGGTTTCCAAACACTGGGGAAGCGGAACGCGGCGGCCCTGGGGGAGGCCCCTCGCGGCCCGTCGTGCGGGTGAGTGAGCGCCGGGCCGGGAGGGGGCGGGCCGCGGCGGCACCCCGTCCGGCGTCCACGTCCGGCGCGGGCGGCCTCTGACGGTCCCGGCACCGGCCCCCAGGCGTCCGCGCCTGCAGCTTGGCCCTGGCTCTCGGACCCCTGCTCGGCGCGGCTCTGCCCTGTTCCCGTCGACCGGGGCGCGTTCGTTTTATTTCATTCGAGGCGGGGGCGTTTCGATCGGGGGCGAACGAGGGGCGAGGCAGCTTCCGAACTGCCCCGGTGTCCGACTGGTGCACTCTGCCCCCGGCACCTTTTCGAGGACCGAATGCTTATTTTCTCCAGGTCTCACCTGTGTATTAGGATTTGTGACCATTTGTTGGGTGACGACGACGTAAAAAATCCCCAGCAGACAAGGAACTTAAGTACTCAGCAGTGGGGTGAAATACGACTCCTGTAACACAAATAATTGCTCCAGATTGGGGTGTTGGAGATAGTCTAAAATGATCAAGGACAGTGACATACTAGGGCTGAAATTGAGCTTTGCTCTTAATAATAGTAAATGCTTTTTTTTTTTCCTATTGGAATTTTAAATTGCATTGCGCAAGATCTCAAGGCAAAATTTCAATTTCATTTCTCTACACAGGCCTTCTCGAATCACCCAGCCTACTCTGACCACGCCCTACATCAGCTGTAAATTAGCGCTGCAGCCCTCACAGGGCCATTAAACTTTTTATTGTGATAGTTTGTTACGTGGGAAGTTGTATAAAAATGTAAGGTTTTAATATAATGGAATTAGTATAGTGTAATGGGAAATGCATGGATTCGGTCTGAACTTTAACCCAGGATCTGATTGCCGATTGCTGTAAGACTAAAATCTCTTCATTTTTCCTCTTTCTAAAATGGGAGCAATTCTTAACTCACCAAAGCATAGTTTGTAAGAGATTTGCTGCCTCTGTATTCAGCTGGCTGATTTCCTTTCCTGTCTCCCCTGCTTCCTACTATTTGTCAGTCTCAATTACTCCACCTGTGATCTGAGGGCATTCTTACCCACCATAGGTATTATGTAGATTTCAATGAAATGATATGAAGAACAAATGTGTTAATTTCTCTAAAAGGCAAAGCACATTGACACTGTAAACACTTGGTAAATATTACCAGCACAGAACTTTGTCATGGTTATTAAAATGATGTGAAGTTTTCATAATGCACTAACAGAACCAGTGTACCTTTTCTTAAACTTTTTGGTATTGCTACAGGTTGAAGTATAGTTGTCTTACCACGATTAGAAAATAATTATTGCTAATACCAGTAACTTTATTGTGTGCATAATTGGTGCTCAGTTGCAGTGAGATGTATTACTTTATTAAAGAAATGACAAAAAGTGGACTGCTTTTCATACCTATGTTAGCCCTGAAAGATCCTTGTTTCTTTGTCCATACAAGCTGGTTTCTGGACTAATGCAGTTAGATAATTCAGTGAGGGTCATAAATATAAAAAAGCCGTTTTCTGTACAGTATATCTGATGCTGACCACATTGTGGGGCACTCACTAAATTACAGAGTATTTGAGTTGTGGGATGCATAGACTGACAGGATCTTGGGGGAAAAAAAAAAAAAAAAAGATGATTTTTTTTTTTTTTTTTTTTTTTTTAATAAACTTTATAAACTAGTCAGCCATTCCTGCCCCTAATCAATACTTTAAAAATAGGGAAAGAATTGTTGGGTCTCTTTGCTCGGTAAGACTTAATCCTCACTCCATAGACTCTTTTAATGGGTAGAGATAGCATATCTTTTCAGAAGTAGAAAGAGGATGGACATTCTAAATGAGATTCAGTTTAGGAGGCAATAGAGAATGAAGAACCTAACAACCAAGCTTGATTCAAATCCTAGCTGTCACACTGCCTGCATAATCGCTGGCAGCCTCATCCTCTCTGAGCCTGTTTCCTTCTCTGGTGGTGCTAATACCTTTCTAGCCAAGTAGTTTGGTGTGAACTTGAGATAATATATGTAGGTATACATTTTACTCAGTTTCAGGCAAAAGTGTGATTTTTTTCCTTCTGTGTAGGTTGCCTTTACTTTATACAGGCTAAAATTATGCCCTCGTAGTTTAAGGAAGGTGGCATCTCAGTGATGTAGTTCAGCCTGCATTTTATTAGTGGGAAATTTTAGGTCCAGAGAGGTCAGCTAATCAGCTATCAAGGTAACCAATCATACACTAGAATCCAGGTTTCTGAATCTCAGGTCAAGGTTCTTTTTACCACTTAGTTCTGTCGTGTTCAGACTCTTACTGCAAAAAATCAGAAGCCCTGTTGTATTGTCTTCTGAATAAAGTATTTAATAGCACAGATTTGGGAGACAATGGATTCCCATCCCAGTTTTGCCTGTGATTACTTTTGTAGTTGTAAGTAAGGTATTTACTTTTTCTAAGACTTTATTTATAAATTAGGATAATAGTACTTATGCAAAGAGTAGGGAAAGGAGCACTCGTGCCTGAGATATATATATATATATATATATATATATATATTACTGTATTACAGTGGTGACATGACGGTATAATGAAATCTATTCCTAGTAAAAAGGCTAATCTGGTGTCAGAAGATATTTCTGTGTTTTCTCATATCTTTCACCCCAGTGTGTGTGTGTATACACACAGCATCTCTCCACTGAGTCCTCAATGTTGATTGCAGTGAAGACTGAAATTTCAGATTTTCTAAAAAATTTTGATTAATGCAGGCAATTAATACCTCAGATATATTGCAGATTCGGTTGCAAATCACTGAAATAAAACTCACAATGAAGCAAATTTTTTGGTTTCTCTAGGCATATAAAAGTTATGTTTATACCATGATCTATTAAGTGTGAGGTAGCGTAATGTAAAAAAAATATATTTTAAAACTACTTTGGGGTTTTTTTATTTTTTAATGCTAACCATCAACTGAGCCTTTAGCAAGTCAGTCTTTGCAGAGGCTCTCTTAAGCACACACACAGTTTCTGCAAAGTGCAGTGAGAGCAAGGCATAGTAACACAAGCTGTTCCTGTGTGGTGGACTTTTTTCCCTGTGTCTTACCCAGCCTCATGAGCTACTGTTTTCTACCCACCTGGCTGGCAGATTGTGCCCTTCTTTATTATTGTGACGTTGTGATTTATAACAGTCAGCTATTTTGGATACTCAGAAGAGAGATAGCACAAAAGTATGTAAAACTGAATCTTGCTGTGAGGCCAACTACTGCAGCTCCCTTTATTTCTGTGGAAATAAGGTTGAGGAAGGATGCTTGCATAAGCAAGAAAACCAGAGGTCACACACAGCCTGCTTCATTACTTTGCTAGCAGTATTATTTGCTTTCAGTATTCTGATAAATAGAATGGGCTATCTGCCTTATTTGGTTCCTTCCTAAGATCTCATTTCTCCTGGCTCTGAAACTCGTAATCTTCACTAATCTGGCTTGTATGGAGTAATATGATAAATATTAATATTTCTGATACTTGTCATATTTTTACAAGGATAGAACTTAAATTTTTCCTATTACATGAGATTTATATGACATATATGCATATCTGTGATGCTAGTGGATTTTCTTATAGATGTGGATTAATATGTGGCTGTTATATAATATTTAGAACAGATAAGCTATTTTCATGCTGCTTTCCCGTGCATTACAAGCATGTCCATAGTATGTAGAATAAATATGTACAATGATGGTATAAAACCTGAAAAGAGCTTTTTTACGCAAATAATGTTTGCCTACATTTAGAGAGAAGCCACCATACTTTTTTGGTGTTTTATAAATAAAATGGGAGTTAATGTAAATATATAAAATAAGCAATTCTAACTACTCATTTTTTCCTGAAAATGACCAGTTACATTGTATAAAATCTGACATAGCAATATGCATTGTGTGTATGCATATATACACACATACATATACACACACACACACACACACACACAGTGTCATCAGTTCCATCTGAGGTTACAAACTTTCCAAGAAGTTGCTTGTTTTTTGGTTCAGGATCAGGATTTAAGTATAAACGATTCATCAGGGAAGGAAAAAACATAATAGCTCCGGGCTTGAAATCCAAATGTTTGTGCTATATACTTCTTATCTAAGCTTCATAAGCTTTCCAAGTCCCAGTTTTCTCATAGGTGAAATGGGTATAATAAAGATTTCCTACTTTAAAGGCAGTCATTGGAATTAAATGGGACAATATTTGTAAAATACTTAGCACAATATTAAGTAATTCATTGCACTATGAATGTAGCTTACAAATATTGTGGAAGGATTTTTCACACGAATTATTTTCAGGTTTGTCTTTTAAAAATTCCAGAGTAAGGACCAAATTCCATAGTCCTATCATAAAAGACCATTTCATTTTGTCTCCATTCTGTTTTTCTAGTTTCATATCTTGTCAGCCCCTCTCACCACTCTCTTTCAAGCCTCTGAACTTGTTCTTCCTGGAAGTTAGCAAATGGTTATGATTTAAGTACAGTAAGTAGAATGGAAAAACCATTCTCTTCACTTGGTAGTACAAGGTTAAGATTCTCTTCATCTTTTCTGGTACCTTGGAAAACTCCTCCCCTTCAGTCTTCAGAGCATTCTGTACTGTTTCAAATATATTACTTATATTTGTAGTATTAAAATTATTATACTGGATAACTATCTCCCACACTAAAAAACTTTCCAGTTAAATATATCCTGTCCATTTGGTTGGGTATTAAAAGATCTTACAAGTCAGAGTCTAACATGGGCACATTTTTACCTCTCGGTCGACTGTACAATGATGGTATAAAAGTTGAAAAGAGCTTTTTTATGCAAATAATGTTTTCCTACATTTAGATAGAAACCACCATACTTTACTAGCCATGTTCTCTTACTCTACTGAGATACATGGAATTTTACTGATAGTCTTTAGAATGCTATATTTGGTGTTTTACTTTAAACTAAAAGCTATTTTCAGGTTCTCTGAAGACCTGTAGTCCCTTTTACCCTGTTTTCCCTATGAAGTCTTAGAAGGTTCCAGCCATGAGTTTTCCTCCCATATTATTTTCTAGGAACATAATTCTCAGGTGCAGAAGTAACAGCAAAAGTAGGTGTACAGAGCAAATATATTGTTCACTAATTAATGAAGTAACTGGCCTCTTAGGTTTTAGAGTTGGAGCTGGATTTGAATTTCATTCTATCAACTCATTCTCCAGTATTTATTGAGCACCCTCCACATAATGATGAGTTCAGGACACAATGAAGAGCAAAACAGAACCTGTTTATACAGGGATAACATTCTGCTAGCTTTCACTCAGGCACTTTCCAGTGTAGATGATATCTGCCTCATCAAATTGTCTGGATGGACTGAAATGAAATAAATACTGAAAGAATATGTGTGGCACTCAGGTAGTAATACCTTTATCCTCTGCCACACAACAATAATCAGTCGCCGGTATGGAAACAGTATTGTGGATTGTGCATTAAAGCTTCTGACAGTAAAGACTATATTTATAGAGTTTCTGAAAATGTGTAACTTGGGAAGCTATAAAACTTGCTACTTATATCTGAAAGGAAATACTGGTGCGATAGGAATATATGGTTTAAAATGGATTACCCTTTTAATGAAAAGGGCATTTCACAATTTTTTTAAAACTTCATAGATTATAGTGTTATGTACTTTATACATATCATCTCATTTACTATTCAGAAGAGCTCTGAGGGCACTGCTGTTATTTCCTGTACTTTATAAATAAGGAAACCAAGGCAAAGTGTTTAGGCAGTTTGTCCAAAGTCACACAGATCTGCAGGAGATCTTAAATCAGACCTCAGCAGCTCCATTACCTTAGTCACTATGTTAAACTCTCTTTAAATGAAAGTTTTTAAACATTGCACCAATTTTCACATTCTTCTAAATCTATCTTTTTCTGCTCATTTATTCAATTAGAAAGTTGTATTTTACATTTTCATTTTTAGAAATAGCTGTCATGGATGCATTGGTAGAAGATGATATCTGCATTCTGAACCATGAAAAGGCCCATCGGAGAGATACTCCAGTCTCTTTATATTCAGGAGATGAGTCTGTCGCTTCACATTTTGCCCTTGTCACTGCATATGAAGACATAAAAAAGCGACTTAAGGATTCAGAGAGAGAGAACTCTGTCTTAAAGAAAAGAATACGATTTTTGGAAGAAAAGGTAATTAATGTCTTATGCTTTATGACTAATAGAATATTTCCACATACTTGAAATTGTAAATATTTTATTGTCTTCTCTTGCATGGTTTTAATAAATGTCCAAGGATAAAAACTCATTGCTAATCTCAAAACTCTGGAAATTGTACTTACCGTGCTGTGTTTCACATATGTGCTTGGTGAATATTTGCTGAATAGGATTGAACAACATGGAGGGGTAGTTTTCTTACCTCTTTTTTCAAATTGCTTTACATTCATGACTGTATGTATTTAATCAGGATTTTAAAGTTAATAAAAAAATTATATCCCAATAAAGAAAAATGTCAAAGGAGGAAGTTCCTAGAACATTATTTAATATGTTTAAATAAATGTATTCATCAGGACCAACATCCGTTTTACCTCAAATATCCTCTTTTGTTCTGGAACACACAGTAATGCTTTTAATTGAGAAAATGTTAAATAAGTAATAAGATCGCTGATCAATATTTATCACCAGCTCTACTTGGTTTTATGTTTTTTGGGACATCGCCCACCCATTTTTTTTTTAGCCTTAAACGTAACTCACCTTCTGTTTCTTCACGAGATCAGTCTCTTCGTATTTTGCTGACAGTAGCTTCCATAAAGGGAGAAGGAAATGGATTCTTAGCAACCACTGAATTAATTATCCTGTTATAAAACTTGAGGATGGGGTTTGGTAGAGTTTGATTCATTTGGGGGAAGTCAGTTATAAAAATAATTTCTTGGCATTCATATGAATTTTCTTTATTTTCATTGTGATTTAATTTATGGCATAGTGGGACAGAATGAGAAAGCATTTGGAGCTTGGATCTATGCTCATTTCAAAGTTCAGTAGAAACGTGATTTAGTATAGGTAACATTGAAATATTCTGGACTTTGTCTAGGCATTATGCCTGTGATGCTAAGACTAAAGACTGACTCTTTTTTAATGTAGAAGGAATGCTCTCTTAAGCTTTCTCTTCTAATTTAATGCCATTAGCTCATAGGAGCTCGATCAGATGAAGAAACGAGTCCTGTGGGACGAGAACAAGTAAATAAGGCCTATCATGCATATCGAGAGGTCTGCCTCGATAGAGATCATTTGAAGAGCAAATTGGATAAAATGGTAAGTTGATTTGAAAAGAATATATATTGCATATGAGTTTTCTCCAAGAGTTTTAAAATTAGAAATACTTGCACTTACTAAAGAAAATATTGAAAATATATAAGCTCAAGAAAAACATACAAAATTCAAATAGTAATATTTATAGCAAAATAAATACTTAGCATGCAATGATATTTAGAATCTAAATACATCTACTACTGCTAACTTATTTTGAAAAATCATGACTTAGTAGAATGTCACTTGTTGGGGCGGGGGGTGGTGGGGATAAAGCCAGTGAGTGGCATGTTCTTGGAAAGAGGAAGAGATTAGTGAGAAAGCGGTTTCATTTTCCTATCTTACTTTCAAAAGGCTAGAAGGAGTTTTTTCAACATCTACCTGAATATTAATGTATAATATCAACTTACTTTATTGAATGTAATTTGATATTTTCCCTGCTTAACTAGAATAAAGACAACTCTGAATCTTTGAAAGTACTGAATGAACAGCTACAGTCTAAAGAAGTAGAACTCCTCCAACTAAGGACAGAGGTGGAAACTCAGCAGGGTATGCCACTTGCTTGTTATACTCTATGGAATTAGTAAATTTTTCCATTCATATGTTATATCCATGACTAATCTTCTATATCACTATAAAATTTTTTAATCTTTTTAGTTTCTCTGTTCTGCCTTCACAAAGTATCCCTCCTTTTTGAGATGAGGTAGATGAAGAAAGGAGTAGACACCTGTCCTTGCGAAGCCTCTTGCCCACTGGTGTGTCCTGGCTTTGCTTCCTGCAGAACTTTTGCCCATTGTTAGACAGACATACTGGATGGACAAGTCACACATGAATGAGTCAGATTACTTTTTTTTTGAAGATTGTTAACATGTGCAAATGAGATGAGGGGGTTAAAAGTTAGGTCTTGGGGACATGAGTATTAGTCTGTTCTAGGATCATTTGATAAAACAAGCTGAAGACAGACCTCTGACCTTTTGATAGAGATTGAAATCAGACGTTGAGCTCTTTTTCAGGAGTCTTTTTTCTAAGTAGACTATAACTCAGTCAGAGATAAGTCAGTTGTATTGAGTTTCTGCAGTAGAACGTTTATGAACACAATTGTTTTGACATGATTCTCAAAATGTATATTCTCTGAAGGGACCAAACTAAGTGATGAGCTAAATGATCCTTAGTTTCCTGACTTCATTTAATTTTTGTCACTGTCCACCTTGGATTATTGATCTGCCTACAATTTTAGCATATACTTGATTAATATTTATCTTTTGGCTCCAGACTGACAAATGGGCTTTCAGACTAAATGGGAAATCAGAGATAAGGATGATTAATATATTCTAAAGCAAGATCGCTAGGTTTCTTAACATAAGTATTTGAAAGTAGTTATATTTTTGAAATCCTATTACTATTTATGCGTTCTATACTAGTTTTCTATTATGTGCATTCACAGCTTAACTTTTTTGGAATTGCAACTGATGTAAAAAAGACAGAAATCACAAGTTTAATGTTCATTCTTTTTACAGTGATGAGAAATTTAAGTCCACCTTCAAACTGGGAGGTTGAAAAACTGAGCTGTGACCTGAAGATCCATGGTTTGGAGCAAGAGCTGGAACTGATAAGAAAAGAATGTAGTCATCTCAAAATAGAGCTGCAGAAAGCCAAACAAATGGTATTATAGAATTATTCACTTGAGCAATTCAGTATTCTGTGTACATCATAGGTAGGACTTATAACTAAGTACCAAATCATAGAGAAAATTCATCTTTGTCTTCCCATTTAATCATTTTTGCTAAAATTTGATATGCCATGTACTTTTAGTATAATCCTAGAAATATACAATATTGATGTTTTAAAAAGGCAGATTTTAAGGAAGTTTATTAATTAAAACTACTCTTTCAGTTTCCTTAAGTTATTTTATTTCTGTAAACTTTAAAGAGATTTGGAATTTAAGTGTCCCATTTTATTTAATAATTTTAATGAGAAACCACAAGAAATAACTTGATTTTTAGACTTCTTTAAAAACAACAGCAAAGAATACTTAAGCTACCTCTAAATTTCAGAAATCTAAAATTTTCGAGGCAACTTTAATTTTCAGAAAATCAAGAATTTAAGGAGTTTAAAATAGTTGTAGTTTGGAGTCACATAACATTTATATACATTCACATATTTAAACCAAGGTAACCAGTTAGATAATTATTTCTCAGCTTGACCACTTTTCCCATCAGTTACTCCAGACCATTGAAGGTCTGTGAGAGCCACTAGCTGAGAGAGAAACTGGTTCCCGCACTCCTGCCTGCCGGGACTCTGCCCCTCAGGCCCGAGTGTCCTTACATGCGGTTGGCATTTCTTCTTCCCTGTTCTATGAGATACCATTATCAAAGATGACCACTGGTTAACAATGAGCCAGACAAGAATAATTTACATTCTGCCTTGGCTTGACCAAATGAGTTCCTCTGGACAGTGGTAATTTCCTTTGGATCCTCCCTGCCTGATAAAGGGAAACACTGTAAAATGTACTGTCGGCTCCTGTTAGAACAAAGTAAGTTTTTTCTACTTAACATCTGAGGTTGATTTTACAAACTTTCAATCTATGGCGACATAGTGCAATGCCTTCCAATATCCTAGCCTATCGCACAAGCCCAGTTACCATAGTCCAAGAGGCTTCTTTTTAAAAGACGAGGTTTCAAGAAAATAGCTGTACCTTGAAGGTCTGAATTATAATTGTCACTGGATGCCTTCTATTCAAAATAATGATAGCTTTCACCTAATGGATACTTTATACAGTAAGAATACTAGCGAATCATAAAAACGGCTCATAATTGTGATCTTACTTATAAACTAACATGAAGACATTATTGTAAGCTTTTTCTATAAAGTGATATTAAGTATCTGTTTTCCCATGAACACTAAATTATATGTATAAAGCATTAGCGTACAGGTGAATGCTTTAAAAAAAAAAACAGCTGAATTAGGAAAATGCATTAAAAGCTTTTAGAGTGTGTTAGTTTTAATTCTTAATTTACTAGTTACTTTTTTTCCACTAGATGGTGCTAGGGGATAAATTTGATTTTAGTTTAATTCCTCTATCACAAATCACAGAAACAGACTTAAAGATGGAAAAAAAATGAATAGATCACTTTCTTTTTACTACTGATGATACTGAGTCTGAGAAACTTAAGCTAAAAATTAAAAGTGGTATAAGGGATTTAATATTTTTTAAGAGAAGAAAGGCAAGGAGGAAGCAGCATTTTGAGTTATCTTAAAAACAGTTTTTCACTTCAGTCCCAGGTCTTGAACCCAGGTCCTTGGGCTTTATGTGGTCTGCATGCCAGTATCTCAGCTGCCTAAGCCACAAAGGCAAGCTCTGGGAAGTCCCTACCTTGGCAGAAATATGTTTGGTGTAGGGAGTGGAGATTTAAATTAAAAGTGCTCACAACTAATAGAAATGAACCAAGAACAGGAAGAGTAGAAATGTTTCACATCAGTTTATCAAGGGTTTCGTGTAAAATCTTGATGTTGTGGGGTGTGCACTTTTAAATATCGTTTAGACATTCCTAGTCCTCTTAGATATGGGAATCGAAGAGCACGCCATGAGGGGAATTTTTGTTCACATAATAATCTTATTTATATCTATAATAGCCGTAATTTAAATATTTTTAAGATGGTACTTTATAATACATGCTGAAGTGTGAAGTAGTATCCTGTGTGGATATAATAGATGTTCTGCTGCTGTTCTGAATATAGTGAACTCAGTTGATTGGTGTTTGGTATTAATGAGGTCAGCAGTTTCCATTTCTACTGTACGCCTTACAGACTTTCCTGTTCTCCAATATTCCAGCTATTTAGATTCAGAACAGTTGAGTCTTTAAAGAGGTGTAAGACAGCGGATGAGTAAAATGGAGTTGGTGTAAATGTCTAAGGTACCTAATAATAGCCCATAGAAAGTCACAGTTCGCTGCCACACACTAGGAGTACCAGAAAGGCTGTAGTACAGGAATCTGTGTAACTTGAACAGTTTCCAAGGTTTTATATTCATGCTTCCCTGTTTGTGTGAAACACCTGCACAACATGGAAACATCCACCGACGCCCTTAGCACTCAGCACACAGGCCAGGGAGGGGAGAACTCTTACGGAGCCTTCCATGCTCACTGCAGCTTCTCGTTAGTTTCTGATTTCGTTAGGCAGTAGCTGGATAAAATATGTACTTTCCCACACCAGTTGTCGTATTTCTTTTAATGCTGGTTTTAAAAACGAGCCTTCCGTTAAACATATATGGTTAAATATACATTTTTTAAAGAATAGTTTTAATAATGTAAATAAGTGACCTGAGCTGCCTGCTTCCTTTCCTGTAGAGAACAGGAGAGAAAATGTCCAAGGTCACATGCTTTGTTAGTGGTCCAACCTGTCCTGACAGTGTGCAGGTCAGTTCTCTTTCTCCACATGGCTTCTTAAGGTGCAGCTCCGTTGTTAAAAAATATTTAGTATTTCCTAAACAGTGAAAGGTCCAAAAGTGTTTTAATGCCAGCAATACAAAACATTTTGTTTTTTACTCTCCCAAGTTCACAGTACTCAAAGTCCTGGTGCAGTTTTAAAAAATGTTCCAGTTTAAAACACATTTTGATTATGTATTTAAAAAAATAGTCAAATTTTATTCACCATATTTACTGACCACTTTTGCCAATAGAATTAGTACCTGCGAAAGTCATTTGTTAGACCCTTAAATGAGAATGCATTGTAAACATACTAGATGTTTGTCTTAAATAGACTAA
Organism: Solenodon paradoxus; assembly: GCA_004363575.1. Lineage (NCBI taxonomy): Eukaryota > Metazoa > Chordata > Mammalia > Eulipotyphla > Solenodontidae > Solenodon > Solenodon paradoxus. Next base: position 74,261 of record RJWH01002518.1, on the reverse strand, counting down.
GCCCACTACTAAATATCTTTTATTGGTTCTGTCACAGAACATAAAAACAAGTTATAATCTCACACTAACCCAAACTACTAAAATAAAAAGTAAATAAGGATTTTATGAAGTCATTGTCCAACCATTTTCTTATCTATGGAAGGATGAAACTTATGCTGATCTTTTAATATAGTAATCTGCTAAATTTTGATATTTCGGGTTAATACCAATATTTTGATTTTCTTTATGTATTCAGTTGTACTGTGAATAAATAGTAATTTATTCCATTTGTTACTCTTTGCACAGACTTCAAATTAGTATCTTCAAAAGTAAGAGTCAAAAGTTCTTTTACATGATAGCAGTGTTATAATTTAGAAAAAAATTAAATCACTAATGATTTTAAATAACTGGAAGTTATTTAGAAATACTTAGTATAGGTTGAAAGCATTTCATCAAATATAAAATCAAGTTCTATATTATATAGTTAATGTATTCAGTGAAAGCTTAAGTATGTCTCTGGTAATAAAGTACTAAGAATATAGAGAATGTGATAGTTAACAACTTTTAAACTTTTTTTTAAACAAATGACAGAATCCATCTCAGGACGACAATCTGAAGAGCAGAGGTCTCCAAAACTTAAGCATATCAAGGTATGACCTTTCTTCAACATAGAAAAAATACATTTTTTTCCATTCTGCTGTGATTTAACCTTAAAAATAAATTGTTATTTGGGTACTTTATAAATTCCTGAGTACAGTATATTCATTAAAAAAATTTACTTGTTCCTTAACAATAGGCTTTGAGTAATCAGAATGTACACATTGTGATGCTTTAAATAGAATTTTTGAAAATCCTATAATGTTTTACATAGGATTTTAGGGAGGCAGTGGTACTGGGGTCTTCTGTGAGAAATCCGGATTTCATGCATGAGGGATCAGGCTTTTCTGTATGTCGTAAATGTCCCTGTGCGTTAAGGGCACGCTCGACAACCTTAGTCTTCAGTTTAACATGAATTTTAAGAGGACTCTGAAGTGGATAATACTAACTGCTATTGCTTTATTATCCACAAGAGGGAGACCTTTACTTAGTAATAGTTTTATATCGGTAGTTGAGACCCAGGTGACATTAAGGACAAAGCCAAGATGTCCATTAAACTTGAGTGACCTAGTTTTTAGTTTAACCTAATTTATAAGCAATTTTTATTAAACTAAAGTGGAAAATGTGTATTAGACACTGCTTTAACATCTTTATAAAAATTTTTTTACATGGCTGAACTATTTTGAATTATTAAATGTGATATTTTAGTATCCAAATACTATCTTGGGTAATTGCTTTTCTTAAGTAAGGTGCTGACACACTGTGTCATGCCAGTGACACAAAGTTTTAAACTGCGTTGTTCATATCAGGACACTGAATTAGCATGTGTAGTGTTTACACTTACCCCCATGATGTAGCTCTTTGGGAAGCACACGGATTGCCCAGAACTGTACAAAGAAACCACTGTCTCTTCACCGTAAGACTGTTCTGTTTCTCTGTAAAGCATTCACTGTAGCACACACTTCAGCCATTTACTGGTGAAACAGAGGTGATCAACTAAATCTTTGTGAAGTAAACCCACACCTATCAGAAGTCTGCAAAAAGTAGTTTTTTAATAGGTGATATTTACAAAAGACTAAAACAAGTAGATCTTTCTGAAAAGCGATAAAAAGTTTTATTTTGCTCTTGTTGAAAGAACTGTCTTGAGTGCAATGGGAATAGAATACATAATTCAAAATAATTATGGTTTTGAATATATGTGTTGCTTTGGTAATTAGAGTAGGATATTACATTGGGGTATCAAGTGTGTGGTCCCTTGAAGTTTATGGTTAAATAAGAGCATGAAGTGACATTTACCACATTTTATTTCATTATTACTAAAACTACACTAATATCTTTAAGAGGTGATAATGGTTACTTGAAAGCTATGAAGCTGTTGTCCTTATGTTTATGAATTTTTGTACAGCAGAATAAGACTATATATTGAAGGTTTCTTTGTATTTAGTTGGGAATTAAGAACTTTAAAGAAGAAAATCATGAATATAAAATTAAGAATGTTTAATGGAAAGTGAAACTTACAAAAATTTAGTTGAAGATAACTAATTTATCTGATTCAGTGATAAAAAACGCAGGCATTTATGACGTTTTTACTCTTTCGTGTAATTGTCTCGAGCTGCTGCTTCGGGAAGTCATCTGGCTCTTTGACTGTCGTGTCACATTGGTTTAGAACCAGCAATATTAGACAGCCCGGTCACATATAAAAGGATGGAGCACATGAAACCCGAAGTTCAGCCTCATGTGGGGGCGGGGGGGGGGGCCGGGGGCGCAACATTCGTTGACAGAACACTAATTCCCAGCTCCAAAAAATAAATAGAGATTTAAAAATCTATACATCAGTGAATGCAACTTTCATTCTTGATCTGATTTACAAATGAAGACCATCTTCGTACGGCTGCCAAACACATTACCACCACTGTGTGTTAGACACTGTATAGAATCCCAGTTCTGAGAAGCATAAACTCACTAGTTAGAATGTTTTAGAAAACCCTTCTGTTTATCGAGTTCATTCATAGAAACTAGATCCAATGTTATAAGATCTTTTCACTTTGTTAGGATGCCCTAATTGTCTTTCAATTACTAAATGAGGACGTTTTATTTAACTTGCATCACCTCCAGTATGAGCAGAAATGCTGATATACGGTCTATTTTAAGGTTATTTCTATCCATAGAGAATACCCATAAACCTTCTTCTAACCTGTATTCCAGCGATAATATGCAGCAGGCATACTGGGAACTGAAGAGGGAAATGTCCAATTTACATCTGGTGTCTCAAGTACAAGCTGAATTACTAAGAAAACTGAAAACCCCAGCAGCAATCAAGAAAGGCAAGTCAGTGTTTTCTGGCCGAACGGCTTGAGGAGCAAGTAGCTCTTGTTTCTTATCGAAATCTCATCCGCTGAGTTTGATCAGCCAAAGTGCGCGCAGCACGGTCACAGCCCCCTGTTCTCTGGCTTGGGCTTCGGTCTCATACTGGTCAACTTCACACATAAAGGTGTTGCTGATGTGTTGTTTCTTCAGTACTGTATTCTTTTCCCCTTGTGGCTTTTTTTCTCAGCCAAGTGTTGCTTGTGTGTAGAAGGCGGAGGTGTTAGTTTGCTCTAGTTGACCTTTTACCACAACTACTTCATATATTAAAAAAAGAAAGACACCACCAAAAGCTATTTTTCATTCCTGTGCTTCAGAATACACCTAAGACTTAGCTTTTTAAATGGTTTTGAAAAACAAAGCTTTGATCCATTATTTGGTTGTTTTCACTCTTTTGTAAGTTTAATTTTCCTTTCCACCAAATATATATTTAACTGCTCGGCTGACTGAACTTTGAGTTTTCTGTTAACTTAGTAGTGGCTTCTTTGCCAAAGCTATTTTTATATACTTCAGAGAAAAAATGGTGCATTTGTACCTTTTATTACATAACAGCTTTATTTTTTAAGTTATATGCTATGGATTTGGCTGTCCTAAGATGTAAAGAGTAAGGTGTGAATTTTTATGTTAAACAATAACTAATTTTAAATCATTATTTGTACCTCACATTGTTCCTATGAGATATATTTCATAAATCGTTCTTGGGAATATTTATTAGTGGGGGAAAATGTTGAATATCGGAAAGGAAAACAAAATTCAAAATTCCTGTCAGTTTTTAGAGTTAGTTACTTACCAATCAGAATATTAGTGTTTAGCAGGCCCTAACTTTAATCATTTCATCCTCAAATTTTCCAATAAGCCAGGGTTATGAGGAAAATGAAAATTAATGATTAGAAAAGTAAGACTTCTCTTAAGAGGGACTTGGCAATCTCAATGAGTTTATACTGTCTCTTTGTTTACATAATAAATCTAACTTCCAAGGAATAAAGGAGGAATGCTCTTTCCATTTTTGGAAATGGCTCCTTCTTACATTGTCTTTGAGCTGGGGAATGAGAAATCTTTAGGTTCTTTGACCATAAGTTTTCCAGCATATTTCCTACAACAACGGCAGACTCAAGGCTACTATTCCTCGCCACAGAGCTCACTGCTTTGAGGCATTCGACTAGATCGTGGGTTTTTTCCTGACCCACCTATCACCCTGGTCTAGTAGCTGACCACTATTTTTTCCAGTTCTTGCCCCTCCTACCCACCCGCCGCCCCCGAAAAAAGGCATGCAGTTTATTTTATAAAGTGGTTCAATTTCTTCTAAACGACAGTGTCAATTTTTAGTTGCACTGGCATCTTTCTTGGACTTGGGATAAATCATCTTATTAAAACTCCCAGTAGGGGAACTGCAGGGAGAGAAGAGCCCCAGTTACCCTGTGCGGCCTTGGCTAAGTGACAGCCTAACAGCGTCTTGCTCCCGAGCCAGCAAGCGTGCCACACACACTGCTTTCCGTGAGCTACACCGCCCCGCAGACGGCGCAGAGCTCACATCCGCCCCTGCCTGGAGCGCACAGAAGCAGGCTCGTTTGACAGCTTTCGCAGAAATAGTCGGAGCCGTAAAGGCTTTTGAGTACGTATGCTAACCCTTCGTTTTGGTCTCACTGAGTCACAGTGGCACTGTTTCCGAACTGACTTGTGGAAAAAAGATTTGCTTATGTAAAGTAACATTATACCTCAGTAAAAAATGCTAAATAAGAATAGACACTCTGCAAGCCTCCTTTAACCTCATTAAGAGCCAAGCACAGAATTTTTGCTTCTATTTTTAACTTTACTGGTTTCCAGCTTTTTAAAATAGAGAATTCTTCATCTTCAGCAATTCTGTGACGGAGGCGGAACAGCATTACTGTCCATTTTACGGACGGGAGCAGTGAAGTGACTTTTAACTCCGTGTCGCTAGCTAGCTGCTCCGGGACTGGAACTCAGCTGCTGGGTAATCTTGTGTCCACACGGTGCCCGTCACCACACGGCCTGGAAGTGCTCGTTTCCAACGCCAGCCCTCAGCCGCGTGAGTGAATGGCACATATTCTATCTGCCGTGACACCTGACATAGCCTCTGCTTCCTTTCCAGCCCGAGCCGCGGGAGGGCGCCTGGAGGACCTCGGGGAGGACGGCGCGAAGCTGCACCTGCCCAGTTTCACTGCAGCACACAGACGCCACCCGCCTCTTTCACCAAGTGGCCAAACTCTTTGTCACACCACACCTCCTTTGCCAGGAGATGTAAAGGGTTTATCAGAGAAAGCAGTTCTACAATCATGGACAGATAACGAGCGATCCAGTCCTCATGATGGTACAAACTTTCCAGAACACAACTCTTACGGCAGAAATTCTCTGGAAGATAATTCCTGGGTATTTCCAAGCCCTCCTAAATCCAGTGAGACAGCATTTGCGGAAAGTAAAAATAAAACGTTACCTTTACCTAATCTGCCACAACTGCATTACTTGGATCAGCATAACCAAAACTGCCTTTGTAAGAACTGATTCTGAAGAGACTCGTGGTTCGGTCATTAGGATGCTCTGTCTTCCTCAGCGGTTCTCTCAAAACACTTTAACAAAGTGGGTTTTGATTAAAATTTTGCAGAGTTCTTCAGCATATACATTTGCATATAATGTACCGTATTATATAGTTGATTTCCCAGTACGAGTTACCTAGCTCCGTATTGTTACTAAGAATCAGATATAGACTAGTAATTAATAATAAACTTAAGGTGTTTCAAAAATACAATTCTACCTTCGATAACAGTTACAAATTTCTGCCTCAATGGAACTGAAAGGTTTTGGACATGGTTTTACAAAGCATGATTAAATATCTATTTAAAAAATAAAGTCATCAATGTCAGAGAGAAATCATGTGAGTTACTGTGAATTGCATAAAGCAGCAAATGGGAATGTGAACAAGTTATATTTCTGTTGACTGCAGTATACACAGATGTGAAAATAGTACAGTGGAATAGTATTAAATTATTCCATCTCTATGTGCTACTGTATTTAAAGTTTAAGGTCTAAATTTTTTTTATAATCACAATGTTGATAAAACTGACAATTGAAGTTGAATTCTAAGACTTGAAATAACCTAATCATTGAGGCCAACTTTGTCCCAGTACATCCTTCAAGTCCTAATTGGAAAAAGTGGTAATACAGTTAGAAACGTGTACGGTACGTGAATAAATCATAATCTTACACATCCTCAGTTAGAAGTAGGAGTTGTATACAAAGATTCCATCTAGTCTGCCCAGCAGTGGGCCATATGAAAATCTGAAAGTGTGTGTAACTGTATCGTCACTTTCTTCCAGGGGTCTAGAGCTGCTTGTTCTGTTGAATAAATAAACTTACATTCTGTTTTGAAATGTACATTTTACTCACTGAGAAAATGACTTTTAAGTAGTTGAGTGAGGAATGTTAATTCCAGAAACAAAATTCCTTGCTGTATTGACACGGTATAATCATGAAATGTCCCCAACTCTGATCTGAAGTGGCCGATCATCTATACAAATAAGTAAGGAACTAACAAGGATGGCTTCACATGGAAATTTATCCCAGTCTTTTCCTGGTAACACTATTAAGTGTGTTAGTGAGAGAATGAACTACTTAATGCAGGCGGCCTACATCCTTTTTGATAGTTTCAAATATATTAAACTCAAAAGAATATCTGAGATCCTCGTATTAACTGAATAGCATACATGCATAAACAGTATTCACTGCTCACCAGATATTTTTGGCTTTCTATTATCTCACTCACTTATTCAGGCTTGTTTGTGATTCATGGAATTGGTGTCAGATGCTGGAATTTATTCTGACCAATGAACACAGCAGCCTCCAGGGAGTAGTCCTCTGCAGAGTGATAGAACGAAACCCAGTGTGCATAAAGCAGATACAAGACTCCAGGCTTTTGTTGAAGGAAGCAACTACCTGTGTGACAAAGCAGCACAAACTCATGTGGCTGCAGGAGCTCTATGTTATGTCTCATCTCTTAATTCAGCTTACTGGTTCACCTTTTTGAAAACCAAAATAGGAGTTTTTCCTTTGTAAAAGAAAGTCCATCTGAGAGAATGGCTTGATTAATGTTTTGAACAATACCAAGAAACTGTTTAAAATAAATTATTTTTGTTTGAAATCGAAATGGATGTGAAATACTGTCCTTGTCTATATATTCCCAGAGTCAGGTTCTAACTGGTAGTTGTTAATTTAATTCAAATGAAGCTTCCATTGGAGAAAATGATTTTCCATCTAAACAACAGGGTAGATGACAGCTATCAGATATGCCACAGTCAGTGGCTGATGTTCTTGACAGTTTAAAATCCTAAATAACGTATAAGACACTTTAATTAGGGACCATCAACAACAACAAAATTTTACCCAGTCAGAAACTTTTTAAATGCATACTTTACGATGAAATCTGTTCTGGGAGAGCAAAAAGAAATGATAGTGGCCATCTGCAGTTTGAAATCCATTTAAAATACAAATTTTTATGTTGACTTTCATACTAGCTGAAATAAAAAATTTCCCTCAAAATTTAATTTTTTGATTTTTATGATAACCCAATTCAGCACATACAAGAGAATGAATAGAACACAGCTAACGACAAATAGTCCTTGATCCCCTATTAAAATACAATTTACATCCACTCTAAAAAGAGACTGAGATGATGCTAAGTAGAATTTACAGGGACATAGCTGTATGAGACATCAGAAATCAACAGGAAGGACACAGGGCAATGAGAATTAAAGAACAAGAGGATACAGAATTACTTGGAGAAAGTAAATCGGGTAGAAAAATCTATGAACTGTCACTTCCCAAAATAATACCAGCAGAGGCACAAAGGGCCAAGCGAGACACACGAACAGTCAGGGTAGGCTGGCTGGGCATGGAAATGGAAACCCTGAAAGCGTCGATGGTTTAGTTTCTGACGTGGTAAAGACGCATAAACATCTTATACTGTGTAACCTAGTTTGTCCAGCATCTATGGGGAAGGAGGCATTTACACAAGTGACTTTTTCACACAAAATTTTAAGTTGGCCCCTTTGATTATAATACAAATTATAAAATAGCCAGAGTATACATTTCACTAACTTTTCAAAGTAGCTCTTGCCTTTTCATTTGAGTCAAAACAACAGAAACTTAAGAACGTTACCATGTGCTCTGGGAAGCGCACCAACGCCAGGATGTCCGCAGGGCTGCAGGCTCGTGACCTTGTGCTATTTGGTTTTCGGTTTTCAGTTCGCTGTGCGCTGCTTTTGTCTGCTCTACTAATCCCCTCCTTGTGCTCTGCGGCCTGGGAAAACGTGGTGTCTGGGTTTCGTGTAAGAGTAAACTAGTTCTGTGAGTGGTTCATTCAACAGTAAAATGTGAAACCTGAGCATCCCGTTGTTTCCTTGGGGTTCTATTTATTTTAAGTGCTTTGTAAAAAAGGTTAGGATAGTTCACGGGCACTGTGTAAGTCATACACACGTACAAACACATTTACAGACAGATACACTTACCTAGAATCTGGTTACAATGTCTATGGTGAAGAGTGAAAGCACATTGAAAGAAAAGGTAATATATAAAAAGCTCAACCTGAAATCAAACTGTTGCACTGGAACAAGGTTTTTCACTCTACTTCTGAAGCCATTACTATATTACGTTAATTTATACTTATAATTTACAGCATGAAATCTGTTCAAAAGATTAAAATATTTTAATAGCCAGATTAGTGTGCCAAGAAACATAATAAATACATTTAAGGAAATTAATTCATATATAAGTACTTATCTCCTCATCTGTTTTTCCAAATATGCCTTCACTATAATAACAGCAGTAATCAGCCATTAAAAAGTATTAACATGTCCAACGCTCCTACGCACTCTACTAAAGTACCACGGTCACTTAAGCGTCACAATAGTATCAGACTGACTTCCACAGCTGCACAGCTAATAAGTAGTAGAATTAGGAAGAGTTCTGCTATCCTGAATAATCATGAACACCTTTGAAAGTTGTCCACTCCTGCTTTCCTTTTGTATATTGCTGGTCCCCATGATTAACTATTAATCTATACCCTGAAAGAGAGTAATATAAGATCCACATAAAACCCTAAAAATCTGCGTCACTGTTAAGAGAACTGTAATTATAGAAAAATCTATAGAAATTCCGTAAGGACTAGGCAAGCTGTATCCCATTTCACAATTTATCCCAATTCCATTTAATAAACTTAACTTTGCAATTAAAAAACTTTATTTCAAATAAAATTAATATTTCCATAATTTATGATAAAGCAAATGACCCTTCTCACATATATGACTTCGAGTGCCTGTGATTTCCATGACTAATGACAGCCTGGGCAGCATGTGAGTATCTGCCTACATGCTTGTGGGAAGCTTCTGTAGCCTTTTCTTGGCAGGAACTCCAGTTCTTCTGAATTCTTCCCTTTCTTTCAGGTATTCCATTTTGCATTCTTCATAAAAGGCTGGATCATTATAGCTACAAAGAAGAAAATGAAAATCCTAAAACTTTGTTAAGAAGGCAATGAAAATCTTAAAACTTTGTAAGCAGTTGGTATAAGCTTACTTGAACATATTCAGATACCCAGTTCATCAGGCACAATCTTTAGAAGTTGACTTTCAGTAGCAGAAATTCATCCTAGACAATAGGCGATCCAACTAGTTAAAGTGGGGGAAATAAAGACTGAATGGTTCTTTCCAGGATGGAGCCAAGAGAAGAAAAGTGCCCTATTCTTATGGAGCTCACGGCGTTAGAGGGCACACAAGTTAAGGACAGCTTCCAAGAAAGTACAGTGTCCGGACGGCACGACTGTGTCGTGGGAACCTGGGGAAGAAACGAAGGCAGGCAGGGGAAAGTGTCTGGGTTCTGAAGCACCAGGAGAAATCTTTCCAGGACACGAGGAAAGGCACATAAACGAGGAAAGGCTGTGATGCCTAAGATCCACAAGCAGGCCGGTACCACTGTGGCAGATTACGAACCCAGGAGCAGGGCCTGGAACAGCGTGGACGCGTGCGGGCTAAACCAGGACGGTCGGTCTACACTGACTAAGAACATCCGTCCTGAAGGCGCCAGGGGCAGTATTAACAGAGCAATTTAACACCTGTTTTGTCAGGCTGCCACTGTGTAGCAGCATCCAAAAGGAGGCAGGCAGGTTGGAGGCAGGATAGAGGCAGATGCCCAATAAGCAATCACAATAACCCCGGACAAGAACTGAGCCGCAGGCGAAGGAGCAGCAGCTGTAATGGCAAGAAGGAAGTGATCTGGTGACAGCTCAGGAAATCAACAGGAAATAACCAGTTATGGTTACGAGAAGGTCTAGCTTCTGGCCAGCTGTCTAGACACATGGTGCAGGCGAGGCAAGCACAGCTGAGTTCAGTTTCGGACCTGAAATGAGAAGCGGAGCTGGGTCACCAGCAAAGAAAGGAACTGACCACGTGGGCGCAAAACGGCTTCCTCAGCTAAACTGAGAAGAGAACCGGGCGGCCGGCAACTTAGTGCAGAAATTAGCGAGCAGAAGGCTAGGAAGGTGGAGCGTTCGGGGCCTGAGACTGAGGTCCAGCTGCAGCCGGTGGAGGAATGAGGGTGACACAGGCAGCGCACCGCTGTGGCTTGCCGCCCACGGCGGAGACTGGGCAACCCCGCGCCAGGTGTCACCCTGAAGAGATGGCCTGTAAAGGGTAAATGAGAGAACTTTCTTACACAAAGATAAAATGAATGCTATTTCTCAGAGTGATTTGAGCCTTACAGTCAAGTAAAAGCCTTCCTTAGCAAGCATTTACTTGGGGCGAATGTCACCGCCCTCTTGGTTTCCGTCATGGCTTTTCTAAGTAGCAGCAGCCTTCTCCCCGCCCTTCCAAGCTGCGCCCCAGCGATGGACCAGATCCTGTTCTTTTCTGCTACTTTTAGAGGGGTCAGAGATGAGAGCATATTTCCAGATCATTAATACTCAGATACAAACGATAAGAAATAAAACACGGGTCACGAAGGAGAGAACATGTATCAGGTGCCCACTCTGTGCCGGGCATGATGGTAACGTGTCTGCATACGACACTAAAATTTGGGGAGATAGAACAGCAGCTGCACTCAAAGAACTGCACATTTTCACTTTAAAAGTTAAGGAACTAAAATGAAATATCAGTGAACATATTAAAGAATGATTTTAAAAGTAGATTAACTGCAAAAATCTCAATTTACCTCTGTATCCTTTATTTACTGCAGCTTTCCTAGGGAAGATTTTAGAGATAATCTAATTCAATACCCATCATTAGACAAGAGAAATTTAAACTTGTTTAGATCAAGTATTCATGAAATCTCATGAAAAATCATGTTTTTGTGTGCTGATCTCATATTTCTAATCCAGTGCTGACACACACAACTTGAAAAGAGGCTTCAGAAGTAGCTTGCATTTGTTCTTTCAGAATAACCTTCAACAAACTGCAATTTCAGACGGAGTCAACAGCATGACGCGTTTGGTAGGAAGAAGAGAACACATTACATGTGATGGGCTCAGTAACACACTCCGATCTATTGCACGTATTCACGCACCTGCACACGGACACACAAACACAGAAAGTACTTACTAAGCAGTGAGACAGTCTTTCAAGGCAGAATTTTCTTTCCGGCATTTGACTACCATAAGCAGCCCCGAGTCCTTGCAACAATTAGTGAAATCTGGGGGGTAAAAAAAAAAAGACTTGTAGTTACGTCAATGTAATTGTTAACAGCTCTAAAACATCCTTCCATTATAAACATCTATCACCTAGACTGCACTTGGCACACAGTATATATTCCATAGAAGACACATACTTGCTTGAAAGGCAGAGTCAGATGAATGTCGTTTACTTTGTAGAAAAAAACAGTGAGATTTGAGGTGCGCCCTGGTGGAGCCGTGGTTGAGTCAGTCACCTCCAAAAGAGCAGAGAGCACATCACCCCAGGTCTGAGTGCCAGTCTGGAGCGGGCACAAGCAATGTGAGCAATGGAACCAACATAAAGATGCCTCCCCTCTTCCTGCCTGCCTGTTTGCCTTCATTCCTGCCAGCACCTTTCCGATAGATGAAAGACAGACAGACAGACAGACAGACACAGATAGATAGATAGACAGACAGACAGACATAGACAGACAGACAAGAAGACAACATTTGAGAGGAATGTGAGGTAGAGTGAGGAAGCTTCATGGAGAAAGGAGATGTGGGGATATGTAAGGTTTCTAATAGAGAAAACTTGTGTATCTGGGGAGAAATGAGTCAGGGGGGAGCTGTCTTCAGACTCTGGTATCTGGTATCCAGTCTACCTGCCTTCTGATGACATCATGGCAGCCCCTTTTTAAGACTATTCTGCCATAAAACTACTGATAGCAGGCTCCCCTCAGACTGGCAAGACAACTCCGAGAGCCCCAACACATTCAAGTAGCTTTACACCCGATTTCCAGGCTGGCAACTGGCGTTATCGACTTCCCGGGCCTCTCTGATCACCTCCCTTCTCATGACCACCAGCCCAGAAAAGCCTGTCACCATAACCCAGCCACAGCTGGGCCACCTCCCTGTCTTCTGCTTGTTTTCGGTGGGACTCTGGTCTCCCCTCCTCTCTTCTCTGGGATGGTGCTATGCCCTCCAACCCTTGTGGGCACGTCTCCGGACTAATCTGGTCTTCCTCGTGACCACAGTGAACGACCCCTGGCCATTCTAGTCCAGTCTCTGTCATCTCCATTCTACTCCAAGTAACCAACATTTCCACGTAGGATCCAAAATATTTTATCATCTTTATAAAGAAGCTGAAGTCATGAATGCTTCCTAAATAACTTCTAACTTCTTTACCACAAAAATTATCAAGATTCCCTTTTCTTGAGGCATGTGTTACCCTTCCAGTTACTAAAGAATATAATGTATAATTATCTTAAAGCAAGGAGGCAATTTCAGGAGTCTCCATGAAGACACCAACTTAGAATAACAAAAATATTTTTAAACCACAAGCATACTTGAATGATTGAGCATTTGTTAGATGTATAAAACATTCATTAGAAGGGATCAGCTGAAGCAAGAACCCTAAAGCATAGATGTTTTTATCCACCTCAGCAACGCAGCAGAGTTTGAAGGATAAGGAGAATGAGGAATGAAGACAACAGATGCAGGAAATGTCTTTAATTCAAATAATTTAAAATTCATGGAAACATTAAATGATGTCACAGGTGATACTGCACTTCAAAAACACACAGCGTCTCGTTTACAAATCTCCGCAGCCCCCACCTTTCACTCCGATTCTCGACTCTATCTGGGTATCCCACGAATGTTCTTCTCTGTGCAGATTAGCTGAGCACATAAGTCAAATCAGACCAAGGGAACTTCCTTTGTGCCTTCGAAGGACTCCCTACAGCACAAAAGAACAAAGCAGACTAGTAGTCTGCTCGCTAGTGGATACCTTGGGGGGTGGCCGCGAGGCTAGAAAAAGACCATGAACTTTCACTCCAGAGCCTATTTGATCCAGAGTAAATTCATTTTCCAATTCATAATTTGTAAATTATATTTCTTCTACTTATAGCAAGATATTAAGATCCAGCTTTACAGAAGCAAAGATTGTAATCCCAAATAAAAATTAAGACACGGGCACTCCTCAGAGGACATAGGTATAAGAAGTTAGCCCAGAAGTGACAGACAGGGCCGAGGGCTCTGTTAAGCGAGGGCCATGTCATGTCCACTACTGGCAATGGGCCCTGGGCTGATTCCTTCACTCAGATGTCTAGAAGAATGACCATCGGCATCATGAACTGTGCCAAATGAAAATACGCTCGCTGCCTCAATCCCCATTTTTTAATGAAAAACTGAGAAAAATGGCAATTATTAAAAGTCCACTTACTGAAGTTTTACACTTGAGAAATTTACACGCAAATGCGTAGGCGCTGCACTATTTTGAGATCTGTTTTTCCTAAAATGATTGGAAGTATCCTAAGAACCGATGAAGATAACATTTATGTGTTCTGATCCCAATAAAGGGACAGTTGATATATTTTCACACCTGTCCAAATCTCTTCAGGAATAACTGTGACTGGTCTGAAGCCTCAAGCTGTTTATAAGGATTTTGTCACTTGTTTTGCAACAAGGTTTTAATGAGGATCATTCTTTCAACCCACATTAGCATACATTCCTGTAACAGCGCCGTTGCTAATACTGCAGTTGATCTCTAAAACGCTAATGCGAAACAAGTCCACTCTGAACCGCTACTGTCTTTCACTGCGAATGCTGCTAAAGGGCATATTTTCTGGATTTTCTCTATAAGTAATCTAATGTCAGTTACTATTAAAAACTATGAAAACAGATTTTTACTCACTAACAGGCATCTTATGGTAATGCTCCCGAGTTTCAAGTGCAGTCCTGAGCCAAGGCAGAGACAATAAACAGGGCAGTTTGTCTTCTTTCTGAGAACTGCCCAGCTGAGGACACCAAGGTCACGAGGCCACAGCGCACATTATTCTGTATTTTCAACAGACTGTACAGTAAGTCGCTCATGACTCTATGCACCTTTGTTTAAAAGCAGCAGTAATGAAACTTAGACCACTTTGCAGTGTCTGTGTCAATAACCCCAGTGGTTTGACTCCTGGAGAGATTTCAGTTCAATTCAACCTACAGACAAAGCCAAAATATAGTCCAGAGTGGATTATTCACACTTATTCGCACTTATTCACAGGCTCAGAAAATATCATGCATTCTCTTTCAAAGAACTTCTGGGTTTAGTAACATGCTGGCTCTGGGGTGCCCATCTGAACGACAAGGAGAGGGCTCCTGCCCTACGAGAGCCTCAGCAGACACACAATGTAAAAAGTGCCAACAGTTCTGGGCTGTGAAAGCACAGACCTAATCGAGGACTTTCCATGGGAAGTCCTCTGAGCGAGCTACAAGAGGAAAAAGTTCTGGACAAAGGAAGCACAGGGAAAGGTCTGGAGGTGGCCAGGTGGGACATAGAAGGACTGAACATATTTAAAGCAGAGAGGTTGGAACATCGAAGGTTATTTGGTTGTGCATATGTGCGTATGTGTGTGCACACGCATGTGTGCTTGGGGGTAGAGAAGGAAAGCCATGAACCAATTATGACCAATTATGGGAGAGCAGTGTTAGAACATGTAAACCGTGTCATAAGGGTTATGGAAATCCTCAGAAAGGTTCTAAACAATGGCCCACAATCCAATTTTCTTCTACAGAGAACTAGAAAAGCAGGAAAAGGAAGCAGGGCTGGAAATAACAGGAAAATGGCTAGGAAATTAGTACAATAATCCAAGGGAGAGGCGGCCAGGGGGCAAAAAAGGCAGAGTACGTAGGAATGAGAAGTAGATGACTGAAACAATAACGTGACAGGACAGGCATGACAGATGAAGCAGTCCAAGGATAACACCAAGTTTCTTGCTGGGGTGGCACCGTTTGATGGCTTAAAACACAGCAGAAAAGGAGCAGCACATGACTGATGTTCTGTCCTGGTGGGAGCTGGTAAAGGAAATGGGGTAGAGCTGACGATGAGTTTAGACACTGTCAGCTGGGGGTGCTGTGAACCTCCTAGTAGAGTTTTCCAGAAGGCAGTGAGCTGTGGGTCTGAAGAAAGAGGGAAGACAGCTTTGATAGTAATACCTTCTTAAAAGAATGAGAAGAAAAGAGGGTCATGCCAGTATTAAAGCAGAGAAAGAAGAGGCTGGAAAGACAGGGAGGATGTAGCATCATAGAAGCCAAAGAAATCACGAGTTTGACCTTCAGTTACAATCAAGGTCCATGGGAACCAAATTTAGGTTATGCGCTTCCTTTATGAGTGGTTCTAAGTAATGTAAGATGGCATTTCATGCCTTTCATCCTTTTTTACAGGCCTTCCAAATAAACAAAGAAAATCGACATGTTTTGGAATACAATAACTCATTGTATCTTATAATTACCATTATGGATTCAACTGATCCTAGGAATTATTTAATTATAACTCTTCAATTATTCCCAACTATGCTAGAAATGACAAATAAAACAAAAATGATGGCATCACCTAGAAGAATGGAGTAACAGTGAAATAAAACCTCGTGTTACACCCATTTTCTTAATGTAGCCTCTAAAGTACATCCTCATTCATGAATCTATAAAAGTCATCTTTTTCCAAGTCCAAGTTAGCAGCAGCAGAAGAGAAGCATAAAGCGGGGTGAGCAAATCAGGTAAAGGGGTACTCAAACAGTAAAGGACAGGCTTCAACCAGCGCAGTACACACACAACCCAGGGACCTGGGTCCGCATTCCAGGCCAAGGTGAACAACCAAGATGAACAACTAAATAAAGCAAAGTGCTTCTTCCTCCTCCCTCTGCCTGCCTGCCTGCCTCTGCTGGTCTTCATTCCAGCCTGCACCTTTCTTTTAAAAAAACAAAAACAAAATAGGCACACGCTGGTCCATATACATCTCAAGGACTCAGTCTGTGACCTGAGGTCCAGGGAAAAGCCAGATGAACAAGTAAATAAAAAGAAATAAAATGCTTCTTCCTCTTTCCTCCTGCCTGCCTGACTGCCTGCCTACTCGCCTTCATTTCAGCCTGTGCCTTTCCTTTCCCCCGCACCCCCAAAATAGTGAAGGATAGAATTAAGACTTTCATTTGCAAACTTAATGTAGTATATACAGACATTGGTTTATAAGAGGCACACCTAAAATGTAGAGTGTTCTAATGCAATGTTATTTCAATGCAACATTTTTTTAAATTTTGTACTTGTGACAGTTAATGCCCTCTGACTACCTGTTCATCGTAAACCTGGAACATACGTATCTTGTATTACTGGCTCCAGAAGCCAACACAATCTCTAATAGCTCTAATTGACTCTTAATTGGTTCTTCTTGAACTCGCATCCTTCCATGCACTATATTTTAATTCTTGTGTAGTTCCTCATTTTGTTGAAAAGGATGAATCACTTCTGCTCTATGATTTCATTTTCATCTGTAGACTGTAAATACCATTCATACTACTTCCTTCTAATTGCCTTTGTTTATGCACCTGCCTTCAGCAGCGGACTCGAGGACATTTCAGCACACAAGTGTGAGAACACTGGTGTATGTTGAACAGCACAGGTCCTTGATGTGCATGAAAAGTTCTTTGTTGAATGGCTAATGGGATAATAGGTGCATTTCATTTTTGTTCTTAAAAATACGGTATTCACCCATCAGTTTCTGATTCTGAGAAAATGCATCTGATGTTGTCTTCTGAAGACTGACAGTCTGTGATTATGTTTAGACCATCCATTCCACCATCATCGGTCAGCCTCTGCACCTTCGCCTTCTGATTCACTTAGGTACCAAATCTTTTTGCTAGTTTTCTTTTTTTCACTATAGCCAGTGTCTCTGTTTACTATTGCAGCTGTAATAAATGATAAAATTTGTGGCTTAAACAACACAAATCTGCTGGGTAACATTCTGTAGTTGAGTAGAGTGACACAGGACTGGGTTAAAGCTCAGGAAGCTGACAGAGCTGCGCTCCTGTCTGGAGGCACTGCCGCAAAATCTTTCTTTGCCTTTTTCAGCTTCTACCTGCCTGTCTGAGCTCAGGCTGAGGGTTCGGGAAAGGACCTTATTTCTAGATGCATGGAATGGACACAGTGGGACAGACCTTAGAGCAACAATCTAAACCTAATTCAAAAGTTCTTCCTAATCCACTTTACTATTTAAAAACTGGTTAACAGAAAATTCCTTATCTCACAAGCTGGCTAGTTCCAATGCTGTGCTAATGGTTTGTGTTTTGAGTGTGTGTTTTGGGGGGTGGGCTGGGGAGGGGTATTTATAGCTTGAAAAATCACTATACTTACCATTATACTTATCATTATACTTACAATGCTTACTCTCATCAAATACTATAGAAAACAACATTCTTATTTTTTCCTTCTGCTTCA
This sequence comes from Solenodon paradoxus, assembly GCA_004363575.1. NCBI lineage: Eukaryota > Metazoa > Chordata > Mammalia > Eulipotyphla > Solenodontidae > Solenodon > Solenodon paradoxus. Next base: position 56,422 of record RJWH01002518.1, on the reverse strand, counting down.
GAGCCAATGTGAAACTGCTTCCTCCTCCTAGTTAGAGGGAGTTTCCAGATTATTAATAAATCCTCTCTTCATAATCTTCTGTTTTGTTGAATGTATTTGTATATTTAACACCTTGCTTTGCTCCAAAAGGGGTATGAAAGCAGCTTGCACTGCCTTTAAAAAACAGCACCCATAAAGAGAGACAATACGTTATTCAAATTAAAACCAAGTAGGTAATTCAAATAAAAAGATTACTAAGGCTATGTCTTTCTTCACAAAACTAAATATATAAATAAGGCTGACTTATCACTTGCTATTCCTCATCCTGCCTTCTCTTAGCCGAAGTAAAAGAAATTTGGCATTAAGTTACAAATACCCTGACACCACTAAAAGCCACTTGTCAGTTTTCTTTTAATTTTAAACGATCACACCAACAGTCAAAGTAAAAACACTATAGCATGAAATACTATGCAGCCACTGGAAAGCAATTATGCTGATAGGGAAAGCCCTCCAAGAACGGAAAATCTCAGCTGCGGAAGACTGTACTGGAGGACATGACATTTGTTCCCCATCCTGTTTCACACACAAGCCTGCACTTGTGTATGCATGTACAAAAACACACACACACACACACACACACACACACACACACACACACACACCCATCTACAGGCAGAGGTTTGTGGAAGCACGACATCTGGAAGAGTATGTAAGAAACCAGTCATGGTCATCTCAGAGGAGCAAAGCTGAGGGGTAAAAATGGAGGACACACGGTACATGCTTTGACACTCTGTGAAGGTGTCAAACTTACAAACACAGTTTCAAAAACACCACCAGAGTAATGACTCTGGGTGGAGAGTGGTCTGCAGACCTCCAGAGTGGGGCTCCAAGGAGCAGCGACTAAGTCTCTCTCAGCCAGCCCTCTTCTCAGCTTTGTTACTTAGCACCACTGGTGGGGGGAACCCCTCACCTCTCACTAAGAACACCCCCTTCTTGCACTCGAGGGGTGTTTCGGAATGTATGCTTCATTCATCACGCGCTAATTGTTCTCACATACAACTGTGGACATTGCTCTTCGCAGAGGTCCTACTATTCCCAATACACCTCCACCAAGAAAAAGCACTATTCCAAGGTAAATGACACATCAGAAGTCACACTACTGACTTTCTTTTAATTTAACATGGTCACACCACCTGCCAAAATGGAAGAAACCCGACAATGATAACAAGCACTACCTTGCTAATAAATAGGTTCAAATTCTCAATTTTAAAGAAGAAAAAAAAAGAATAAAAGACATGTTATACTAAATTTAATTAGACATTTAGTAAGTGTAGTATCCCTAGTTAACAAGGCAAATCGATCCTTTCAGTTCTGGCTGCAGTTTATTTAAAGACCTTACAATTTTACTACTTAAGAGCAAGTCCTATGGAGGTGTTATCTCACCATTTATATTTTCACACTTATGATATTGCTATCACACTCTTAAAATAAATGAAAAGCCCAAGTCACATTTCAGACCAATATAATGCTAAAGATTCTATTTTTGTTTCTGGAAATAAACATTAAAATAATTCTGTATTGCTCACTTCATTCTTGTAATGTCGAAGATTAAAAAAAAAAAAAAAATTTTTTTTTTTTTTAAGCCCCAGGTATACTTGAAAAGCAGAGGGTTTAATCACTTGGCTTTAAAATTCAGCACTAGAAAACACATCATTAGAAAATTCTGACAATAGCATTTTATGACAAAATTATTATGCTTTTAATTTTCTATTAAATTGTGGTTTATTAGCTTGCTACTTTATAAAGATTAGTTTGTGTATGGAATGAATTTAGTGGTGCATTTAATGAGACAAGAAGGTAGAAGGATGAACATGAAAAGATTATTTTACATTGTAGTGCATGAGCTATTTGATAATTCTAACATAGTACAAGACAGCTTCTCTCTAGATTGATCATGGTTCAGTTAACACCACTGAATATCTAATACCTCCAACTCAATTAATTCTCACCTGATTAAGATCAGACTGATATTCAAACTAAATCATCTCTCCAGTCAAGTAGAAATCAATATTTCTGATTTTACTTTTAAATTACAATAGAAAATAAAATGCACACATCCTCAGTATGCCAAGAGTAGCTTTTCTATTCTAGCCTACCATGGCATGGATAACACAGTTGATTAAAGAATTATTCTAATTTGAGCACCAATATGTAGCAGAATCTGATTAATTTGAACACAGAGATGGAATAAAGTAATTAAATATATCTTATACAGGGCAAATAGAAAATTGACATAAAATAAACTTGACTTCCTTAAAACAAACTCACTATTTATCAGCTCAAGTAGTTAGGAATATGGTTTTATTAAAGACTGATTATTCTCAGAGACAACGCTTGCTTCAGGCACAGATATTTATATGGTGGGCAAAGAAACAGTTCTTTGTATAGAATACTCTTTCCAACACCACCTCCAAAAAGCATTCACATACCTATAAAATAATCGAATCATTTCTACACTGAGCTTTCTCCAGAAAGCAGAACATACTGACCCATCCTTGCTGAGCAGAGAAATGAGTGTATTCAAAAACTAGATATTTATATTTGTAACTTACTCTCAATGAGCACATGACATGGATTTTCCTCCTCTTATATTCCTTAACTCCCTTCAAATTTAAGGTGGAGAATAATCAAATTATCTGCTGGAATAGCTGAAGTACTGCTTTTGTGTCAGCAAACTCAACAATTAAGATGAAAATGACAGAAATTTTTCAAATTTTAAACAATAATATATCAAAGAAAGCAAATAATCACAGTTAAATGCACTATGTATTGGAATTGAAAAGAATACAATTTAATGATTAGTGTATGCCAAATATTGTGCAGCGTAAATATTTTAATATTTATATTAAATATATAATAATATATAGTATATGTATTATATATTAAAATCTCATAAAGTAGATTATTACTAAGTAATCCATCAGTGTTACTTACTTTCGATGTGCTCTTCTATCGTCACTTACTTTCGATGTGCTCTTCTATCGTCTTAGATATATCACTTCATAAAAAAGAATATAAGGAACCAAGAATTATGCAAATTTACCTGGAAATACAGATTCCAAAATTCACGTCCTGTGAGAAACAGCCATAGAAGTTACTGACAGGCCATAGCCAGAGGCATGAAAATCAAAATTTGTTAAGATATGGTGATACTCTCCAAAGACCTCAAGAATTTGAGACTGGGCTGACCATGAAACTTGGAAGTTGGTCCATTTTCATGTTCAAAACAAAAGGATACTTTTTTTTTTTATCTTTTTCACTTTAATGAAGACTCCTCGTATCTTAAACACAGAGATATCTTCTAATCTCCTTATTTACGGTTAAAACGTATTTCTGAGACACCTCTAACACGCACACCACAGCTACATGAATCTGTATGATGCATATGGATCTGATGAATAATGAACCAGTGCACCTGCCCTGTTTTTAAAGGTCCAGCTGTTATTTTACTCCAGAAAACGGTTTGCCAGAATGGAAAACCAGCATTATCAGATCTGAGGACTTGTAATTTTTTTTTAAGCTGGAATTTTTGTTTTATGTAAAAGCTCACGACTGAGAACAGTTTGCTCACTACAACACTGTAGAGGCAAAATAAAATATGTCTGCACAATGGCGCCTGTCTGAAGGCCTATGATTTGCATCATCAGCATGAAAGGCTTTCCTGAGCACTCCAGCTCTGGAATCATCATGTATATATGGTTATCCCTTCAGAAGCTACTATCGCACTTGACAACCATTTAAGCCCAAGGTCCGTCATTATTCCAAACAGCACAACGGTCGTAGAAGAGAGGACTAGATGGTGACGACAGGCCTCATTCCTGTCATGTTTCTGGGAGGTTCTCTGTCATGATGGATGTAGTATCTAAATTCACTTCCTTTCAAGACCCAATTACAGACAATAGAAACGTGCCCTGAATTGAAAGTTTACATTTTCTTCAAGCCCACACTGAATGCATCCTATGTCAGTTGCTAAATCTCCTTAAAAGCAGCATTTGAGGTAAGAAAAATGTTTCATTTGAATGGGTGCTACTAATAAAGGTTTTCTGTTCCTCCTCTGTTAAATGATCAGATACTTACTAAGCTAACAAATAGTTTGCAGCCCTCGAGAAGCTGCCAAGGAGCAGTAAAGCAATGACATGCTTCACATTACACAATGCAAACTAAAACAGCACATGGCAGTTAAAAAAAAACAGACTGACTGCTTGGACTGCCCCCGGAGGGGTACACGAGTGGCTGGGGGAGGTCTCAGGAGGCAGAGGCACACGTGGTGAAGCAGGGAGTTGGGGCACCCCCCTTACATCCCAAAGTACTAGGTTCACGTCCTGGGGCCGTGGGAACAGACAAGATGAACAACTAAATTAAATAAAATAAATGTTCCTTCCTCTTCTCTCTTCCTGCGTGCCTCTGCTCACCTTCATTCCTGCCTACACCTCTCCTTTAAAAAAAATACAATATTCAAAGGACTATTTATAAAGATGGATAGAAGAATTGAAAGAACTGCAAAACTACAATATTTACCTTGTTTCCTTTATTAAATAGTTCACTAAAGAATCAGGATAAATGACGAAAGAGCAATTATTTTAAATATTTCTAGTAATTTTCCATTGTCGGAATCAAACGTAATTGTATAAATATACTCATGCATAAAGCACTATGGTCAAATCTAATAGGTCAAAAACACAGGGCTTGGTCTTAGGAAGCTTTTTACAAGAAACTGCTAAATATGAATTTTACTTTTGTTCTGTATTAGTAACTTTCATTAAAATCATACAATAAGGATAAAGTGTAAACGTAAGATTTTTAAAATAAAAAATATCCAAAGATTTGGGAAGTTTCTGTTCTAAGAATAGAAGAAAGTAGAGAAAGTGACTGTCACAGCGTCTGGTTAGATCCCACAAAGAATATTTTTAATTTTAAAACAGAATGTCAACAGGGTTGATTGAAATAAAGAGAAATAAATTAATGCTAAATAATTACTAAGGAAGTTTTGTTTATGGAAATGAATAATTCAGTGTTTTACAAAGTAAATTCAAACAGCAGCTGCTTTGCTGACATTAAGCTAAAAAGAGCTTTCTCAAAATGTACAAACTTTAAAACCAAAGTCATCGTCCTGCTTCTGTCAACCAGAAGTTACTTCCTAAGTCTTCTGGCTTCGGTAGGAAAGATTATGAGGTTACAATTATAATCAACAGCCAATTTAAGGAGCATTGGCCCTTCCGTGTTCATAGGAAGTATCGGTCACACTCTGGTTAACTGAATATACGCATAATTCTTGGCCTGTTAGGTCTATAAGAGCTGGGGGAGGGGGATTCAGATTTCTAACAATCTGTTCCCAACCGGCTACGTCCTAGATTTGATTCAGATCTCAAACTGAATCCTTACTGCCTTACATCTGTACTGCCGTTCCATCTCTGTCTCCTAAGTACCTGCTCCAGCAAGGGAGGAGCTCTTGTTCCTCTTTCAACAAGAAATGAAGCCAAATTTAACAAACACACGAAAGAATGAGCACATATAACACATTATACATATTTTTACTAAATCATTTATCCATATTTCTTCTAAGAATCACTTTTGCATAACAGTAACTAACATGTACAGAAACTTGAAAACTAAAATGTTACAGCACTTCAAAGAGCAATCTGAGCTTAAATATTTTCAAATGGTCCCCCAAGGAAAGGGACAACCAGGTTCTAGTTTTTTTTTCATTTTTAATATTTAGTGTTATCTCTTGCCTACTGCAAACTACAATCTGCTGTTTTTTTAGTGGACCATGAAAATTGTCTAAGGTGAAAATAGTATTTGCTTTTAAAAATGAAAGACTAGGAAACATCAATATACACATTTATAAATCTATATAAATGCACACACATAAATGTATCTGTACATGCACACTGAACTGTACTTTAAAATGTATTCCTTACCATTGGCAAGCTGAAAAAAAAATAAAGTGACTGGCTTTGTACATGCTTATCCTCATTAAATGACATTCTTTTTTGTTGTTGTGGTTAAAGGAAAGGTGCAAGCTGGAATGAAGGTGAGCAGGCAGGCAGGCAGGAGAGAGAGGAGGAAGCAGCCCCTTATTTTATTTAGTTGCTCATCTTGGTTGTCATAGCCCCCTTTCCTACCCCTGGTCTTTAACGAGGACCTTGGGATGAATGTGGGCTTATGCCCTGGTGTGCTAAAACCACTAGGCCAGCAGGTTATATCAAATGACATATTCTTGATTCGTTTGTTACTGCTGGAACATTTTCTATATACCAAGCCTTGTAGTTGGGATAAAAGAGTAAAGTAAAACAGATCTCTGTCACCCTTGTGAAGCTTATTCCAAAGGAAGAGAGAGATAAGAAATATTATGCAGTTTGCTAGAATATGGTAAGAATTATAGGAAAAAGGGAAGAAACGGTATAGTGGATCATGGAGGGTAGAGACAGTGGCTTGCATTTTAAATGGAACTTTCAACGTAGGCCCCTCTGAGGAGAATTCTGGAGTAAAACTTATGAAAGGGTGTAAACGAATCATTTACATACCTGAGAGCATAATACAAATACTGAAGTGTCTATAGATTATAGATGAAAAAATATAAAGAAAATGAACATGAAGAAAGATTAACTGTAGACGAATTTCCAGAAAAGAATTTCTAAACACAACACCGGTGTCCCCTTTACCAACCACCAGAGAAGGGATGGTTATCATTATTCTCGTGGCTGTCAGGCACGAGAATTTTAAGATGTCACTAAAATGAAAGTGAAGACTGAAAGACAACAGAGGTACATAAAAACTGATTTAGAATCTTAAAGCAAAAATGAGTTGAGATTAAAATGAACCCACTAAAAAACACTGTTCACCAGGCTGTACCAGGTTCCATCAGCTTTTAAACTTACAGTCAAAGAGCGACATTTCTTTTTACTTATGACACGCAAGCAGTTTAACAGTAACTTCCGGCACGTAGCACTGTTCATAACTATACAGGTTCCTCCTCCTGTTTTGTAAAATCCTATGAAAAATTCTCCCAAATTCACCTGATAACTGAAACAGTTAATAGAAGTCTATATGTATAATAAACTATTTTGTAAAAGAAATAATTTCATAAGACAAAATAAAATTTGCTATTTAACTACATAATCTGTACCTTTAGAAAGCTATTCTATAAGAAAATCAATCAATGATCGATGTTTTTGCAAATTAACAGGATAAAGGAAGTCCATTTTATAAACATAACCACCAAGTAAGGCTCTCGGAATTACAACGCAGTTCTACATGTTTTGATAAAATTCATTAATGTTACTGCCCCGGCATTAAGGCTGCACCTACCGAGTTTCAGACAGGAAATCCTAGATAGCAGCTTCCACTTAACTGGGCATTAATATTTCAAAGGTGTTTTTTTAAAGTATCACTAATGTCACACTTAGTATATTTAGTATACTTATTACTCAATTAAGTGACTATTATTTGAAAAAAAAATCTGGTATTCAAAAAATAACAATAACTCCCTTGCCTTGTTTGATTCTAATCAAATTTAATCCTACACCTCAAACATAAAAGGCCGTAGGAAGAAATTAGCACACATTTCACAGGACTCAATGAGTTTTCAGTTAAAGAATACTTTTCAAAAGGGATATGTTTTGTTTCAAAACCTTATTGTAATAACGTACATTAGAAACCTGACTCAAAACAAATTTTTGTTAAAAGCTGGTATCTCCTCAATTCCAATCTATTTACCTCAGACTTAATGTGTCCAAGGTGACGGTTTCCTGCAAATCACTTATAAATTTTTGCACATCTCGCTTCTCCTTGGTGATCTCTTGAGCCATCAAGTCCTGCTAGAGCTTTCTTTATGTTCCCCATTATCACTGTCAGTTCCCCAAAACAGACTCTCCACTTGCATTTAAATCAAAGGAAAAGTCCACTTTCTCTCCTGTCACATCCTCCACTCAGCCTTGGCCCATCTATGGAACAACCACAACTTTTATTACTCCTGTCACCACAGACAGGAGAACAGAACTGGGTGAGAGTAAAAAGATGCGAAAGTAACGGAACTGCATTTACCTTCCCAAACAATTTCTATTTCTATTAGAGACTTGAGGGAAATTATTAATGGCATGATTAGTATATATAGATCAAAGAGAGAATTAACTTGACAAATAATCTCAATAATATGGTCAACAAGGGCAAAGAAATTTGTCAGTGAAATTTATTGGGGATAAATGCAAGTTCTTGCATTTAAAGTAAAAACAATTTCAAACTTGAGAACAGAATGACACATAAACTCAATGTGATGAAACATGAGAGAGCCCCTAGCTCAGTCTTAATACCAGCAGCAGTCACAGTGGCGAGACACTCACGGCCCATCTCTGCTCTTCTTGGGGACCAGTTTCAGATGGGAATTGACAAATGTGCATGATTCTGTAGAAAGGTGACCAGGAGACTGGCCGATCTACAAGTCACAATGCATAGAAACACCATATTATGTACTAATCACATCTTGGAATCTACCCAGGGTATTCGTGATAAAACAAAATATTTGTATGTAGCCAAAAATGAGACTCAAGAAAGAGAGACTATGATTCCCAAGGTAGGTTTAAGTAAAATCCTGAAGCCCTTTTTAAGAGTTTAGATTTGCTCCGATGGGGAGCGGGAAATGATAGAACGAAACTGCAACTCCCCAAGCCCACCTAGCAACCGCATTTAGGACAATATGAGAAAAGAGAAAGAAAAATAAATCTCTAGGTAGGGAAAGCTAGTCTACAAGCTAATAAAACAACTCAGGGTAAAAACTGCAGTCTGCTGCAAGTTCGAAACACTTTCTCAGTGAATAAAGAATTTAAAGGGGGACAAACGGGCCAGCTGCCACAATACAAGAGGTACAATCTCTTACCAGAAGCTTCAAGAGGCCATAGTCAGAAAAGAAAGAGAAGATTCTGGCAAAGCTCAGTCGAGCACAGCTCCTCGTCCCCACTGCAGCCCCCTGAACAGGCTGGGGAAGGGAAACGAGTGGGACTGTCCTGGGAATTCCCACTGGTGGCACTCCTGGGTCCCAAGAGAAGCAGACTGGGCATGAAGAGGAAACTGAAAGAAAAGTGAAAAGCAAAATCAAATCCAACCCCTTCCAGTAAGAGCCTCTCCCACCTTCGGAGGCTCAGCAGGAGTTTGAAAGGAAACCTGGGCTTTGCTCAGGGGTCCACACTTAGAGGATAAACCAAAGGCAACCCCGGCGGGAAAGGGGCACATTCCTGAAGGTCATGGCACAGGAACACCACGTCGGCCAGAGCTCCTTCTCCAGCTCCGGACTTTAGGAAAGGACACAGAACAACACCTTAGTCCTGACGCTACAGCCCACAAGGGAAGGCAAACATTCCCCAAAAGGCGGCAGGAGTGTTAGAGAGAGTTCACCCACAGCCTTCCAGAGAAACAGCAGGCAAACACCCCTCTAAGGAAAGGAAGATTCATTCAAAAGTCACACTAGATGAGTACTCAGTCAAAACATAAATTCAAGAAAACTAGACTTTAAGGAATCATTGAAAAACAGAGATGAAAGAGGAGGTCAAAGTATAAATTGAAAACCAAAACAAATCCATAATACTACGAACAAATAAATTAGAACTATAAAAGGACTGTGAATAGACACAGCTAAAATTCAAGTGAGACACTTTATAAAACTAACATAAGATAACTACAATAAACACAAGAAAAAATGTTAACAAGGCTCATGCAAACAGAGAAAACCAAGGTGCTACTGGGAACCACTACGTTCAGCCACTTCTAAGATGGCCCAGAGTGATTCCAGCCGCCCGCTATGTAACTCATGTCCCGTGTCAACCACACCCCGGAGGGCCCCTTAAACCTATGACTTGCTTGTAATCCAAGAATGTGGTGAAGTGAGTGGGATGTCACTGCCACTACGAGGTTACAAAGGAAGGTCACTTCCGTCTTGCTAGCAGATACTCTCCAGAGCCTTCCTGCCTAATGTCTGAGGAAGAAAACTGCCTCGTGGGAGGGGCTCGTGCTTGCAGGAACAGGGCCAAGGCACAGGCACAGAGGCTGTCAGCGCAACGTGCCCGGGAAGCGAACTCTGCCAGCTTTCACTGAGCCTGGAAGCAGAGCCGTCCCCACTTAGGGTTCAGATGAGGCTGCAGAGCCTGAGCCGGCACCTAAACAGCAGCCTCCTGAGAGACTGAAGCAGACGACCAATTAAGTCCCATCAGATTCTAGACCCACAGACACTCTGATGTAATACATGTGTTGCTCTGAATCACTAGGATTTGGGGTAATTTGTTATACATTAAATAACATCAAAAGTGAATACTATCTTAAAGTTCCAAGGATGTGTGGTACTTTGAGGAGCATTCAGAAAACATTTAAAAAAAATTCAATTTAAGATGCTGTCTGACATAGAGAAGCTACAAATCAAAAGGATGTGGGGTGGTCTAGCAGACCTGAGAGCAGCCCCACATGCAGCCCAAGGTTCCAGCTTTCACGACCCAGGGCCAAGGGGAATAACCAGTGTGAACAACTAAATAAAAATAAAGTGCTTCCTTTCTCCTCCCTCTGCCTGCCTGCCTGCCTGCCTGCTCGCCTTCGCTCTTGCCTGCACCTTTCCTTAAAAATTTTTAAAAAAGGTATATTTCAGAAAGAACAGATACAGAATAATCAATACCCAAGATATATCCCAGTTAAAGAGAATTTTTGTAGTATCCAAGCAGAAAAATCCATCACCTGGAGCAGGGTGGCTGTCAGGTGAGATGGGACTGAAGATCAGGCTGTCCTCAGACCCCCAGGTGCAACGATCAATGTCACTTGATACCAATGCATGTGCACAATGTCCTAAGGAAAGCTATCTGACCCGACAATTTCACACTAACCCTCTATGCCATATATGAACAAGCAGCAGGCAGTCATTTCCAAACAAGAGAGATATCACAGATTCCTGAACCCACAGACTCGTCTTAAACGATTTGGCAATGAAATCTAGGCAAACAAAATAAAGAAATAAGGAGAGGAGAAGATGTGAAGAATGAATTTATGCTTATGGAGAATTATTATACATTTTGACAACGTAAAAATACAACTTTAAAAACCTGAGACATAAAAGAGAAGATACTGGGGAAGTGTAATTATACTTTCAAAGCAGGGAATCAATACTGTCAAACTTAGTATAGGAACTTAAAAAAAAAAAGACTCAAACTTATTAATGGCTTGTATATAACATTTTTCTTAAAATTGAGACAAGCTTGGAAATTGAAATTTTATCAAGCAGATTTTTTCTTAACCAGCAAATCTCTGTTTAGTTTAGTTTTGCTAAATTCATTTTTTAAAAATCAAGTATATTATTGATGCTCTTTTGCATATGTTCACAGGGAAACATCTGTCTTTATGAAAGATGAGATTTAGAATATTTTTTGAAGGGGGAGGTCTCATCTTTTCTATATTGAATATAAACTGAATATAATTTTTATTTATTAAAAGAATAATGTATATTTCTTTTCTAAAAGACTAACAATAAAATGCAAGAGGGGAGTGAATAATGAAGTCCTGAATTGGGTTGAAAATGGAAAGTACCACATATTAATGGAAAAATTCCTACAACGAGATTAGCTCACCTCCAAGGCGCCATCATCTAATGAAATTTCTAAGATCACAGAATTTCCTCTAAATATCTTTGCTACATGGAAATCCCTATTTTCTATCACAATTTTAGGCTTCTTTGCTTGGCATTCAAAGAACGCCACAACATGACCCCGCACTGCCATGCTCTTGCAGCAGCGGGCTGCTCTGCTCCCCGCACCCCGGGCAGCTCACTGTCTGCACTCTTCACGCTTTAACTTCCACTTGGCAGATCTGCTAAACAGAAACGCAATTCAGATGCTGCCAGCTCATTCGCTTTCCTGCCCCAGTACTTAGTAAGAAAAACAAAGAACACAAATCTACTCCAGTTAAAAAGTCTATTTGCCACATAAAGTTCCTCCTAAGCTCTTGAAATTTAACCAAAATATTCTTTCAGAACTCTGAGAAGAGTCAGACACTTCTAAATTAACACTGGTTTGTAAACTGTATCAGTCTTAATTTGAAAAATCTTAAAACAACCTAAAAGAATATAAAATTTTTAAGAACAGTGAGTGAAATTTATTTAGGTAAAAAAAGCAAAAAGATTACAGGAGTGATACAAATAAATCTGATTTGAAGCCTGTTCTTAATCTTTGATATGGTCTACACAGACAAGCATTTCATATTAGGAATTTTAAGCATATACATACATCTATATATACGCCTTATAGTTTAGAAAGTGCTCAGTGTTTATTTTTATTATGTTTATTTTTTATTATATTTTTGTTTATTTTATTATGGTTATTTTTCACTTCCAAAAAATAATTTTATGGTTATAATTATTCACAAAAGGACTGTGAGCACATTCAAAAACTAGAAACTATAAAAATAAAAACTATTTTTTAGAAAACAACTATCGTCAATAAGAAATAATTGATGAAACTTCACAGATTATAGAAGCATATTCATCCTAACCTCCTTACCAGGGGACTACCAATATTAAGATTTTTTTTTTTTAAACACACTGACAAAGATGACTCAGTCTCTACGAGAACTTTCTGCAGTGAGGGAGACGACCAGCAGCTGGGTCATCTAAAAGAGCAGCCACACGGCACGTGTGGTTACTGAACATCTGAAATGTGGCAAGTACTGTGAGGAGAGTGAATTTTGCATTTTACTTAATTTTAATTAACTTAAAAATTAAGTAGCCAATGTGACAAGGACTACACTAGACATCACACATTTCTCACAGGTAATTTACTATTTTAATATATCTCAATATCCAGTGTTTTCAGATATTAAAAGTTAAGATAAAGCCTGAGTTTTAAGAATAAAAAAAGTATAACCATCAATAATTCAGGTTTCTCCAAACCATGAAGAAAAAGTAGAAAAATTCAATAATCAGAGGTGAAAAAAGTTGCATATTCTAAGTAGTGTTTTCTGGTATTCCTAATGTTTCTAAAGAACATGTACTAAACACACATAATGCCCACCAATCTTTTAAAAATCTGTCAATAATCAGGTGAATGCTCATATTCAATACAGAAACGTGTGCAAATATTGAAAGTATTTTAATCTCTGCCTCCAAAATTAACTCCATATTTACCATTTACTCAAGTCAAAGTTCAGCTAACACTGCCAATAACGAAAAAAAAAAAACTGTCCCCTTCGCAAACAGTAAAACCTAACTCTACAGTGACAAGCAGAGCACTCTGCACCAGACACAGGTTCCAACAAGACCTCAAACAAGGCAAAGCTGGGCACCATGGAGGCTAGAGAACTGACAGTCACTGTGCTTCCAACTAGAATTCTGCTCACCAATCCAGTCAAAGACGCTAAAACGAAAGAAATAAAATAACTGATGACATCCTAAAAATAAAATGATTCGTGATCCAACGACCTGACTGAGGTCTGTACTAGATGCAGGCAAAGGAGAGGGGAGCTGATCTCAAGTGCTACGGAGGAGGCGCTGATGAGGTAAACGAATGTTAGGAAACAATTCATGGGCTGGTCCCCCCCAGAATTCTTGAAAATATGTTAAGATGGCTGAGATACTCTGACAAAAAAAAAAAAGTTTAAATTAAACTGCCTACAGGTCACAAACTTGGGATACATTCTCTTTTGCAATCAATAGTCAAAATCAGCAGGCAATCAGCTCAGCTCCTAACAGAAACTGAAGGAGGGAGCGCCTCTATTCAACAGTCTACCCCTCCCCAAAGAAAGCACTATTGAATTACACACGTGCTGTTAAAACTGAACCCTAGAGGACAACTGAGCTTCCATTTTACACCATCACCTACTTCAGCTCCAACCAGTTTGTAGAGACCAGGACTTACTTCCTTAGACTTTAGAACCTTTCCTTAAAACGAAGGGGAACTAAAAAAAGTTGATATTCAACCCAATAACGAAAAATACAATGGAATACGTTCTTTAACAGGGATCATACAGAGGTAAATAATATAGTATATTCTTGTAAGTACATAAGACACGTTATAGATGAATATTTGAACGTAGGAAGCATGCAGCCAATAGAAAAGACATTGAAGTTTATTTAATGTAAATGCTTTATATACCTTTACAGTCATTAAACAGCATATTAAATTTATAGGGAAAAAAGGTGAACAATCAAATCTCATTAACAAGTAACTCTAAATAAATTACCCAATACAACCCACTAGAGGAAAACCAATGTTCATTCAAGCTCAAAAGTATTGAGGTTCCTATGTGTCCAATCTAAGTTAAGTTGATCATAAGATAGAAGTGTCAGTATTCAAATCAGTCCATTCAAAGCATTCATGTGGAAAAAGTCAGTAAGATCCTGATGCCTCAACGTTAAAGAGCCTCCCTAGCAAGTGCACTAACTTACGCAACTCAACAAGGGTACATCTGATTCGGTCTGTTTTCAGGGAAGCTCAGAAAATAGGGCAGATAGTCTTACTCATATATGTATATGACACCAGAACAACACAACAGAAGGAGTCAAAAATTTGCCTAGACAATACACAGGCTTAAAATAACTTGATAAGTGGGTATGTCATTTTTTAAATAGATTTCTGAAGGAATGACTCTCATATTGGTGTATTTATTCTAGCACATGTATTAGCTATGTAGCTAGATCAAAATTCTACCTCAATCCATAAACAGCTTATGAACATGAACATGTCGCCACATAGGCCTTCCTTACTGCGGGGCATGCTGCCAGGGGTCCCTGCAGACTGTGCTCAGGGCCGGAACTGCCATCTAGGGGGAAGCAGAGAATGCATGCGCGTGCTAGCTCAAGACCCTTTCTCCATGTCACGATAATTATCTTCGCAATATCTGCAAAACGAATTACTCACATTCAATTCTACAGGCTCATTTATATGAGAATCTAGATATAAAATCTGACAAACCCAAGAACACAACACTGAGGAGAGGCTGCTGAAGAGGGTGGAGTGTGTGTGCCAAGAGGAGATGAGAGGAGTCACAGAATGTTCTGAATTTGCTAAGAATTCTTGGCCCAATTATTGGCCCCTGGAAAAGAATTTGAAAACTGACCTTGAAAACAAGGGGTTCAACCTACAAGATGGAAGAAAGGCAAATAAAAGCAAAAAAAAAAAAAAACAAACCACACTCATACTAAAAACAGCAGCAACAATGAAAACATAACCCACTTTAAGGAGCAATTCTGTGCCTTTGATTCACCCGTGTTCCTTAACCTTACCTCCACATTCACATCACCTTATGAGCTTTAATTTTTTCTTTAAAGTTAATGCCTTACTTTGTGGAAAAGAGCCTATGCATTTGGCATTTTTATTAAAAAATTCCCAGATAATCCTGATGTGCAAGGGTTGAAGACCACTGATCTAGCCTATGTGTGATGAAAACTAAAATGTACTTTAATCACAAAGGCAGAGAGAGGTTCTACAATAAGAATATGACCATATGAGTCTCATCATCTTAATAGATTCTGATTACCAGAAGATGTAGGAGGAAAAGACGAAACAGAAGAAAATACAAGCAGCATTCATTATTGAGGCATTGAGTAAAATGCATCCACTCTGAAAATCATGGGATACTAATGAAATTATAAAAAGTTCCTCAATAAACCTACCATCTATCAATCGACCATATAGTTTCCTGTGTTCCAAATAAGAAAAACAGTTCCAATTTTTCATACCTATACATCAAAAAATTTTGTCAAATCTTCAATAAGATCAGAAACTATTTTTCAAAAGTTTAAATTTTACAAGCATGGCATAAAGTGTATCTATGGGAGATATGCCAGACAAAAAACAGGATGCAACGTATCTTAAATTTTGACCCTATACTGACACAATCGAGGATTCAGTGAATGTCTACCTCCCAGGAAAGCAGTTTCAAATTTATAAGCACAGACTTGATGCTTCTTTCAGGATGGTTATCTAATTCAGTTGTGTAGCTCAGTGCTGAGCAATGTAAACAAGGACGTAACTGCATTAACCTGTACGGAGCTGGAAGAGAATTCCTCCTACTGATCCAATAAAGGTCTCTTCCACCACAGTAAAGGACTACTGTCTGGCTGGGAAAGTCAGTTCGAATGGAAAAGCAATCATCTGAGCTCGAGGATCCACTAGGCTAAGACAGACAACTAAGAGTGAGACAATGTGTTAGGGTTTTAATCATGGGTATGATGTCAATCCATTCTTTGACCTACAAGGCTAGTCAATTATCTAATCTTTTACATTAAAGACACTGGAAAAGGCACTTAAAGATCAAATTCTACGCAAGACTTGGTTCTTTGGCAATGTCACTGTTGGAACATATGTTGAACCCCCAGTTAAACTACAGAAATATTTTGCAATAAACACACAGCAAAGTTCAGCAAGTCAAGTAGCAGCGAACTTACAGATCTGGAAATCTTGTGGAAAGATACAAGCAAGCAAGTAAGTGACAAAGATTGTCTCAAGCTTTGCTAAGGAAGAAAATTTCAAATACAATGTCTAACAACAGACTCAGAGTTAAATTTATGCTGGGTTTTTTGGTTTGTTTTTTTTTTTTGGTTTAGCTATCATTAAAACCATTTTACAGTTATGGTGAAGTTAAAGGATAAAAGAATTCAATGGAAACAAATCATGCATTTTACGGTTGAGAACACAGATATTATATTAGAAAGGAGAATAAAACTGCTGGTGTTGATTAGTAGGGAAGAAGCAGTCTGACAAACTACCAGAGTATGTAAGCAGACGTCAACAGTCATTACATAAAGAGAACAAGCTGCTCTTTAGATATTCTTAGAAAAAATGGTTTTTTTGTTGTTTTTTTAAAGAGCTTGGGGCCTTAAAACGTTAGGTTAAAAATCTGACAAATGGATTTCTCTAGAAAAGGTAATGAACAGTACATGCCTAAGAGGACACCTGTGAGCGCAGACACGCGGCGACGCCGCCGTGAACTCCAGAAGGACCGCTGCGGTGCGTGCTCACCCTCACAGCGCAATCTGGCGCTGGCCTACAGGCCCGGGGTTATGTCCCAGCAGCCCGAGACCGGCGTCCCGTTACCTGGGGCGAAAACACATCACTGCCTGTCACTGTAATCAACAATGGCCTCTAGTTTTAAAAGAATGCAGAAGGTCAAAATGTATCAAGAGAGGTCTCAATTATCTGTATGCTGTTACAAATTAATCTTTCAATTCTATCTGTATCAAGCTAAACTGGGAAAGAAGACAGAAGAGTGGAGAGAAAGGAAGGAAGAGAGGGAGAAAGGACAGATTTTGGATGCTTTCAATTTCTTGTTAGAAAACAATTTGCGCTTCTGTTTCAGGCTTCTAAGACTCTAAAATTAGGCTTCACTCAGTCTTTGTCATTATCTCCTAAACACACCCAGGTCTAAGGTCAGTCTCCTCATTGCTGCCAAACCTTCCTTCCCAGCTTCGCTACATCCAAACCATCAGTCATATTTCAGAGTCTAGTTCAAGGCTATGTTTCAGCTAGATCTCACCTGAATAAATCGGATCACTGACTTTATTTTTTTCCTATGTGAACAGAGAGGAACTTTCTAATCAATTGTTTTGTATACCATAATTCCATGTTATGCCTGCCTGGTTTGTCTCATAAACTAGATAATGAATTTCTTAAAAGCCAGTCTCTGACTTCTACTCTGCCTCTGTAACACTTACCACAACGTTGAATGTGAGAAGCATCCAATAAATACTTGATAAGAATGCTACTAAACTAATTCTGTAAATGGAAAGTCATCTTTTAAAGGAAGTTTTAAAAATTGTTGAAGAAGCATACTACTCAACTTTATTTACCTTTATTCGATGCAAAATTGATAAATGTAGTAGAATTTCCCCGCTCCCCACCCCGGGGCTCAGGTGGCTAACGCGCAGGCTATGAAACAGGTGGACCCGTGTTTAAGACCCAGGGACAAGGGTGGCAAAAAGTGTCTGTATGATTCAAAAAATAAAATCTGAGAAAATTTAGAAAAATAAATTTTCAAATCACCAGTAAGCCCAACACTTAAGAACTAGCTCCTATTAACATTTCTTCAAAGCCTTTTCTTTGTAGTATTAATCTAATCTTTAGTTAAATATTTCTAACTATTTCTAACTTTACCATCCTGGTATTCAACAAGAACAAGAGCTGAGGCGCACCCCTGTGGCTCTGGTGGCGATGGTACGACCACAGAAAGCCTGACGACCTTGTTCAGGACCCAGGGGCTGGGGCCAGGGCTGGGGAAGAGGACAAACAAACAAATAGGACGAGAACTGAATCGCTCTTATCACATTTATATACACAGTGGAAAGCATATGTGCAGCGCTTTGTATATAGTAAGTGCTCATAAAAACATACAGAATTGGTTAGTTTTGGTGTTCCCTGTGGGGGTTTTAAGTTAATTTAATTAAATCTGAAAACTTTGTCAGTGAAGAGTCAAAATGTAAATATTTTAGGCTTTGTTGGGCTCTCTGGTTTCTGTTGCAACTATTTAACTGTCTGTGATATGAAAGCAGCTACAGGCAAAACATAAGGGAACAGGCATGAATGTGTTCCAAAATAAAATAGTTTACAGAGACAGGCTGCCAGTCAGATTTGACCACTGGGCTGTTATGTTAAACCCTAAATTAAAATAATAAATTGTGACTAGTCATCATATCAATCAGCGTACTTACTACGATCGCAAATGCATGTTTATTATCATATCCTATCCCCAAATTTATATAATCAATAAGATCTGCAGACACCTATGTTTTTGGCAATATGAAATAGTATAATGCTGTGATGAACATTCTAATCATATTTCATTGCATATCTCTGGTCTTTTCATTAAAGCACAGTCCTACTTCTTGTCAAAGAGCAGTCACATTTATAACTTTGTATTGATTTTTAAAAATGCAAAGCCCTTTCACGATCCAGTGCTGACCTGTATTTCTAGTCAACAGCGTAAATACTCGCTTCTCCAAAAACTCTACTCTTAGATACAGTATGTTTCTTACCTGCAAATATTTCATCATGAAAAGATCAGAATTCTGTACCTATTTACCTTTTTCTAATTAGATATCATTCATATAAAATGAAATAAACAGATCTTAAGCACAGTACTCAATGAAACAAAAGTCCCAGTGCACCACAAACCAACAAAATACAGGATATTAAAATACTTCCAGAAGTTGCTTTAACGCCCCTTTTAATCAATACCTGTACCATCGCCAAGGATGCAACCGCTTTTTCAGCTAGGTTAGCCCATTTTAGACCACCACAGACATGTTGCCTGTTCTAGAATATAATAAAGACTATATACTTTCCCAATTCTTTTATATTTATATTTCGCTCAGAATAGTGTTTTAGGTTCAGCTCCACACTGTGTAACAGTAAAGCTTTTAATGCTAAACAGTATTCCATTTTCAGTATACATAATTAATTTACAAATTTAGATAGATATCTGACTTTCAATCTGTAGTTATACTGAATAAACTACCACAAGTATTATGGTACAGAAATAAAACTTATGTTGAAATGACTTTCATTTCTTCTGGGCAGAGTTAACTGAGTCACTGGGCAGGTATGTGTTTAATGCTTTACTGTTTAAATTTTTTCTCTTCTCTAGGTTGAATTTTTTTATTGTTCTGTATTTAAGCGCCTAATTCCTATAATTTCCATTCTTAAGTTTTTATGTCAGATTTTATATTTAGATTTTATAATTTTTTGTCAGATATTACATTTTTCAGTTCTAGGATTTCAATTTGTGTCTTCTGTTTTGAACTGCTAGGGTTTCCTATCTTTTCATTCATTGCAAGCATGTTTTCCTTTACATTCTTAAACAATCACAACAGCTGATTTTAAAGTCCTTGTCTGATAGGTCCGATAGTTTAATTATGCAAAGTTAGCCTCAGTTGATTTCTTTGAGAATCAGTTTTCTTTTACCTGTGTACATGTCACTGGATCAAGAATACTGTGTGACATATGTAAAAATTTAGAATCTGTTTGGTTTCTCTTAAGTTTTTTTCCTTTTTCATTTTAGCACCAATTTCCTTCACTGAACTCAGCATGTGGAGCCCTGGCTCCCTGCAGGGTCCTCAAACTCTGGTTCAGTTCTTTTCGCCCTCAGTGAGCTGTCTGCAATTCGTTACATGTGTAGTTTACACTGAGCCACAGACAGAGACAACTACACACAGCTTCCAGGCTCCTCCTCTTTGGTTCTTTTGATTGGTCTTTATGTTCTTCTCCTCTGCTCACCCACTTCATACAGAAACCAATTTTCCAGGGCCTGCAGCCAGACTAAATCCTGCCCTTGGTTCTTCAAACCAGCAATTCTGAAGAGCTGCTTTGTTTTGCTCTGGGTCAGAGTATCAGCCACCCTACCTGATGGAGACTCCGTCAGTATCTTCCCTTCCTTCAGTGTTCGAACCCCTCTGATCTCCACCTACTTTGCTTTACCCCCCAGTGCCTTCAAGTAACTGTTTTTAAATTCTGTTCATAGTTCCAGTTGTTTTCTGCAAAAAGATATGTGTGATAAGAATGATCAGGCTCTGTCAGAATGCCATTCTCCATTATGAAGGTCTAAATCATCTCAAGTTTATAGGTTTCATAGAGTAGTATAGGGTGTGGCTTGCAATGAGTCCACCGAAAGTTGAGGGCAAACATTTTTCAGGTTTATTAATATGCCATTTATCAGAAAGTAGCTTTGTGTTCTTTGCTCATTTTTTTAAAATGGGTATTAATCACTCCCTTACTGATAACAAGTCTTTATACATTCAAGACTTTGTCACATCCTTTTTTTCTAATGTGTGATCTTTCACAGTATAAGACACAGAAATTTTTAGTTTTTCTATAAAGGTTTTTACTATAAGATACAACATTTGCTTCTTTTACAGTTGTATATTTTAAATAAGTATCTGTTCATTATTGAGAATTTATAAAATAATAATCGATGGAAATAAAAATCACTCATAATCTACCTCTTCTTTCCATTTTCCTTTTACGACTGTTCTTCAAAACAGGGTATACTGATAGTCATTTGAGGTCTTTTTAACATTATCTGTCGAAGTTTAAATTATACACATCACATGACTCAGAAATCCCATTTTTAGTTACATAACCAAGAGAAATGCAACCAGATGGGTACTACAGGACACAAACAAAATGTTTATGGGGACGATGTGTGTGTAAAGACAGCAAATTACCTAAATAGTCACCACCGTAGAATGGATAAACAAATCATAGCACAGAATGGTACAATGGTAATGAAAATGAAGGAACTGTTATTACGTGCAAAAACAGGTAAATCTAACAACTGCAATACTAAATAAAAGCAGACACACACAAAAGAAACTTACTGTGTGATTCCATTTCTATTAAAGAAACAGGCAAACTAGGGTATGCAGTTTGCAGTCAAATGGCAGTTACGTTTTAGAAGAAGAGTAGTAACCGAGAGGCAGCACAGAGAAGGCTGGTCTCTGGCCATTTCTAGTTCTTGACCTCAATATTTTTTTACTTAGCATCTGGACATGTTCACATCGATTAATGAGCATTTCCCCAAATTAAGTATTCATTAGCACAGGATATCTTAATGATATCTTTCACAAGAAGATAAAAGGTAATGAAAATCAAATTTTAATTTCAGTAAAAGCTAAGCAAAGAAGTAGATATTGCTCATTACAAATTAAAACGAAACATTTAAGATCAGCATGCAACATAATTATTATGTATTACATGGATATGAGCACATGTTTAATAAGTGGTCTGTGTTTCACACATGGGAGTTACAGGTCCCCGAAAAGTGCTACAGGAAACAGTATTTGAGGCGTTCCCAGAAAATAAAAACTATTTAAGTTCTAAGAAGGAAACAATTTTTCCATCTTGGTGGAGTCTGGGGTAAACAACACATGGCACACACATAAACCAACAGCTAAAAGTAGTATCTAGAAATGAACTAGCAACTAGGCCAGAAAGGACTATGGAAAAGTTTATCATCACCTGCCAAATCTATCATGCATGACAGACGTCGCTAACTGATCTAATGACATTCTTTCTGACTGATCTCATTCACTGTGGGCTAAGCAGTCATTTCCAACTGATTAAACTAAGGACAGATGACCTGCTAGTTGCTATCTTTGCTGCAGTCAAATGGTATGTCATAATGGAGAGAGCACTACACCAAGAATCAAGACAGCTGGACTGATTCTAACACTAACGCTAGTGTATTATTAATAAGTCGTGTGACACTGAATGGGTGATTTAAACTCTGCTGGGGTAGAAGATTGTATTCTTCACTACATACTGCACGTAGTAGAGAAGAAGCATAGTTTGCTGAATTAACAAATCGTTGTAGCTGTGATCTGTTCTGGAAGGGAATGTGTCGAGTCTACATGGAAACCAAGGACTAAAAAATGTCAAGTTTCTTGTTTTGCTCCTTTTTAAAGGAAAGGTGCAAGCAGGAATGAAGGCAAGTAGGCAGGGAGGCAGGAAGAGAGTGGAGGAAGAAGCATTCAATTTACTTCCATTTCGTTATTTACACTTATTTTCCACCCTGTACCTGGGACTCGAACCCAGGAATAAGCAGCCTGTATCCTTCCGAGACAACTGACCTAACCACTGCTCCATTAAGGTACACCTAATAACGTCCATTTTCAATCTATCACTGTGCACATTGAAAATATGTACCAAATGTACACAAAAAGTATTTACACTATTTACACAAAAACATCAGAATACCAGAACCAGCACAAATGGATAAACATTAGATTCCTTTATTTCCCTTAAAGATTACTTTTACTGGTGTCTAATAGTTTCAGACTTAGACATCTAACAGATACTTCAAAATAAACTGGTCCAGAGCTAAATTTCCGATCCATCATCCATCACCAAAAACTAAAATAAAATAATAAAATCTCGTGCGCCCAGGTGGAGCAATGGTTAGGTCAATCGACTCCCAAGAAGCAGGCTACACGGACCTGGGGGGAAACTACCACTGTGAACAACTAAATAAAAATAGATAAATAAAAAGGATACTTCTTCCTCTTGTCTCTTCCTGCCTACTCGCCTTCATTCCACCTGCACCTTTCCTTTAAAAAACAAAACAAAAGAAATCTAAAAATGAATAAATAAATCATCTCCTAACTACAGTTCCGCTGACTACTGCCTCTATCTTCGAAACGTGTCGTGGATGTGCTCATTCTCACCACCCCCACTGCTGCCACCCTTCTATCCCTCCATCATCTGTCCTTTGGGTGATCAATTACAATTGCACCCTGAAATCGGTGCCCCGGCTCCATCCCTGGCTCCCCTCCATCCATTTGAGACACGAAGCGAGTGATGTAATTGAACTGCAGACAGACGTTGTCACTGCACTGCTCTAAACCTCCTGTCTTTCCCTGCTCTCCTGAGTTCCCACAAGGCCTCAGTACCTACCAGACCCTCCGTGACTGACCCGTCACTTGGCAGAACTCGCTTTCTCCACAGTCCTCATTCATGCCACGCAAACTACAGTGACCTTTCTACTGGGCCCCGAACATGGCAGCTTCAGGGCGTACTTCATCTTTGCACATGCCTTCCTTCTGTTTACTTGTCTTCCTACAGACACCCACACGTCTCGACCCTTAGCCCCTTCAAGAACTGTGTCCAATGTCCCTTTCTCAGTGAGAACCACTGACGGCCCATTAAACTGGCAGCCCCACTCGGACACCAGCACGCCTGCCCGCAGCAACTGCGTCTCTTGAGCACATATTACAGATGTATAATATGCACCCCGCCTTCATGGGAATCAAGGTCTATAATGGTTAAGATATTTGTCTGTTTTATTCGCTGTTCATATAAAGGTGATTGTGATACAAAAAATAACCAGCAATATTTTTGATTGACTATGTCCCATATAATTTAATTGTAAAGGTCACTGAAACGCTCAAGGCAACATGAAAGTTCTGTTTTTGTTTTGTAGAAAATACATATTTTGGTGAGGTAACTAGCTAATACTAAAATATATGCAAATAGTAGCACCAATGCTAACACATTAGAAACAACCAATATAGTAAAATATGATACCACATAAATTTATGGGTTTCAGAATAAAATGTATGCCATATTTTTTAATGAACAATATTCTGAAAAACTGGAGTAAACCATAAGAAATCATTTCTATTTTAAATTATTTCTTTATGCAATTTAGGATTTACTCTATATTTTTATCCCTCTAAAATAAAACCAAAAAAGAAAAGAACTGAAAGAGGATATAAAACCTAGACTGCAATTTCAATCTAACATCTGATTTAAAAGATGCTTAATGGTACGCCCTGGTGGAGCAGCGGTTGGGATAATCGCCTTCAAAGGATGATGGCCACATATCCTAGGATTCTGGTCCCAGGTCCAGCGGAAATACCCTATGTGAACAACTACGTAAAAATAAAGTGCTTCTTTCTCCTCTCTCTTCCTGCCTGCCTGCCTCCTTCACCTTCATTCCTGCCTGCAGCTTTCCTTTAAAAAATAAAAGATGCTTTATTAAAATACATTACTTTCACATATTAACTCTGGAAACGTAAAAAAAAAAAAAAAATTAAGCATAAAACAATAAAAAAATTTTATCTGTCATTATAGTTTGAATCAAATTCCTCAACCACCACCCCCTAGAAAAAAATCAATTTTTAATGGTTCCAAATTTATCAGCCTAATGCATTCCAGAGATATGTATAAACCAAATTTCCCCCTTTATTATTTTTTTAACAAATATACAAGAATCTATTTCTGTCAAAATATAACTATTTGCGATTATGTGCAAAAAGTTCACGGATGCCAGGGTCTGATTACGTGGAAAGAATGCCAACTACAACTGGAGGGTGAGAAGGTAGAGTAACTGAAGAGTCACCTGCAGGCAGAGTTTACACAAGGGCGTGACACTGTTTGAAGACCACAAAGCAGAATAACTGAAAGCTGATGTCTAAGAAAACTAGGCAAACAATAAAAACAAGCTAATGAAGCACTGGCAGAAGAGTTATAACTCATTTTATACCAATAATATTTAGTCATCTTAACAATGTATTTAAGTTTTAAGTCATACACTCTGCATTTGATGGAGATCTGATCTGACTTTTGGAACATGGGAAGATTCTGCGGGAGGAGGAGAGCGCTGGGCCTTTCGACATTTCTCCTTCAGTTCCAGTCCCACAGTGTTCAGTGCTGAATGTGTTAAAGTCCAGCAGTACACTTTAGTCATTCATTTTAGAGGCTTTATTTACTGCCAATATTACCACTGGCAAAGGAGTACTAGATAGTTAAATTTTCCATTTAAATCAATTGCTCAATAGATTTTCTGATATGTTCTAATAGAAAAGCTTACGATGTTGTCAAGTTTATACAAAAATAAGATCAGGCTTCTCAAATTAGCAATCTCTAAATCAAACCACCTTTACTCATCAAATCGAAGTTTTAAAAGAAAAGGTAAGGGTTGTCCTGGTGGCTGAGTGGCCTAGTACCCCACATACATTTCAGGGTCCCAGGTTCAAGACCCAGGATGGGGGGAACAAACAATGTGAACAAATAAATAAAAAACAAAGTTCTTCCTCCTCTCCCTTCCTGCCTGCTTGCCTGCTCTCCTTCAATCCTTCCTGCAGCTTTCCTTAAAAAAAAAAAAAAAAAAGAGAGACGAAAAGGTGATAAACACTTTTTCTCTTAAAAAAATTCACATCTATTTTATAAAGGAAAAGATTTTTGAGTTAATCCCAGTTTAATACAAACACTGCTTAATTAAGATGACTTCCGGTTATAGTTTTCATCATATTGAAACGGCAAGGTTACTGTGATTTTGTGAAAACTCATTGTAGAATTGGAATCTAATTAGAACCTAATTATAATTAGAATATAATTATAGATAAAAGTTAAATTTTAGAATTACTAGGGTATATGGCACTGAAACACTCAAAGCACTACCTGCTGCTTAAGACAAATTTTAACTATATTTAAAGACAAGGTGAAAAATGTGTAACTCAGACTAAATCAGTGCGCAGTAAAAACCAGAGTGTATATGTAGATAATGGAGGTATCCTGGAAGCTGGTTAAAATTTGTAATGAAGAGAGAACTAGCAAGAATATAGCAACCTGGCTGAAACTGATATTCATTCGGGTACTCTTCACATCAACAGGGAGCATTTGGACTGTGGGCTTCATCAGTGTCCCAGCTGGTAATGGTTGAAGGTTAATGCCTTACCCCGTTCTGTTCAATTTTCTATCCTAATTAGCCCTCCAAATCTATAGCTGTGAGCACCAAGTGTCTGTGCTCAAAAGAAACTAATTAATGCTAGCAAATTAGATCAAGTCCAAAGATCCAACAGCCAAACTCTTAGTTAAATGCTCCTTGTTAATAGGAAGTGTAGCTGTCAATAACTGCTGTTGGTGACTATAATGAGGCATCTTTCTTTCACTGAAAGTGATTTCATTTCTCTTTGTCCCGGAAAAGCTGTTCCCTTCCCTTCACAAACCTAAGTTGCTGGCAGTCTGACCCAATTCTTATGATCAGCTGGGTTGAAATGACATGAAATAAAAATCTAACAGAAAAGCTTTCCTGTATAATCCTATTTCACGCATTTAGTAGAAAGTCAAATCACTTATTAAAATTCCTGCATCTTTATCTAAAACCTATACAATTAGCATGTATAATGTTTTGATATAATATCCTATAATTATTTAATAAAGTAAAAACCGTAGATAGTAAATTAACTATACTGGAAGTGTCCTGACTCTGAATGACATGTTTTTATTCAGATTAAATGTAGTTGTTCTGTTGCTTGAGCAATACCTAGGTATGTTCCGTCCCAATTCACATAGTTGAACCAGGGAATCCCTAAGATTTTTCTTTAATTTAGAAACAGATCAATTTTAGATTCTGAAACACTTCTGAATCACATGACCTAAAAAAAAAAAATCAATGTGATTATCTATAAAAATACTCAAAAATCAATTGCTATATATGTTCTAACAAGAACAAATTCATTGAAATAACCCAAATGGATCTCAGATTTTAAAAATGCTTTCAGTTCTCAGAAGTTGACGTATGTTACAAAAAAAAATACATATATATATATATATATATATATATAAATATCCTAAACAATTTTTCATAAGGGGTGAAAATGAAATATTTTCTTTCCTGTACCATCACAAGTAATAGTTGTGCCACAGAAACAAATATTTTATATCATACTCTTTATACCAAAAACAAAGTGTCAGTATCACAGGTTAAGTAAGAGCAACTCTGAAATTCTAAGTTACATAATGACTGAATTTTCATGTCAATCATGTGAGTAAAAACTCAGTCTATAACTGAGTTAGCTAAATTTACTTTCATTCCAGATATCAGAATATATTATAAAGCATGATGCACACAACTCACACTGATGACGTTAGCTCAATAGACCAGTAATAAGGAAATTCTCTATGAATGAGAAGTTAACCCTAAATTAGCCAGATCTTAGTCTTATCATCCCTCAACTGAATCAAGATAAAAAAAATGTTAAGCTCTATGAGGCAGGTGGAGATTACCTCCTGAGACTGTCAGCATGACAGCTAACAATGCCAGATGTGCACTGAGCTCTATCTGCTGGTGCCGACCGGGGAATTTCTCCCGACACCTGGGGCTGAGAGCGGAAGGAAGGTGCTCTGATCAGAGAACTAATTCATAGCGAAAGCAAAAGCAATACCACACAATGTCAACGGGTTACCGAGAACATAGTGACACATTTATTTATGGTTGGTTTTAGTTGGAATCTAATCTATAGGTGGAATTAAAACCAAAATACCTCATAGTAAGCCATTCCAAAAACAGAAAAGACAGTCACACAATGTGAGTCTAAGGAACTACTCTTCTTTTATAGCCTCCATCCATTCATCACAGAGGTCATTCTCTAAGAATAGCATCAGAACAACAGAAATGTTGCCAGCATCCAAATGTAGACATGCCTGGTTTCCAGTGGACACAGCCTAGTCCCCTGTAGAGAACGTGCAGTGGCCAGCACTCCATCATCCTCACTAAGAATCACATGTCCCTGAGAAGACTTCAGGGGAAAGTAACACCAGGGAGCCAGAAGTCTATGACAGTGACATTTCACTACTATTTCTTTTAGAGGACCAAAGAGCTAGATCCTTTTACTTATTTTTTTACAGTTTTATATTATTATCAAATGGAAGAACAAACTGTCCACTGGTAAACAATATGAAATAACGTGTGTTTTCAGTAGATCACGTCATTTGACATGTACCTTTATCCTGAAATGTAAAGTGATCATTATATTAATATTTCTTGGTATTACTTTGATGACAACTTTGAAAGCAAAGCCTTTAAAAAAAGGTATTTCTACAGCAATGGTGCAGTCTACTTTTCTAATTACCTACTGCTTACCACCCTGGTTCTACTTCCCACCTCTCTGCTTACATTCCTCACTGTTACATATTCAACAACGTATCTCTTGATTTATAGACAAGAGTGTTCATGCTAAATCATTTTCCACAGAAAACATGCATATGTGCCTAATGCATGTGTTTACATAGTCTTCCACTTAGATATGTTCAACATAAATCAGACTCCATGCAGGTACTATTAGGATTCCATTAACAATTCAGTAAGAGACAGTGACAGCCAAGAAAATCATCTTAGGATATCAAGCTGTAGGAATACGGAGATGAGTGAAAAATAGGTACATGTTGCATTGGAGGTACCATTTTTCCCAACAAAATCACCAGAATAACTTGTGCTTCCCAAAGACTCATACCAAGTGTTTCTCTATATTTAATTGCAGCTGAGGAAAAATATATATTTTTACGAGGAATCCGGAGGATATTTTTAAATTGTAAATGAACTGAATACGTCCTGGAAGTTGTGAAAGCTCAAATCCTGGTAACTCAGAGAAAGTGGGAAGCAATTCATACATATTAATTCACTGACTACTTGGCTCTGAAGCTAAGGATTAAGTTCAGATCATATTATAAAAAATGAAATTGATCTTTATATGAATATGTGAATCTCACCTTGAACTTGTTCAGAACATCTCTCTCGGGCCTTTTCTCTCATAATTTTAGGGATCAAAACATCTTTTTCAACATGTCTGAGATGCTGCTCTGAAAAAAAAGAAAATCATTCTTTAATATAGTAAATTACAAGGCCATCACTAAGGGAAAAATTAATACTCTTATTTAAAATAAAAGCTATGACATATTAAAAATGGACTCTATAATCTTGTAAAATTGTAATTATTTTAGTGGCCGAAAATCATTCTAAATATTGTTATATATCCAACAGATATAAAGATGCGAGGAAGACAGAGAACATCTTCCACAAATTTCTGCAAATTACATTGTAACACTTTCATTTGAAAATACATGCCAGGTAGTCTCTCAAAATTAAAGCTATCAGCTAAAGCACTATCATTTTGATTATGAATGAGTAATTCATAAAAGGGGATTTTCATCAATCCTGAGATTCAAGAATAAATGGAGATCTCTACAATTAGGAGACCCAAGTTGTCCCTGTAAAAGCAGGCAGGAATGAAGGCAAATAGGCAGGAAGAAAGAGGAAGAAGAAGCATTTTAGTGATGTAAAACAATAAACATTTTGTTATGCATAAAAGATCTTCTAGGTCAGCAATTCAAGAAAATTGGGCAGAATTCTCTACTTCAAATTGGGCCTCATCTGGAAAGACTCAAGTGACAGGTGTTAACTTGAACAGCTGCAAAAACCAGGGCTGGAGGATTTACTTCCACAATGACGTTTTTTCACTTATGTACCTGGCATCTGGGCTGGAAACCTAGGGCTCGGCGAAGACTGTCAACCAGAGGGCCAACACAGGCCTCTCCGTCTGGTGCAGCTTCTCACAGGAAGGCCGCTAGCT
Source organism: Solenodon paradoxus (assembly GCA_004363575.1). Taxonomy (NCBI): domain Eukaryota; kingdom Metazoa; phylum Chordata; class Mammalia; order Eulipotyphla; family Solenodontidae; genus Solenodon; species Solenodon paradoxus. Next base: position 26,520 of record RJWH01002518.1, on the reverse strand, counting down.
TCAGAGGGCACAGCCCCAGAAGGGATGTGCAGAAAGCAATCAGCCCATGAAAACCAAGTGAAAGCAGCCCCGCCACTTCTGACCCCTTCGGAGTAGTCACTCAGCATCACTCCTGCTGTCTTATTACTGATTTCAAGTCACCCAAACAGGCTGCACTCAAGTGAAGGGTTGGAATTAAGATTCCAGTTTTTGTGGCAAGCTCAGAGCATGACCATGAAAGACAACGTCGTGACTCTCTTTGGAAAATAAAACCTGCCACAAGAATATGGAGAAAAGACTGATAAAATAAAAATAAATCCATGATGAACAAACCTGAAATGTAGAAAGCACATTAGAAAAACATACATTTAAATGTATGTGTTAAAAGTGCATGAATACCAACTCGACCAATTTAACATTTCTAGAACTTTACTCAATAACAGAATCTTTATCACAATAAACTATGAAATCAATTTCAATAAATGCAAAAGAATTCAAATCATATAAAGCTTATTCCCTGATACTAATGTTAAAAAAGTTAGAAATTAGTAACGGAAGATCTCTTGATGATCTCCACATATTGGAAACTAAGTAATATACTTTTAAATTACCCAAAGTTCCAACAAACAAACAAAATGGAAATCAGGAGGTATTGTGAAATTAATAAAAACAAAACATACCAAAATCTGTTAGACAAAGCTAAAGCAGTGATTATATGGAAATTTATAGCAATAAACACTCATATTAAAAAATAAAGTGTCAAATCAAAAATCTAAGCTTCCAAGAAAATAACAAAACGAACCTAAAAGAAGCAGAAAAAAAAGATAATTAAGAAATCAATAAAATTGAAAAACAGAAAAATAAATGAAATAATTACACTGAAGCTTATTATTTTAGAAAACTCAATAAAACTGGCCCAGATGTCTTCAAGAGAACATTCCTCAAAATACTTAAAGAACGAATAATGCCAGTTCCACAGTCTCATCCTACACATTATATGTAACCAGCATTCCTCTGATAGCAAAAGCAAAGGCAATGTAAGTAAAAAAAATAATGACAGAGACTAATCTCTCATATGCATACAGATGAAAAAGACCCACACAATCACCTCAACTGAAGGAGAAAAACATTTAACAAAATTCAATGCTATTCATTAAGAACAACAAAGCTCTCAATAAACTAGAAATAGAAAGGAATTTCTTCAACCTAATAAAAAGTGCCTGCAAAAACCTGTATCCAACATCATACTTAGTGGTAAAGCACTAAGTGCTTTCTCTGTAAGAACAGAAACGTGGAGTATTATCACACAGAACTGTACACACACACACAAGTCTCTGAAGAAAAACTGATGAAGACTGAACTCTATACTCAACAGTACTGCAGCGACTCCAATCTCCTGCTCTTGACAATGGGCTCGTAGTGTAAAACTTCACCACAGGGCAATGGTGTGAAGGGCACATGCCACCATAGGCAGTATTTGTTGGAAACTTCCTGTGTCTACAATCGAACTTAATAAAAAGTGAAAGGGTAAGTAGTTCCAGAAGAAATTGTAGGAGGGATTCTTCATAACCCAGAGTTCATCAAAAAGGTCTTCTGTGTGACACCAAATTCATCATCCATAAAGGAAAAAAAGTTGATCGATATCATCAAAACGAAAAACTTTCACTCTACAAAAGCTGCTGTTAAGAATATAAAAAAGATAAACCATAGACTGGGAAAACTATTTTCAAATCTCCTGTTGACAAAGGACTTGTAGCCAGCAGCATAAAGAATTCTAGAAGCACAATAGTAAGAAAATAACAAAATCCAAGTAGAAATGGACAAAAGATTTGAACAGATTCTATACCAGTAAACAGATACGAATAGCAAGAAGCATATTACAACACTAGTCATTGAGAAAATGCAAATTAAAGCTTCAAAAGATACCACTAAAGACATATGAAAACAGCTAAAATGAAAGAAAAAAAAAAAGATAATGTAATACCCAGTATTAACAAGGATGCAGAGTAACTGAATCTCTCACATATGCCGGTGGGAACACTGGATGGTAAAGTCACTCGAAGACAATTGGGCAGTTTCTCAGAAGTTTAAGCATTCACCTAGCATATGACCCAGTAAACACACTCCAGAATTTATCCTAGAAAACAAAAGCTTATGTTCACACAAAAGCCTATATATAACTCTATCTATAAGAGCCCAAATATCACAATAATCCAAAAGCCTGTCAATAGGTGAATGGAAAAACAATGGCTCAGCTAGACAGTGAAGATTCAGCAAGGCAAGAGAATAAACTACTGACATGCAGCAGCACACGAGTGGACCTCAGAGGCATGATTACATATTGTACGATTCATTTATATAACATTCTTAGTGACCAAATGAGAGTGCTAGAAACCAGATCACTGGTTGCCAGAGGAGAGGAAGCAGTGTGACTCTGAAGGTACGGGAAGGATTTTCTTTGTGCTGATAGAACAGTTCTGAAAGCTGATTGTAATTGTGGCTACTTGGATCTTCACATGTGCTAAAAAGTCACATTTATTCACATACTCAAAACACAAAAACAAAACTAATGAAATTCAACTAAGATAAACATTTGAGTTAGCAGTAATATACTTAAGCAAAGTCCCAGGGTCCTCACTTCAACTATAGCAGTTTGTCTCTCTCTTTTTTTTTTCTTTCTGCTCTTAAAGGAGTTTTGAGTTTTTTCTCTAATGTCCCCCCATCTATATACCTGAAAAATGACTCAAATGCAGAATAAAGAACTAGAACGCCTACATATCCACAACAAAAATACAGTCTAATATAGGGGCAAAAGGTTTAAATGGATACTTGAAAAAGTATATACAAACCGTATATATGAAATGACGAAGTGCTCAAAACCCTTAGTCATTAAGAAAATGCAAATAAAACCCATGATATCATTTCACTCTCACCAGAAATGACTAACATTAAAACATGACAACACCAAATGTTGGGGAGCATGTGGAGAAACTGGAACTTTCATATATTGCTGTAGGAGTGTGAAATGATCAGCTTCTTTGGAACGCTGCTTGTTAAATAAATACCCAAACTATTTTCCACTTCTAGGTTTTCATTTACTCATGCTAAGTGAAAATATCTATCTATAAACTAACATACAAATCTGTTTATGGAAATATTATTCATAACAGTCCTGAACTGGAAACAACCTAAATGTCTAACCGACTACTATGGAGCAATATAAAAGAATGAACTACTGATCACGCAACATGGAGAAACTAAAAGTCTGTTGAAAAAAGCCAGGCACGGTATAAAATGCATGATTCAAGAACACATGAAATTAATTTACAGTGACAGAAATTAGAACACTGGTTGCCTATGGCAGGGAGAAGGGTACTCTGAAGGATGTCTTGATTAGCTGTATCAAAACTCAAAGTGAATAATTTCACCTCAATTTAAAATACACATGATATAAATCTGCATTCAGTGAGAGACTAACAAATATCAGAAATCAAATACTTAAGTAGACAAAAAGTTCTGTTATTTTCTCCTTAAAGGTTCACATTTTATTAGATTCGTTTCTCCTGGTAAAGGCAATCTTTTCATAATTGACATATTCTGATTACTTGCTGCTAGTGTCTGGTGAATTTTTAGACAGTCCTTATAACCAATTTCATGTTACCTACCCTCATCAATCTAATAATTTGCCGAAGGACTTTCTCTCAACTTCTCTACAGGCACTCACAAGGACAGTTTTGCATCTTCCTTTCAAAATGCTCATCGGCTATGTCCTTTGGAAAAATGGTGAGTAGTAATTAGCAACACCTCTATCTTAGGTCCTCAAATTTTGTTTAGAATTTTCATAGTTAACTTCATGTTGAGATCTACATACCATTTTCTTCTTTTTTCTCTATATTGCTTTGGTATCAATGTTACATTATCTAAACAACAGATGAGATACCTCTCTCTTCCTTTGGATTCTCCACAACACGTAGTATAAAGTAGTTATCAGTTCCTTGAAAGTCTGGTAGAAACCACGTGTGACAGTCAGTTTTATGGGTCAAGTCAGAAAGTCTCTAGGATTCCCAGCTAGGAAAACAAACACTAATCCAGGTTTTTCTGTGGAGCCCTTTCGCGGATGTGATTATAGTCGCTAACCAGTTACTCAAAGATTATCGTAGATAATCTGGAAGGGGCACATTCTGTCAGTAGAAAGGCCTTAAAGCGCCAAGATTTTTCTGAAGAATTCCACCTGTGGTATCTTACCTCATTGAACATTCATGAGGACCCTATAAAATAAACACACAAAAAATCCCCATTGCATGACGTTCAAACAGGGTGGAATGAGCTTAAGTAATTTTCTTAAACCCCAAATTCAGTGAAGGGCAGGGATGAGATGGGAACCCACTAACTGAATCCAAATCCTCTGCTGGCAACCTCCTTCCTTACTGCAGCCTAATGAGGCGAAGGAAAGTTTTGTTTTGTATCTTTTCTTAAGTCATAAACACAGAGAGGAATCATTTGCTGGGCCATTTAAAGGACAATGGAAAATCTGGTTTTGTCTTTAGGACGGCAAGGTGCTCTATCTCTTCAACCAGGCTTATTCCACTACATTTCAGAACCAGGGACTCTAGTATATGTTTTCACCGGACTCTTTAGATAGTGTCAATTAACATTTTGTGGGTCTGCAGTGAAATTAATCAATCCACAAACAAGAATAAACTTTGAGTTTATGTAGGGGAAAAATATTACATCTGTGGCTAACAGCTCCAACTCATTACCAAGAGTTCCAAGGCCGGCCTGATAGCCTGTCTTACCTCACACATTTCAGACCTACCCAACTAACTCCCATGAGTATGAGTGTGTGTGTGTGTGTGTGTGTGTGTGTGTGCGCGCGCGCGCGCGCGCTGCATGTGGTTCTAATATTTGATACACCACCTATCAAGACCTGGGTTTTGAACTGTGTATGTGTGTATGTGTTCGTGAGAGAGACACAAAGTGACTTTTAACTACTGATTCAATTTTGTAAGGGTTTTTGTTAAAGGATTTTATTTATTCCTCATCAGCTGCAGTTTTTAGCATAAGTTTACCTTTCTCAAGTAAATTATCTGTTTCATCTAAACTTTCAAAATAATGACATAAAGATAGTCACGTGATTGTTTTTAGTTTACCCTAATCATTGTTGTACCCCGATTTTCATCGCCTATGTCAGGAGTCAAACTTTTCTCTAAAAGAACCAGAGAGCATTTTAAACTTTACAAGTTACAAACCATCTCTGTCACATACAGTCTTTTGTTTAAACAATCGTTTAAAAATTACACTAATGACTCGCGACATGCAGGCTTCAGCAGGTTCTGTCTGGGTCCTAGTTTGCTGGATTATGGCTGCACTATTGATACATGCCTTCTCCTCCTTAGCTTTGCCAGAGTTGCTGTAAGACGAGAAAGAGATGCATGGGTGTAAAGAGGGAACTGGAGACGTGGACGGAGAGAAAAGGACAGATTCAGAGGCTGGCCCTACAATTTTGGTGGCGCCTCGAGAGACCACAGGAAAGGGATGTTTCAAGGATGCCTCCCAGTTTTCTGGCTCCAAGTGAGAGGACGAGAGGACCTGAACAGTCGATGCGACAGGGAGCACCACACACACTGGATGGGAGAGGAACTCAGTGTGGACATGCTGAGTGGAGACGCCTGTGGAGTGGAGAACGATGTCTGCCTGCAGAGAAAATGATAACACTGGGACCACCTCCACAGGCTTCTTTTCTCTTGGTTTAAAACTTAAATCATAAATAGGCATGAGTAATTAACAGAATGATGACCGAACAGCTAGGAAAATACTGCAATTTACGGTTCTACTTTATAAAACACGTTTGCAAAAATTCTCTTCTTTTCATTTAGTTCTAATCTACACGACTTATGTATAATGTGTCCTGAGCCATCTACTCTGATCTACAAATCTTGCAGCGTTCGATAACTAAAGCACAATTTGGGCAATCAATTCAAGACAGCTTTGTAATACTGAACCATTTTGCCATTAGTACATGATGAAAGAAATTTACTACATGAGTTATAGGTTATGATATTCCTATTTAAATACACTTCTTACTGGGCTTTTAAGAACTCCTTCTGAACATTCTCCTAAGACCTCTCAGGGTAAAGAAACAAAACTGGAATCACACGTGGAACTAGATCTTCCAAACTCATGGTTTCAAATCAGAAATGACAGACTTAAAAATAGATAAAGCCTGCTACAGATTTTCCCATTTAGTGAGTGACATACCAACCACGAGATACCAATTACTGAATTACATGATTTTATATACATTTCAAAGGTATCTGCGACACTACAAATATTATCATGAAAAACACTAATTTAAATCAAAAAAATTACAGAATGATTCTCTCAATGTAATATGGTGCATATCTGGTCTACATGTGTATGAGAGCCTACAAAACAATCAAATTTTGTGAGTTCGTTCCAATATAGTCACAAGAATTTGTTCTGAGATAAAGAATAACACCATCAGGGAAAGATTTTCAAAGCTCTAACTTCTCAACATTCTATCATCACCTGAAAGTCAATTTTCACCTTTTTCACTGGCTGAATTTGTTAGTCAGACTTTGCTTTGGGGCTCACGTGTTCTTGCAATATGGCAGAGCTGGATTATCAGGCTACTGACAACAGCATTTGTTATGAATCCACACAGATACCAGACAAAGCAAATGAGAAAACAATGGAACCTTTCACTGGAAAGTGACATCCGAAGGGCAAAGTATCTTTCCAACAGTGAGAATGTTCTAATTTAACTCATTTGATTTTTATTTAGATAAACCATCCTTTTGACTTTCTACTTAGATGTATTTGCTCCTGAAATCATTTCAATGCTACTGTTTAGTCTGGAAGAAAAATAAGAAAAATACTTGTAGCAGATAAGCAACCGTGTTCTCCTTAACTGTTTCCTTCTTTCTTCTCCACTAGCTACCATGAGCCTCAAAATGAAGAACCCTGGCAGATGAACCTGCCCGTCGATGCATTTGCATGAAAGTGCTCGACAGACAGACTCCAGTTCTCCTCAACAGCATGAAGGTGTCAGCTCCTGATCAGACTTCCATGTTCCTGCCAGCCTGTCCCTACCTGCTTGCTGGAGTCATGCGAGGAAGGGCGTGAGGTGAGCAGAGGGACACAGACTGAGAAAATTAGATAATGCAGTTTAGGGTGCATGCTGCCTTCTTCCCTTCAAGTTATACGTGAAATGACAAAACAAAAACAAGAAAATCTGTAGTAAAATGAGTTCCCTCAATATTCCAGGCTGTGAATCTCTGATTCCTACCATTGAAAAAACTATTTAAAAAATACAAAAAAGCAAAAGGAGTGATTTGACAGTCACTAAAAAAAGACTTCAAACAGAATAACATCAAACGTTAGGTCAATCAGGAACAATCTTAATTTTTGTTGTCAGCTCAAACTTGAAAAAGGCAGAAAGCACAAGAAGGCAGATGTGCCTCCTTCTGCTGAGCTTCTGGGTCAAATACCACCGCGAGCCCACAACCGTACACTTCATTTGAAGTTCTCTGTCCTATCAGCTTTCACTGTTAATAACCACCTAGTTCACACTCGATGTGCCCATTTCCCAAAAGCACCTATTTCTTGGACCTCAGATTCTACAGATTGCTAGGTGTGAAAACTTCCTCTTCCACCCACCTTAACTTTAACCAACATGGGGCCCGAAAGGGACAGCAAATTGAGAAATTTATCAAAGCAGGAAATCAACTTATGCAACACGGCATGCCGATTTCAAAAAAGGACTGCAATCTCCACTGCGGCCATCACTTCTTAAGTGAAAAGGTTTCACATTTACTTTATTTGGTAAAACTCCAAGACTATCTTTCTCTACAAGCACAATTTCCCAGTGGTTCTAACAGAAGACCATCCGTGTTAAGGAAGACAAAAGTAGATAACCGAGAAAGGAATAAACGCAGAGCATGTGTGGCCTCTGCAAGACACAATTTATTTTTTCTCTGATGTACGTATAGAACATGATAGACTATTAGCAAATCTACGAATGCCCCTCAACGCCTCTGGCCACCCTGTCTCTACCAGCTCATCTTACAATATTTCATAAAACTTATACCAAACGTGTACCACTTGCCTAACGGAGTGGAGGAATTATGTTGATACTGAGAGACTACTGGCTTATTTCAAAGGTTCAGACTTTGCTCACTCACTCACAATATCTTTCCCGGTATGGCTTTCAGAGCCGATCTGAATGAGCATGAAAACCAGCTGCATAGCATGACTTTTTGTGGGGGTAACATTTCCAGGATAATCAGCCACCACCAGACTGTCTCTGGCTAACCACTGGCTGAAATTCAAGTTCAACTTCTGAACAACAACAAAAAAATGTCAAAATCAGGACATTAAGATGAATGTTGCTGGCCTGCCCTGGTGGCCTAGTGGTTTACTCGTCACCATGGAGTCACATACATCCCAAAGTCCCCAGTTCAAGATCCGGGAGCTACCAAATAAAAGTGCTTCCTCCTCCTCTCTCTGCCTGCCTGCCAGCCTTCGTTCCTGCCTGCAACCTTTCCTTTTAAAAAAAGAATGTACCCTAAAGTCTGAAGGCAAATTCTAAACAAGTCTCAGAAACATTCTCAACAATGGTATAATAATATAATGGTAGTGAGGGCAGATTCGCTCCTATTCTTGTGGCAGTGATGGAGAGTTTTCAATGCTTTTCTCCACCTCCAACTTTATTCTGCTACATTTTCAACTATCTGTTGATAATTTCTAAATCCCACCTGCACTGCATTTCAACTTAGTTTCTACAATTTAAATCTTCATTCTGCCATGCAAGTGGTTACAACTGTTACCCTCCTTAGTTGAAAAGAAATGAGTTTACATTTATCCAATACACCGAAGAGCAAAATAAATATTCAGGGAAGGAAGGCATGGTAAAGGAGCCGCTTTATAAATCTCATCACATTTAAGAGGAGGTATTGTGAAAGAGCTGAGGCTCAGAAAGCTCAAAGCACTCTTGCAACATTCCCCAGCAAACAACTAGCCAAGAAAAATTCCAGCTCAATTTTCTCTTTTCCATCTTCCTCATTTCTTATGAATTCGAGTTCAATGCCACGTTCCATCCCAAAGTACCTCGCACACGCACATCCCAGCACCCAAGTGATTTCTCCTTCCTCTGACGCTAGTAGTTTGCAAGCACCGATGTACCTAGACTTAGAAAATAATATCACATCACACCATCAGGGTACAACCTTCTCCTAGGAAATCAGTGGTGGTTATAAAGCGCCCCCACAAAATTCATGCTGAACCCCTAAAACCCAATATGACTGTACTGGGACAAAGGGCTTTTAGGAGATAATTAAGGTTAAATGAGGTCTTACGAGGATCCGAGTTGTCTTATAAGGGGAAGAATCATCAACAGAACTGGCCAGCACCTTTTCTTGGACTTCAGCCTCCCAAACTGTGAGAAAGTTTTGTTTTTGAAACCCCTCGGTCTATGGTATTTTGCAGCAGCAGACAGAACAAATTACAACTTGGGAATCCAAAGTTCTCAACTTTGGCTGCATCTAACAGTCATCTGCGAGGGCTTTATAAAATTATGATACCTAGGACCCAACCCACACCAGACAAATCAGAGATGCTGGCTTCAACCTTTTACATGTGGCTTTTACTGTCCGGTACTCCCAGGACACGTTATTAAAGAGACTAACCTTGCCCCAGTGTAAGTTTTTGGCTCCTTCGTCGAAAATTAGATGCCTATATATGTGTGGGTTAATTTCTGGAATTTCAATTCTGTTCCATTGATGTGTATTTGTTTTTATTATAATGCCATGCTGCTTTGATTATTGTCGCTTTGTGGTAGAGTTTGAAGTCAGGGAGCATGTCTCCTCCATTGTTGTTTATTTTCCTGAGGATTGTTTTTGCTATTTTGGGTTGTTTATAATTCCAAATAAATTTCATGATTTTTTGTTCTATGTCTGTGGGGAATATCTTGAGAGTTTTGATGGGGATAGCATTCAATCTGTATCGTTCCTTGGGCAGTATGACCATTTTGGTTATATTAATTCTCCCAATCTCTGAGCACTTGGAAAATCTTTCCATTTCTTTGTGTTGTCTTCTATTTCTTTTAGTAATGCTTAGTGAGATAAGCCAGGAGAAAGACAGACATCACACAGTATCTATCACTCATATGATGTGTATAGAGACAGAAAACAAGTGATATATATTAAACAATAACAGACGTTATTATAAAAGAGAGAACTAATCCAAACAACAGACTTTTAGTGGTGGGAAAATAGGGGAAATCAACGGGTATAGAAGAGATGGGGAAGAAGGAGGGTATAAAGGGATAAAGGAGACTAACTGTAAAGTGAAGGGAAAAAAAGAAAATAGTGGTGAAACTACTGTGCTCTAGACAGATGAAATTTGTATTATGCAAACCTCCAACGAAGTTAAGGTCAAAATGCAACATTCCTCCAACAAAATCATTTAAAAAAAGAAACACTGGGATAAAAATCTAGGCACTGCTATTTTTAAAGTTTCTCAAATAATTCTAATATATGGCTAGATTGAGAGCAACTGCTTCAAACAGGTGAGTTTAATGAGGCCAGAGGTCATGTCGAGTCATCTAACTCCCTCTAACACTGAATATATGGTAAAAAGCCATAAAACCAATAGAGATGTACAATAAAATCAATAGGGACACCTATCTTTAAATTAGAGATACTCATTCCATTAACAAATATTTCTTCAGCAACTACTCTATATCAGGCACCAAGTTAGGGATTGTATAAACAAGGATACATAAGACAAGCAAGGTTCATTCTTCTTTGCCAGAACACACTGACATTCTATAGCCCAATTAATCATGCTTACATCTTTAACATGTAAAAATATCTCAATAACAGTTTTTTAACAAGAACACAATGTGAGATAGTAAACTTACCCGTTCTTAAAGTTTTCCCCTCGAACTCCTTAATTAAAAATGTGAAATTAAACTAGACGATGGTAGGGGAGAAGGCGAATTTGGGCACTGTTTTGCGTGGATCATTTACATCAAGCATTGGGCAATGCTTTTCACATTTCTGATATTTATACCTCTAGAGAGGTTTACAAATATGCTATTAACACCCCTGCACAAAATGACACTAATTCAGTCACGGACAGCAACCTGAAGCAACAGTTTCCTGTGGGAAAGCTTCTATGCCAGGAAAAGACCCCTTGAGAAAAACTCCAAGTCTTTAACATCTGAAAAATTTAAGTCTGAGGCAACCCTACTAGTTATTTTCTCTCTCTCTCTCTCTCTCTCTCTCTCTCTCTCTCTCTCTCTCTCTCTCTCTCTCTCTCTCTCTCTCCCCCCCCCCTCTCTCTCATCCTTAAGGCACATACTTTGTCATCTTGATTACTTGAAAGGCCTGAGGTTAACAGCAAAGACAGAAAAAACAACAGTCCTATTAAGTCCCCAAAGCAATTCAGTGCTGCTTCCCTAACACGGCAGTGCCTCCCTGCGCCTGGTGGGTACCTCTTCACTCCAGGTGCAATTTACTGGTCTGTCCGGTCTAATCATCCTGCACGTGGGAAATACTTCCGTTTACTGCGCGGGGGGGGGGAATAGTTCTACCCTCCACATCACCCATGGCGCTTTTGCTATAGCTCTCAAATTATTCCATACATTTAAACATGTCACATCTAGGCTTCCTTGTTTCTCAAGGAAGAAATTTTAGATTCTGTGTGAAAGAAACCCTATACCTAGGCTATTTGATATTTTGGTATTTTTAAGAAAATCCAAACAATTTTTTTTCAAAAGCTGAGGATGGGTGGCACTCAGGGAAAAATGCCTATGAAACTGACTTTAAAGTGAGGTGTTAAAAATGAACAAATTAGCAGCTATAGGGGTGGGGAAAGAGAAGGAAAGTTCCAAATGGATGGGGGGTGGGGAGGCACAGTCTGACACATCTCAGGCCAATGTAATTCAAACTGTTTTTCTACAACCCAGAAAAACCAATGATATTTTATGACAAGATACAGTCCACACACACTGTGAGATGCATTCATGTGCGCAAGCCCCCTTCCGACTCGACATCTCACTGTCCACTCTCGCCACACAGATTCACGTGCTATTTTTAAGACAGAGATGGTCTCCCTCCAGTCAGCAGAGAACAGTGCAGGAGAAAACGCAGAAGCACCCTAACCTGCACCATCCACAGGCCTGCCCTTGGGAAGGCAGTACTTCTGGGTTTGCCTGCTTAATTGCTGCTGCCCGCTCGCCCAGTCCTCCAGCGGACAATGACGGGCACGTGGCAGAAAAGCCCAGCTCTCTAGACTCCAAAGTGGGATGAACTTTGCCCAGAGCTGATGTGGCTGAGATGGCTTTCCCTGAAACCACACCTCTGCTGCGCCTCCTCCCTTTGCCTCCAGTCCCCTCACTCCCTTGTGAGAGAAAAAAAGAAAATAACTGCTTTAAAAAAAAAAAATGATGGGGCCTATCCAAGGCCACAGAAGTGAGCTTGAAGGAATTAAATGGCCAAATCCAAGAAAACATGAGCAGTAATAAACTATAACCCGCTGGAAAACAATAGGAATTCATGAGTCCATAGCAATAATAAATTCATAAATAAATGAACAAGAAATAAAATGGTCTTTTGCTTACAGCAAAATGTCAACCATCATCAAGCAAATATGGAGGAAATGCTGGAGGTAACAAATCATTTCACAACCATATGGGAAAGACTGAACAAGGCAAAAAAAAAAACATCAATGGACGCTAAATCCGGGGGAGGGGATTTTTTTTTTTGATGAAGAACAGACATTTGCATTGTCTTAAATGGTCTCCCCAGAATACTTACTAATTGCAAGAGAGGGAAAATATAGCAAAGAAATGAGACAAGACTTAAAGAGTGTGTGCTCAAAATTAACATCATCCATGAGAGACATCAGGAGTCTCCAAGGCCATGCCACCCATGCAGCATTGAGACGACCTACCCCAAATCTAGTCAAGTCAGAGAAGCAGAAAACAGAGATAGAGCTACAGGTCCCTACCACGTCTGAAAGCCTGCATGGTCTTCCCATTGTTCTTATGATAAAGAGATCCTTTGAAAAGGCTTCAAAGACTTGACAGAATTCACAACTCGAAGTCCTCCACAACCACAGTAATAACCTGTGATCTCTGCTCTTTCCTCTTTCTTAGGCTCTTCGCTTAACTCAGTGTTTTTTAAATTCCAGAGAGCAACTAATAAGGTGGTCGTTAAACTAGTCTGGTGAGAAAAACAATGTACTTTCTATCACAAAAATACTTTTTTGTTTAGAAATATATAAAATGTAAAAATTAAAGATTTTGAACTCTTCATTACCAATATATGAATGTCGAAGAAGATACCTTAGAGATACAGCAATAAAACCAGAAGTTTTCTAATCACCTACATCACCTTTTATAGTAATCACACAATGCTCATAAAAAGATTCTTCGATCTGCTTAGCTAACGTAAATAAATAAAATATTCCAGTAAATGTAAGCGCTAATACTACATGCTGCTACCCCCGTAGCTTATCGTAGGAACCCAACTCTTGCAACCCAAATACTCCAAGGGTGACATGATGACATGATGACAAACACAAAATAAGCATCTACTCCAGGGAAGTCATGAAATGACTGGGCCCGACCTTCCACTTTCTGAGCCCTAACGCTGTCCCATCTTTCTCCACATATTAGATTTCTGGAAGAAGACACCAAAGGAGGGACACACGCACACACATTCTCTTAAGGAAATGTCTCTGATGCTGCCATCGCCCCGCCATTCAAACGGAACCCTGCATACCATGACAGGGAGCAGGAAAAAGTCTTGCCTTGCTAAGATATAGGTAGGACAAAAAGGAGGTAGAAAAGAATGTCTTCTAGTTATTACAGAAAGAAAGAAATCAAAATGATCAGGCCGAGAGACCTGCAGGTGGTCTTCTGGGAATACAAAAATGTCAGAAAATTGATGTGGAATCTGGAAACAGCAAAGGCATCACTGGGATTCCTTCTGTTCAGCACTGGACTTGACTTTCCACTACAGGCCGATTTTACAACTGGTTAGGAGCAGAGATAAACTTCTCGAATTCTACCAAAGAAAGAGAAATAATTTCTGACAGCAGAAAAGATTGTCGTCTAGGGCCCTGCTATAAATTAACCAGTTTTAATCTAAACTAGATATCTGGGAAACTGTATGCATCTAGCTTCTCAAATGCTTTTTGTTTTGTAAACTTTTGTTGACAACACTGGTTCCCTCACTAGCATTCAACACAATCATTTTGCATTTGCAGGAGTAGTAATTTTACTTTTTTAAAATTAATACTTTAACAAGTACCCCTTCTAACACTGTATCTATAGGTAATCTTGGGTTATATATTCAAAATAAACCTTTTAAATTTTCTGTCACTTAAATTTGACTGGATTTTTAAAATACACAATTGCAGAAAGGGTTATAAATTGGTAAATTGTAAAAACGATGCATAAATTCAATTTATGAAATGAACTATACTGTATATTTATGAGTCATTACTATGCAATCCAGGGTCCTATTTACAGCTAAAGATGTAGGGAGAACGTTCTCTGGAAATTAAATATTAAAGTGATTAGAAAACAAAGCTGAACGTTGACTCAATAAAAGTAGAAAAGTTCAGAACAGTGGTTTTCCCCTATTCTGCTTCCATATTAGAGCTGCCTAGGGACTATTTTATAAATGCCAGAGGTTTGAACAATTTCTATCTGAGTGTCTGACAGTATAATTCAGGCACTAGTGTAATTTTAAAGCTTAATCACTCTCCTTAGCCACTTTTCCTGGGTATTCTGGATTCTCCGGCTTTTTCTCTCTGCATTCAAGTAGAAAGAGAAAAAACATAATAATGGCTGCTAAACTTACAAAGAATGCTGCCTTTACATCTATGTTAATAAAAAGGAAAATAGCTTAAATAAAATTGCATGAGTGTGTACCCTGCAGTTCACTGCTGAAGTCAGAATTTCTTGAGAAAAATGGAACTTACAAAATCAGTTAAAAGCTTCTGCCAAGTGAAAATCCAACTTGTATAAACAAATCCAATATAAATCAAGGGGAAAACAGATTACACTGTTTAAACCTCATTTGCCATAACTATCTACTCGTCTGCTCAGAAACCCACCTACTCAATATGGGAACATGCCATTGTGGATTGAAAAGCGCAACTACCAACATGTGATCCTATGCTTCAGTTTATGAACCAAACAAAAAAATGAAGTTGACAATTTTTTTTAAAGCTTCAATGCATTTGTATTCTCCAACTTAGACAAGGAAATTTAGAAAAACGCTTCTACTTATGGCTACACTTTATTACTGTCTATTCCAATCTTGCATCCATCCCTGCTTTTGTCAGTTTCTAATGAACATGTGATTCAATTTGACCATCATCATGGCACGAAAAGAGTGAGAAATTATCCTTAATGCCCTCCTTTCCCACACAACCCTGATTCAATACAACTGCCAAGTCCTGTTGATTTCTCCTCCAGAATATATTCTGAGGCTTTCTCTTTCTTCCCGCCTTCCCTCTACCATCCCAAGCCAAAATATTAACCTATCTGGACTGGACTACTGCTCTCCTCTTTCCGGTCTCCTTGCTTCCCTCTGCCGTCAGGGTAATAAAGACAAGAATGATGTCACTGTCCTCTGTAAAAGTCCAAAGGCTTAGTCAAGCAGGCAAAGTCCCCAGGACACATAGGTCCTGCCTAGTCACCCAGCACCATTCCTTACGATCTCCTCTGGCCCTCTTTACCGTCAAATACATTAAGCCTTCGCTACTCCCACTGGCTAGCAAACTCGTGCCCAACCTCTTCAAAAGACGGCTTCCTCTTGCCCTGCAGATTCTGATTCGAGACACTTCCTCTGAGAGCTTCGCTAACCACGTGACACTAATTTTCTTCGTAATGTTCATCGCAATCTATTAAAGTGTGTTTTCTACCACTGGAATACAAACACTATTCAGAGCAGAGTTTGTTCTTTATACATTTTCCTAGGACCTAGAACAGTAAGTGACATATCATCAGCACTCCAGTATTTCATTACTAACTCTCAAATGGTGGCGTGGTCTGCAGTCCCGAACTAGAGATGAAATTATCTGAGCAGTATCTACCCCTGTGACCTTGGACATGGGTACCAGTAAGACTGTAATAAAGGAAAAGCAAGAATGAAGCTGGTTTACTTGTTTGTTTTTCTACATTTCCCTTTCGAAAATCAAGAACACCGACCCTTGGAAGTCTCCCACCAGTCTCAAGTTCCATATTTGCTTGAGATTACTCTGAATGTCACTTCCAGTTCAGAAATAATCTACTTTGCAACCGGAACTTTCCTTTCTCTCTCTTCATTTACACCCCAAACCAACCAAAACCAACAAATCAAGGCGTTCATCCTGTCATCAAACATCCCACCACCCTTTTTACTGCCTATGCATTCATTCTTCCAGCTCTTCTCCAACTCTCAACCAGTGGAAATTTTATTCTTCAAAGGAAGGATCAATTAACTTCTTCGGTCTGATCCAACCTGGCCCAAAGCTGGTATATGTTCCAGATATTCTTTTACGCTGCCTCTTTCAGCCTGCTTCCTAATCCATAAAATGTAAATTTCACATGCCACCTACTATTGTTGGGTAACTGAAAATACTGGGCTTGATTAAAGTGTTAAATGAATGCATTATCTGCTACACCCATTATTCGTTCTCCTTGAGGATCAACAATGTGACCTTCGCCCTTCTCAATCTCCACAGATTTGTAGTCGTTTCACCTGCCAATGCTTAGAGTTTTCGTCTCCATAAAATGAACAGAATGAACTAGACCCATTACCATTCCCTCCTAAAATGAGGTTTTCTAACTAAGCTCAGGCATAAATAGCCTGAAGCAAAGGCACAGCAAATGAGCTTCGAGAAGGAGGGAAATTCAAAGGTAACTGACACCACCGCTGCAGAGAGAAGTTGAGTGGAAGCGAGAAAGTTCCAGATCCCGGGATCCTCCCCAAAGGACCGGGCTCTGGCTACAGCACGGCTCCTTCGAGCTGTTTTCAGGTTGGGCTACACATACTCCAGAAAGACTGTGCCCCGAGACGGAGCAGGAGACCAGGAGGAGACCAGCCGCAGGAAGGAGGGCAGCGGTGTTCAAGTCACAGATGGACGAGACTGCAGACCATAAACCAACGCTTTCCGCCGAGCCCTGGCCCCCGGAACAGGAAGATGGCTTCGGATCGCAGGGGGAAAGCCGGGGCGGGCCAGCACCCGACCGCAGAGGCCGGGGCGAGCGGACGTCCGCGGAACCGGGGCGACCTCAGCCCTCCGCGCCGTCCCCAGGAGGGCGCCCGGGGCCCCAGCCCGCAGGCCCGCGGTGAGGCTCGGGCGGGACTCCTCGGCCACCCCGCTACCGCCCCGTACCTGCGGGGTCGAGCGCCATCTCGGCGGACGGAGAGGAGGCAGCAGCGGGGCCGCCCGGGAAGGGGGCGGGGCGGGGAGGAGCCTGCGCTGGGAGGCACGTGCGGGCGCTCCGCGGGAGGAGGCCGAGGAGGAGGAGGAGCGCGGTGCCCTTCCCACGCGGCCCGCGACGGGCCCCTTGGCGTCTTCCTTCCCTACTTCCGCCACCCTCTGCGCCTGCGCCCTCTGGCTCCGCCCCTCGACCTGCAATTGGGCGGTGAGCCTGACGTACGCAGTAGGGGGCGTGGACCTGCGCGCGCCCGGTGGGCGGGACCCTTCCGTGGCACGCAGCCTACTTCGAGGCCCGGGGTAGGCCCCGCGCTCGCCGGGTTCTTCGGTGACGCTGCGGGACCTGTACTCCTCGGGGACCGCGTCTCCCGGGTGGCACGGTCCGCCTCCCTCTCTCTACACCCGCGGTCGGAGAGCCTAGTGAACTATCCTGTCCCTTGATTTCGTCTTCGTTAACGTCACTCATTCATAAATGTCTATTGCATGCCTGCTGGGCTCCGGACGCGAGTCTGCACGCTCGTGGGGAATTAAAAAAAAAAAAAAAAAAAACTCCCTGTTTTCGTGTAGGAAGGAGAGTCAGTACGGGCACCACGCTGTCACCGTGACAGACGCCGGTAGGCGTGACTGTGGCCGGGTGCACGTCTTTTTCCAAACCGTCAGCCTGTGGCTCCCCGAGGTGCAAGGCCACGCTGCGCTAAGGGTACCTCTGTTTGGAAACAACACGCAATTTGGGTTAGAAATCCCGTCTCTACAATTCAATGAGAGCTCTATGTTTTTGTGAGAGAAAAAAAAAATGAAGGCGGTAAACGTTCCTTCTTTGGAACCCCAATTGCCCCCTTCTCCACAGAGGAAACCTTCTGGGTGGCAATTATGGTCATTTCCACTCACCCATCAGCCTGCAGAAATATTACCTTTTCCTTTTCAAATTTCGCCAGCTCAAGCCTCCGAAGGGTGCTGTGCAGCCGGGGACAGATGGGACAGATGTTAGAAAAACAAGGAGCAGCTGCTTCTGCCCTGCAAGGGATTTAGGGCTTTCAAATGATCCCCTCCCCACCTACCTGCAGTCCCTGCCCCCTGCTGCTGCTTCCGCCTGGTCAGTTGGCAGAAAAAATGACACAGTTGAACAGGACTGGGAAAGTGGGTCTCTGCTCAGCAGGTCTTCTGTTTAGGGGCCTCTTTGGCCATCACAGCCTTTATTACAGCTGCAGGGTGAGGTGCCAGGGTGAAGAATTAATGTTTCACTCAGTTGGGCAGGAGAGCTGGTCCTTTTCCTTGCAGGTTTTATAAATGTGCTTGGAAACACATCACATTCATTTTGGTGCCCCTTTTATTTTCTTGAGAGTGACAGATTTACTTTAGAAAGGAAATCTTTTTGAAGAGATAAGGTGTGATATAAAAACACAAGTCAGACACAAGTCAGGGAAAGGTAGAAACTTGGAGAACCCGGATCAGAGAGCCAGGTACAATCATCTTAATCCTGATTCATGACTATTAGCTTCGTGACTTGAATAAGTTCTAGCTTTTCTCTGGAAAACGTGATTCATACATTATTTCAGTCACTCAAGCACTGCTTCAGCTTTTGCCATAACTGGCAGTTGAACCATTATTATTTAATATTTTTTATTTAAAACAACTCACATTTGAGGGGAAAGAAAAACTTACATATTTACTATGGAACACTACACAGCCCTCAGAAGAGATGAAATCCTGTCATTTGAATCAACATGAATGGATCTAGAGGGGATGATGCTCAGTGAATCAAGTCAAAAGAAGAAAGACAGCTACAGAGACCAGATGATCTCACTCATGGGCAGAATGTGAATGGACAAAACAAAGAAACAGACAAAACAAAACCAGCCCTTGTACACTTGCAACAGAGCTGAGGTGACCAATAGGGAATTCAGGGTGGGGGTAGCAAAGTGGTGGCAGAGCCCACAGGACAATGACGAACACCTGGTGACGTGGTGGAGGGCAGGGTGTTTTGACATATATCTAAGGATGGGGAACGTATACATAGGAAGTTATTTTATGTGTAGAATAATTGCAACAAAAAATTATTTTTTTAAAAAAAGAACACTACCTTATCCCAAGCAATAACATCTGTAAAACCATGGGTTTTGTGTGCCCCCTAAGATGGACCGCTGGACATAAATTGATAAGAAGCAGTAGCAAATGCAGCACCTCTGTGACTGGTAATGGATGATACTGTGTGTCCCTTTTGTCCCTCATATTAAGTTAGATCGGGGGTGGGGGGGCGGGGGGTAAGCAAAGTCTTTATAATCTAACTGGGAAAGGCAAGTCATTTATTAAAAAAAATCAGTCCTAGAAATGTAATTGGCGTTTCAATACATTTCCTACAATGTCATTATTAATAGATCATTCTTGGTGTAGTACCTGCAAGACTTGCATAACAAGCGAGAAAGGCACCTGGTCTTGGAAATGGGGAACTGTGCATTATCCAGTCGTGATCTCTAAGCTCCCACCATATCTGGCAAAATGACCCAGAGTGGTTTTTACTTAGGATTCAATGCCAAGGTAGTTTGGAAAAATGTCAAAGATGAGGTAGAAATTATGACTGACCTTGAAGATGGCTAACAGGGAGAGAGAAAGGCATGTCACACTAGGAGAAAAATGAGCAAAACTGTCTGGGATTTGCACTATTCTTGAAGGACAGGTGGGGCATGGCAAAGGCAGAGGGAAGCAGGGCTGCAGAGGAGGCAAGTGAAGAGCAGTGGCTGAAACTGTGACAACACATTCAAGGATCTGGAAAGTCACACATTATAGAGGAGACTGAATACGGTAGAAGAGACCAGCTTCCCAAAGCCTTAAGCATGAGGCTGAGGAGTGTGTGAATTTGTTGCTACAGGCAGTCAGGAGCTGTTGAAGGTTAACGAGCAGAAAAGTGGCATTGTGGTCAAAATGATGTTTTCGAAAGACTGTGTGCAAGATAGATTTAGGTGGAGAGGAGAGAAACTTATAAGCAGAACAGTAAGATTTATTGCAGGGCCTGCCAAGAGCCTGAGCTGGGCTACAAAGAAGTGTCAAAAGAAAGGATGGGCGTGGGAATAACTGCAAAGGAAGAATCGATACTTCATAACTGGACTTAGGTGACTAGAACAAGGGGTCAAGAAGGATTTCTAAGAGATTCTGTTCCATGGTAAATATATACAAATGAGAAAAGTACAAGCCTTTCATGCTTCAAAGGTCTGTCTTTGAGCTTCATGACTGGGAGCAATGCTGGGTAGAGACCAGTCGGGGGGGAAGTTATGGTGACCCAAGGGAGCCCAGATAGTGACTGGTCCAAGGGTGGATGTAATATACTTATATTACATATTGATACTATATTATATAACATCAATGATATAAATTAGCATTATGTATTATGTAATATAAATATATATTTCATAGTCAAATAGTCAAGGAATATTCAAGGACAAATAATTATTTATCTAGTCAATTCTCATTGAATCATTCCTTTTCGCTCTATGTTGCTATTCAGTTAGTTTTTTAATTGAGATGGTCAGTCATTCCCTGCTTGTTTCCAGCTCTGCTGAGCATCAGAAGTAAAGACTTTCCACCTGTAACTCTCTCTACCCTATCTCTGAAATGAACTCATAAAAATTAAAACTGGAAGTCTATTAGGAGCCTCATCCCTACCAGTAGATAGAGTTTGGAACTAGTACTTGGCAAGAAGATCACTATCCAGCAGTCCTTGGTGGCTGCATGATTCAGCCCCCAGGGCCCCTATGGGCTGGGATCTCTCTGATTTGAGTGGACTGAGACCAGGTTGACACTTGCATTAATTTTCCTTTTCTCGTTCCTTTATTTTAAGAGATTATTGAAGTAACATAACATTTTACAGGTTCAAGGTGCATCACTATAAATCACACCTGTATGTGAGGCATCAAGGTAGTTGCCATCAGTCTTCTGGTGCTGCCACAAAAAAGAGCCACAGCCTGGGCAACTTAAAGATCAGAAATGTATGCTCTCACAGCTGGAAGCCAGAACTCCCAGATCAAGGTGTGTGCAGGTCTGATTTCTTCTGAGGCTTCTCTTGTTGACTTGCAGCGGCCATCTTCGCCCTGTGTCTTCACCTGGTCTCTGCGCATGTCTATTCAAAACTGCCTTCTCTGACAAGGAGACCAGTCACATTGCATTAGGGGCCTTCCCTCGTGATCTCACTTTAACTTCATTACCTTTTTAAAGGCTCAATCGCCCCATACAGTCACAATTTGAGGTACTAGAGCTTAGGACTTCACTATCTGAATTTGTGGAGGGACACAGCCCAAATCATAACACATTCTTTTTTAAAAATTTTTTTAATTTTGAAAGGAGTGGACGTGAGCAGAGGTAGGCAAGCAGGAAGCGAAATGAGGAGAAAACATTTATTCATTTATTTAATCTCACTGTTCTTCATGGTTGTTCTCCCTGAGGCATGGGTCTCAAACCTGGGTCCTTGGGAATGTATGTAGACTACATCCGGTGCCCTTATCTACTAGGCCACCAGGGTGCGCCAGCACGCTAATCCTTTACAAAGACTGGAGCCCTTCCCTCAATGCCAAATCACTTTGTTAGAGCCCTGATGGCCTGCCTACAGCCAGGCCACTTTCACCCTCTCCCCAGAGCCATGTCTCCGTGTCTCTTTTCTGGGGGAATCAAGCTTGCCTGCTTTTCTGTGGCCACTCAGGGCAGCCCCTGTTTACCCGTAACTGCCCGCATCCAGTGGATCACACATTCCACTCAATTATTCTTCAACATAGCTTTCTTCCTTCTACCAACCACACCACCGTAACTCTTCATCCAAGATCTACTTGCTTTTGCAGAGATTCCTGTACAAACCTCCTACTTGCTCTCTCTTCCTAGGCTTTCCCTCCTCCCATGCATTCTCTCTACTTTCTTTTACCCATAACAGCAACTATCCTAAAATTTCTTATCCAAAATCCCTTTGTGGTTCCCCATACAAATAAAATGTAAACCCCTCCCCTTAGTAAAGTTTACAAAACTGCAAAGCTAGTCCCAGATTACTACATATATTACCCTTTCATAACCAACCCTCTGCACTGGGTAATGTCCACTGTGTGACTGTACTTGCCATGGCTTATGGATGTATCTGTGGAGACTTTTCTGTGCACATTCCCAGAAAAATGGGTCAGATTCTATGTTGAACATAAAAACCTGAAATTGTGTATAAGAAAACTATGTGCTGAAAGAGAGAGCCATTGGAACAAAATAGCTAAATTCAAATTCCTTCTCTTACTTTAAAAGTTTTTAACTTAAATATATAAAGAACACAAACCGTTGTGCAGCTGAAAGACTTTTTACATATATTTATACTCATATGAAGAAAATTTCTAGAAATCCCAGAAGTTTCCTTGATCCCTATCCCCAGTCAAACGTCTGCCTACAACGGTAACTGCTCTCCTGGCTTCTCCAAGAATTCATTCATTTTGGCTGTTTTTTAAAGTTCTATAAATGTAATTATATAAAGTGTAGTCTTTCAAATATAACTTTTTCTGCCCAGCTCTATAGCTGTGAGACTCATCATATTGTTGTGTGTGTGTATATATAATATATATATATATATATTTCTATACATGTACATATCAGCTATCCTACTGTGACATGTGATAAATTCTCCTCCTCAGCCTCCATTTGCTCAAATCATCATTAAAGATGACCTCTAAGAAATACAGGTAGACGTACCCTGGTGGAGTAGAGGTTCAATGCAGACCAAACACATCCCAAGTTTCCTGGTTCAAGGTCCTGGGTCAGGGGGAACAACCAAGATGAACAACTAAATAAAGTAAACAAAGTGCTTCTTCCTCCTCTCTCTTCCTGCCTGCCTCTGCGAAGAAGAGGAAGAGGAAGAAGAAGTATTCTTACTCTGGTGGTTATCTTTTACTTTTCGAAAACCGTTCTTTCGTATTCTTTTTTTTTTTTTTTCTAATATAATTGTCCAGAGCTACTCAGCAAACCTGAAGTCTAGGTAACAATGTGTTTAAATCGTTATTATAGGAAACACTTTTCAAGGGAACAAAGGAGACTTAACAGTGCACGCTATCTCTTATCAGGTGAGAAAAAAAAATGTGAAAAGAATCACCTCTCACCTCTGCGAAGTTGTTCTAATTTTATGTTTTGTTTGTAGTGTGTGTGTGTGTGTTTTCTGGGTGACCTCCTTTGAGAAGCACCACAATTTTCTTGGGGTTCAGAATTTCTTATTCAAAAAATGCCCAAGAATATTAAAGGTAGTGGCAATGCTACACCATGACTTACATTAGTTTTCTTACCTTGATCCTGGGCAGGTGCTGTGTTCCTCTGTAGAATTTCTCACAGGAGCTGGCACATTTGACACACGAAAGACCCAAGCCTCTTGTTATATACCCAGAGACTGAAGTATTGGTGACATTCTAGTCGGGTGGCCAGCTGCACTGAAAAACTCTCCAGGATATTGTATGTTATCAGTGAAAACATAAGCAATTGGCACCAAATAACAACAAAGTTCACCTGACAGAGGGCAAACTTCCTGAATTCATTATTTATTCCTCCTCCAAATCAGAGAACATATTCTGTGCTGAGCCTTGGGGAAACAAAGGTAAGTAAGTCCCTGTCCTTAAGGAAAGAGAGAGACAGAGAGAGACAGACAGACGGACAGATGGACAGACAGACGGACAGAGAGAAATAATTACAGTCCAGCATAATGAAAGATGAATCAGGAATCTTGAATCAGGAGAAATTAATTTGACTTCCAGAAGACTTTACATAAATACTTGTATTTGAAATACCATACTTTTGCCATGTATAATGAGCACTTTCTTTGCCCAAATGTGTGTGAGGGAAAAAGAAGGGTGTGCATTATACATGGGTAGTGCTAAGTCCAGGTCTATATAAATGATTTCATTCTTTTATTTATGTTTATGAGTTAGAAGTGTAACTCTAGAAATCAAAGGTGATATCCATATGCAAACTAGTACCATGGAATACCATCGTCGGTTTTGTTAAACTCACGACAAACTTGAACGAGGTGTCTATTGAGAATAACTGGTATATGTTGAATTTGTGTTTAATTTTAAGTTAGTTATTTGTTAATGTTTTAGTCCATTTATGGAATATATGCTAACTCTGGCACTCCAAAATTTTCCTTTCATTCTCTTAGGGTCTGAGACCTTACCAGGGAGCATATAATTCCTTTGGCTACTCGCCATCATTTTCCTTATTTATGGATATTAATTCGCATGTCCATGCAGTCACCTTCACCCTAGGCTTTTCCGACCCTACTCTTACCTGGCACTTTCCAGAACTCTTTGGCTTACACATTTGCTGCTTTCGATTCAGACGAGCTTCCCTAGTTCTCTGCTCTCTGACCTCCCTGGAATCTACTTCCTATCAGAACAGCACAACCACTTTGCTAGATCTGGCTTGGCTCACTGATTCCTGAATTTTAAAACTGGCTACAACCCCAAGACTCCAGCTCCAGTCATTATAATCTGGAGAGAAGCTTTGCCCTGAACATTCCATTGTTGCCTCTCCTGACATTTTCCCTAGTCCCCACCCAGCAGCACTTTTCCACTGACCTCGATTCATTTTTCAACCATTCTTCAATTCATTCTTCTCTCAGAGCTTATATGAGACAAAGAGTATGCCATCATCCACTACATTTCTGCTTCAAACTATTCATTATCTCACACTGAAATCATAAAAGGGAAGACACTCTGGGCTGGAAAAGAAAGAAAAATATTTCAATCACAACTCACCTGTGAAATACTGATAATGACAGCCTCTTCAATTTACATGAAGAGGGCAACAAAAGTTCCATTCTCAGATGATATGAATAACCGACTTCTGTTAATTATACTGGAAGTGTTTTATATTCCAGTTATAGAAATTATTAGAAAGGAAAAAATGCATAACCTCTGTACATTCAGGGCAAAAGATTCCTTCTTGAATATGTAGATTATGTCTATTTTATAGATTAAGTCTAAGTATAAAGAATAGCATATTTCTCTCATAAGGGAAATAGGTTAAAAACGAGGAAGAATAGATCTGTCTTATTCTAATAAACCAGATGCAAGGTGACAGCTAAGTCGTTATGTTATTTCAAATCAAAAGTTTTAAAATGCACTTTGGTCAAATAAACTGACTTAGTGAAAAATTCTTTACTCTCAGAAATTATGATAGTTCTCACTTATATAAGGAGCTTAATTTTATCTCTGTTGGATGAAATGCCCTATAATTTGTAATTTACACAATTATTGGCAACAAACCAAAAGAATAAGTATATGTGATCTTTTAGACATCATTCTCTAGTACTGAAATGCTTTTCAAATTTTGATTCTTTGACCTTTTGGTCAAGAGTGGCCCATATTCTCAGTTTTAAAAGTTGTAGTAGTGATATTGCTTTCCATTACAAGAGGAATAAAACAAGCTTGGGAGGCCACTGCAATAAAAAATAAATAAATAAATAAATAAAAAAGAGGAACAAATAAATATTCTCAATCTGTCCAACTTGCATTATTGCAATATTAAATAATTATGCAAGCGGTAGTCAGCGTCTGGCAAACAATCGGCGGTCAATAATTGTTAGATGACTTACAATAGTGCCTTACAATCTGTGAGTCCCAGAAACACCTCAGACACCCATAGACTTACTCTCAGGAAACAGAGATGGTCATACACAGTCACATCTCTGGGCAAGTGGGATGGATGACTCCTCCGAGGGGTCCTGAGAAGCATGTCACAACACGGAAGTGCCCAGCTTCTGGTGTTCTAGAAAATCTCTTGGAGGGGGAGCTGGAGAAGTTCCACACCTTGTGGGGGATGTGCTTTTTCCACTGCCAAGCAAGCACATTCACTAAGAGGAGGATTCTTGTCAAGAGACAATTGGGAAGTCATTACAATTGCTGCTTCCTTGACTATATTAGAAAGCTGAAAGCATTTGGACCTTTCCTGGGGTTTCATTTTTAGCTTCAGCCATTCTACACTGCTGACCACTCCCCTGCCCCCACCTGTCCTTTTTGAGCGGCTTTGTTCTCTAAACCCTCTTGAAATTAATCTTCGTTGCTTCTGCTCTTCTCTCTC
>RJWH01002517.1:0-225366 GCA_004363575.1 Solenodon paradoxus | reverse complement strand
AAAGAAGGGAAGTAGTTCTGATAGGTGGCCCCTGTGCATGTCTGCTGCGTGCTCTTTAGTTGGATTGGAGAGTGGGTGCATGTACAGTGCGTGATCAAGACTCTGATTGATTGCTAGTGCGCGTGATCAAGGCTCTGACTGGTTACTAATTGATTGGTTGCTAGTATTCTTGGTTGCTAATGTTTATGCTTTGTTTATGAAAATAGGGAGGCGACCGTTAGGCAAACAGGGCAGTGGCTGAGGTACCTCTGAGTGTAATTTTCTGTTGGATTGCATCAGCCTGGCTTTGTGGCCTGGCCCAAGTCCCCAACAACTTCCCCAAAGGCAAAGAGAGGTGATGTTAGGAAAGGGAAATGTACGTGAGAGAATGTCTGCCCTGTGGATCTGTACCTAACTTGCTGGAATATAATCATACGATATGAAGAGTGGGGCTGATCACAATTAAGTTATGGGAGCATTCTTTCTGGGGATATTTCAAGGAGTCAATGTATGGCCTACAAATTGGACTTTGCAGCTCAAGTAGGAAATCAGTGGAAGAAGGGAGTTGGCCTCCATGTATGTAGGAAGGACATAATAACACAGCGCATGATTTTGATTATGAACGCAAGCTTTGCTGTTAGACTTCTTTAAACCCAGATATTTCCTAATAGCTATGCATACTTGACTCTCCATTTTCTCACTAGTAAAATGAGGATTTTAATACCAACTCACAAGATCAGTGTTGCCAGAGGAACTACAGTGCTCAGTCATACTTCAGTTGAAGAGTAATTTGAGTGTGTAATTATGTCTCAGATGTTATATGGGGCACACTTAAAATGCAACATCATTACTTGCTTATTTGAAATCCCAGTTTAACTGGCTTCCCTGTAGTTTTCTATGTTATATCTGGCAATCCTACATAACATTGTTATAACCATCATATAAATGCATTTGTGTAAAATGCTCAACATGATCCTTGATACACAGTAAGTGCTCGGCAGTAAGTGTTGGTGATCGATTGTGTTGTCATCATCATCAGATATGCCTGAAAGTGCGTATGTCACAGAATCCTTTTTTGCCCATTCACTGCACCAAAGAGCAATTTTCCAGTTAACTGGTGCTGTATTACCAGTAAGATACTCTTTTTTTACTGTATTGGCACATGAGCCTTTCACGTTCATCTTGTATTTGTGTGGTTTCCCATTCCATTTAATTGTTTCTCATATTTCTCTTCTGTATCAATTACATTTTGACCTCATCTTTTAGCCACTCATCATTAATGTATACTACTCTCTATTGCACTTTATAGGCCAACAATGAAAGCATTAAATAGTACCAGGTTTGGGACTCCAACTTAAGGGTCAAGAGTCAAGTAAATTGAAGGATTGATTGCATTTTTTAATTCGAAACTATAAAGCTTAGTGAGTATAGATCAAATGATCCTGGTTTAATGACTGTGCCATATAAAATAAATATAAAATATTTCATGTTCCTTTATGTGTTAGATCTATCACACAATCCTAGGGGAATTTCGTTATTCACAGAATATCCTTTCTTTTCTTTTAGGATTTGTAAAGTGATGTTTAACCGATGTGTTTCATTATTTTCCCAAGTAAATTCTAAGAGTTCCTATGTCCCTTTTAAAACTTAAATGACCCTTTCCTCCATGTTTATTTTCCCTTATATAGATATGGTGCTTAAATGCTGGGTGTACATTGTTTCACAGGAGAGGAGCTTTATGATTTTGTTATTCTAATGAGCTAGACTACCATCCCTTACACCTACATCATCTCCATTATTTACAAAGATGTTTCACATGTTTCTACACTTAACTTTTCACAGCAATTTGCGAGGTGGCCTTACCCCTATTTTATTATGACTTAGAAAACGATATTACTTGCCCAAAAGTACAAAATTAATAATGGTGGACCCTAACTGGAACCTATGTCTTTAATTTCTTAAGTGGGCACTTTTGTTTTTCCATAGTGCCAATCTGTTTTTCTTGAAGACTAGTATTGGCTGAATGTGAAATTTAGGTGTCTTGTCACTTTACCTGGAAACAGGCATTTTATTGAAATTTGTGGCTGAAGCCACTTGCTGAGCCTGAGGACTCGTCTGCTCCTCTGGAGCAGATCTGAAAGCTTGGATGAAATGATTGGTTTCCTATTTGTGAACTAAATCTTTGGTGTGGCTGGAAGGTAAGATCTTCCCCATCTACATTGAAAAGTGTGAAAGAAGAGAGTTTAAGAGCTACTTGGGACTTCTGTTTTATTTCTCATTGTGTTAAAGAATGTGGTGCCCTTCAGAACAGTTAGTACCATGGTTTGGAAATAACACTAATCATCCTTCATTTGAATCTCTTCCTCTTTAAGTAGGGTTTTTATTTTAGATGTGTGATGTGAGTTTAGTAAATAGGGGGTACTTAGGAAGACAAGCTATTTTGGGTCTTGCAAATGTAGGCATTGGTATCTGCCCTTGCTATCATTTGCTGAGTAATAAAATTGTGCTTTCTAAAAATACATGCCAAATTCTTTCCTTTGATATTTATATGTTTTTCCCTTTGCTGGAGGATATATGTGCATATTTAACCTATATGGTACATTCAGAATTTTATGAAAAAGCTTTCACAACCGTCAAAACACATTAAGTAAATGACAAAAGCCTAGGCAAGGCATTCACAAAGAAAACCAAGTGATTAATTTATGGAAAGATTATTGTGTCTTGTGGCATTTAAAACTGCCTCTTGCCAAACATTATTTCAAATAAGTTTACATTTAAGAAGCTTGAGAGATTGGAGTCACAAGCTGAAGATCATGTAAGTAGTAGCCTAAGCTCTAACTCTAACCTAACCTCAGTCCATGACCCTGGTAGGTAGTCAGTTAATAGTGAGTCTCTACTGTGCTTCATTCCCTGAGTTAGAGCTGAGAGGTCACTCAAGTAAGAGAGTAATTAGAGTGTTGCTGAAAATTCCCTGGCTTCTATCTACCACCCCTCCTGAGTTTGAACTTATCCTTTCCCTTCCTCTGCAAGAGTCCCTTTCTTCACAGTCACAGACTTCAACATCTAGGAGACTGAAAACCCCACCTGGGGTTCTGTCCCCATGACGCACAAATCTGTCTTGTCCTTTAGCGTATTACAGCTTGGATTTGCAGGCCCTCTTTGGAACTATTAGTGCAGGGATGAGTTATAGTTTAGGGATCACTCTTATCAACCCTAGGAAACATGGAAGCAATTTTTTTGATGGTCAGCTATTACTGACTAAAGCACAGATCATTATTTCCATTTTAGGCTTGAGAAATTTCCCGTCTGCTATTACCCAAAGGTGGTTCTCTTTCAGAGCCCAGTCCAGAATTGGGTCCTTAGAACTGCTCAGTGCTAATCTAATTTGAAGGACTATATTTAGCTTTTATAGTGACCACTGTGGGTGAATCAATCTGTTTATTCCTACTATGCAATCTGACCTTTCTTCTATAAAAGAATGGTCTTACAATATCGCTAGATTTTAGCTATGCAACATTAATGCATAAGTCTGTTTTTTGTGTCTTCTTGGAATAGCACATATAAAGCATCCTATATTGTGAAGTCTTTTTAGCTCACAATGCACTAAATAGATTTGAGTAAGCACTAGAAATGAAGATAAGAAACAGATGGAATGTTTTTCCAGAACCAGTGGACTATCCCACATGAAAATCTATGGTTTCCAACTTCAGATCCTCAAGAAGAACTGAATTCATTTTCTCTTTTTTCCTTCTTAAAAGATTTATCTTAGGCATTGACTGATGTGGGGGAAATAGGAAAAGAAGATAGAATGTATCTCCTTCCCTTTTTAATATCATCCTCTGTCAAAACACTGTCTTTGGAACATTGAATTGACTTCTGGAGAATTGAAAACACACTCCCAGTTTAAAATATGGTATCTTTGCCACTCATTAAGTCCAAAGATATTACATTTGAGGGTTTATTTTAGATATTTATATCAGGTTTTGAAATATCATTTCTTCCTGGTATGTAAAACAAATGCTGTATTTGAGTATCTGAATTAAGTATACCTCCCAAAATAAGAACTACCAATTTTTATTTGCAGAATATAAATAGACTGTAGACAGAAGCTTGGATCCAGTAGTATTTATTATGAGGTGTTTACTGTCGTCTTCAAAACTTTTTATCTCCATTTTATATCTGAGAAAAGTGAGACCCTATTTAGTAGCTCAAGATCACATAAAAGTATAATTTCAGACTAGGTGAATAAAGTGCCCAACTCTGCTTTTTATACCACTTTGTTAATTTAAAAATATAAATCTGGTGCATCCTGGTAGAGCAGAGATTGAGTGCAGTTCACATACATCCCAAGATCCTGGGTTTGAGAACCAAGATCTGCAGGAACAACTAAGATGAACAACTAAATAAACTAAATAAAATACTTCTTTCTCCTCTTTCTCCCTGCCTGCCTGCCTGCCTGCTTCTTTCTTTTAAAAAAAAAAATGTATGTGTATGTGTGTATATATGTCTGTGTATGTATATATACATATATTATATATATGATATGATCTGTCATTGCTTGAATAAGAAATTGAATTTTAAGTATTTTATTTAAAGTTATCAAACTAAGACAATCTAAACGGTAACAAAGACTAGTATTTGATGGCTGGTTGGAGGGCAAGAGAGAGTGACCGTAATGGAAGTTAGATTGTCCAGTATCATAGTAGAAAACAAGAATTAATATATAAATTCAAGAAACAAAAGAATATGAACATTGAGATATCCAAAACAGGTAAGATAGAAACTTAAAAGTGGCTACTGGGTCAGAATCTGCCACTGTTCCTTTTCACTGTAAGCCCCCTGAGACTTTAAGATTGTCTTTATTATTTGATGAAATTTAAAAAACGTGTTACAGAAAAAGCAAATGGATCATCTAGAATATTCTTCACAGTCTACAAAAAACCTATCAAGTAACCTTAAAATTGTGGCCTAGGAAAGAAAACGGGTATTTTGTATTTATTAGTGTGAAATTGCCATAAAAGAACGAATAAGTTTAAAACCTTGTTCTAGGTTCTGTAGGGGGAAAAACGTGGAGTCAGTTTGCTTCCAGGTCTCAGACACTTTATGGTCTAGTTGAGGGTGCTAGAGATGAGAAAGAAATCTAAACGAGGAGGAATCAGCTTAATTTTCTCCATGTCTCTCCATTCTGTACTGTCAGGCACTTTACATTATTTTTGATGAAAACATGTGTTATGGGGAAAAAAAAAATGAGTTCAACGAATGGAAAATACTATCTAACTTGTTAGGATCAAGAAATATTTCCTGAAGGACAGCATTTAGTTTGGACCTTGGGATAATAATGTCCTAAAATGAAAAAAAGAAGGAAACTCTATAGGCAGTGATAGGAGGGAAGAGGAGGGACATGCAAGAAACTCATACCCAAATTTCCTTTTTTGTTGCTGTTTCTTTATGTACTTAGCTAAACTTTGTGTAGATACAAATCTAAAATTATTTTTAAAATATTGCTTGTTCAGCTGAAAACCTTTTATTAAATATTAATGCTGTTATCACAGTTACTTTTTGCTGAAACTACTTTCAGCCTTACTCTAACTACAGAATCACAATGAAGATTAGAATATGGTTACTTCTGTCAACAAAACAATTAGACACTAAAGGCAAATGTAGAGATAACATGAATTTTCTAGTGTTTTAAAAATTGTTCAGTATACTTCCCACATTTCTAGAAATCTTTTTAGCTTCCCTCTTTAAAGAAGCTTATTTGTTTAGTTTCCTTGGGATTGCATGTCTGTTCCTGAGGCTCATGCATCTTCATATGTATGTATTTGCATGCATGCATATAATTAAATATATTTATAAATTTCATTTATTATTTAATTTATATATTATCATATTTTTATTTTAAAGATTCTGCCATTTGAAACCATGACATCTTCATCATCATTGCCTAGCTCTTCAGTTTTGTTTTTTGACTGAAAGAGATACCTGTCTATAGGGAGAACTCCAATTTTCAACTTTTTAGAAATTATATCCAAAGTGTAGGAATAGCAAGTAATTAAATATAAAAGTTCAAAGTAGACTTTCAATGTTTTGTATATTTAGAGTCAGTCAGTCTCTTTCTCATGGCCAGTACCTGTTCAAGGTGAAGCTGTCACCTTGAAGGATGCATTTGAACTCGTTGTTGCATTGTGATCACTCTGCATTCAGGGAAGTTTACAAAAGGCCTCACTTTACAGCTTTCCTTTGTCCTGTTAGACTTTAATGAATGACTTTCTTCCAGAAGTTCCAGACCATTATGTTATATACTTCATGAAAATATATTTTATATATTTTTTACAGCAGAGGAAGAAAAATACCGTATATTTTAAGAGATTTTCAGTGTGGTCATACTGTTTATCACAAAGAATGTTGCAGTCTGCAATTTGGCACTATTTGATTTATGCATTTTAAGAACTGGATTAATTTAGAAAAGTTCATAATGAATTAGATATACTTATTGATTTAATGTCTATAAAAGGGTTTGTTTTTAATATACTTGAGATATTTATGTATTTGTTAGCTTTCTCTATCCCATTTCCTCACTTTTCTCACATATTTCCCTTGTCATTAACTATTCCTTAAAAACAGAATTTAATGACCTGAATGTTTTCTTTATATTGCTATTTTTGACTTCTTATACTCCTCTACTGTCCTCTAACACAAAAAAAATAATAATTTGTGGAATTTTTGTTAATAAAATTGTATCTCTTTGTAATCATTACTTTTACATAATTTTACAATATCTTGACTATATAATAAAGTATAAATTAATTTGACCTCTGTCAGTCTGTTTAAGAAGTCATTTGTTTTTAGGTAATTTAATGTATTTTGTCTTGGTTTGAAGGACTAGAACATGAAACTGTTGGTAAACCCAGTTCTCTTATTTCCAACAACCTGTGCTTATGGCTGCTTGCCTGTGGGTGACATCGAAAACTAGCTAAGAGCATGACTTGATATTTTATCTTTATAACTTAGTATGCATGTGACTGGGCAAATTGCCTCATCTCATTGCATCTCCTTTTCAAAATTGAAGACTAAATGAGGTAAAGCACAATAGGTGATACTGAATATTCTTGTACTATTGTCATTGCCATGTGAGGTCTTCATAGCAGAACAAATGTGACTAGCCTTCAGTGAGGTTGACAAGCCTCAGAACTTTTCTTTACCCATTCAAAGTAGCTGGTCATGGACAGACATCAAAGAACTCACTTGAATTCTGAGCCAGCAGGAAGGCATGTTTGGTTTTTTTTCTGTTGAGAAACTTGGCAGCCACGTATATGTGTTTAAAGAGTACAATGCTGTGTGTGTACAGGACTTCATATTTGCTGAAATGCATGCTGAAGAACTGATTTATGGCTTCCTTCTAATTGGTAATGAGCTAGATAGTTTCCATCCAACTGCCACTGTTGTTTTAATAAATTATTATGGATGATGATAGTAATGGCTTCCATTTGTTGAGTGCTGAGTATGTGAGAGGCAGATGCATTATCTCATTTAGTCTTCATGGCCTCTCTCTGAGACAATTATTATTACCTTCTTCTATAGACAAGGCAACTATGATTCAGAGCGATTCAGTGTTACCTAGTGAGAATTTGAATTCTCATCTAACTCCAAAACCTGAAATTTTAACTTTACTTGTAACTCTCCTGTTTTGTTGCATAAATACTGCATAACTTCATTCATTCATTCAACTTACATTCTCAACCTACATTCTTGGAGGGCCTGCTCTGTGCTAGGCACTGTTCTAAGTGTTGGAGTAAAGCATACAAAGGTTCCTGCCCTCCTAAAACTTGCCTTCTATTAAGATACTTGTGTTTATTTTCCTCGTAGAACGAGTGTCCCTGTTAAAGAGTTGACTGTATCTTAGTTTTCTTGAGTTTTGCTATGT
Organism: Solenodon paradoxus; assembly: GCA_004363575.1. Taxonomy (NCBI): domain Eukaryota; kingdom Metazoa; phylum Chordata; class Mammalia; order Eulipotyphla; family Solenodontidae; genus Solenodon; species Solenodon paradoxus. The sequence goes on along the minus strand of RJWH01002517.1, from coordinate 217,463 downwards.
ACATAACTGAAATTTTAAAGAATTACTTCTACAAACATATTGGAAGCTTATGCATGCCCCATTGCATTCACCAGACTGCTGCTTTTCGCACTCCTCACACTGGAGGTATTCTTCCTGATAACTTTAAGAAGCATGTAGAGATTTATCATTGTTAGCAAAGCTGCTTTGTGACAACTTGGCTTCTTTCACTGACTTAATGTTCTATAGGAATGTGGAACAGCACATAGTTCCTCTCTATTTAAAAAACAGCACAAATATATCAGACCTACCCAGTTCAAGAGGTTTAATTACTTCATAGGATAAACAGAAATATTCTGGCATAATTGGAAAAGAACTACCGTGATAGAGAAGTCCAACTATGAGGGGGAAAAATGGATAATTTTTTTCCTGTGATACCAAGAAATCCTTCCCTGAGAATGAACTATTATAATTTTAAATAATATGGTATCTGAAAGTGTTTCTGCTGAATGTCACTTTTTAGCCATGTGGAAGCTGAAAAATTTAAAGGTCCTCGAGTAGAGGCTGGCCTGTTCTATTCTTTACCTAGGGAATCATCAGTAAGTATTACGAAGTACGTGACATTGTAATGATGTATTGCCTTACTTTTGTTTTGGAAGTAATAGAATTAGACCTTTATGGCCCCTTGAGGATCAAGTAGCTAGTAATAGTCCTCTTTTTTTTTTTGAAGTCATCTGTCTAAGATGGAGACTCATTGGTAAATCAGCCAACTGTTCATTTTATGTTTTGACATTGCTTCTCCTTGGGACCCTAATGCTGGGCTCTCTGATAACCAATGCAAACTCCGTGAATATCTTTCATTTCTTTAGAAGGAGGTGTGGATTTACAAGGCTACCAGCTGGATATGCATATATTACCAGACGGCCCAAAGAGTGATGTGGACTTTTCAGAGATTCTTAATGCAATACAAGAAAGTAAGTTTCACTCACATTTTAAATTCAGCACGAAGAAAGAAAATATTTTAATACTTGGGAGGGGTACTAAAACTAGAAACCTTAATTACTAAAATTTTGAAAAGAGCTCATATTTTAGAAGTTACTGTGTAAAATAATTTTGAGACCAGAGGAGATGATTGGTGAAATGCAAATTTGTGAAATGAAACTACATAGTTTTAAGGTTTGGAAGAAATCTGGTGGGAAAACAGTAGTGGAATCATTAATTCTGTATATTTAGTTTGCTCTGATATTTAGTAAATGGCTAGTATTACATTAGATTCCTTGATTAATCGTAATTAAAAAGTCTTAACAAAACAAGAGTATTCTTCTTCACTCAAATGTTAAGTATAAAAAGTAAATGTTGATTTCAAATGAGGAACAGATCAGGAATTTGTTCTTCGAAGTAGGTATCTGGATTCATTGATGATGAGCTATCATCCAAAAGTAAACCCCTCTCTTCTAAATATTTTGACTAATCAAGGTTTACTCTTTTTACACTACTTTGTGTTTTATAGTTTCACTCAGAATTTTATCGTAATACATGTATCCCAAGTTATAGAGTTAACATTGTATATGGATAGTGATGTCACATACCAAATATCACATACCAAATCATTAACATTTGTGTTTTTTTTTTAGAGCTCTAGTTCCAGATAATGATATTCATCTCATAATATCAAACCGTATTATATAATGTCGGTTAGAGGGGTTTGGATCGAAAGAACATTACACAAAGAGCCACTGCAGTTTTTTTGCTGCCTTTGGTTTTGTGACATTACATTACCATGCTAATTTTCTTATGAATAGTTATAAGCATTTTTATACTCATTATCTCCATTTTTTGTTATACTACCTTCCTGACCTAATGAGATAATTAATATCTCCACTTTGCAGATAGGACAACTTAGGGTGGGAGAATGTAAGTGTTGAGAAAATATAATAAATAATGGGGACCAGCCTGAAGCAGAAGGAGCTCCTATCCTTCATTTAATTCCTTCATGAATGTGCTCGGATGGGATTTACACTTACTTAGATAAAAGACCCTGAAATTGAAAAAAATGAGGCTATGCTATTTCTGAGAGAAATATTTTTAATGAAGAATCTAAGAAGATCAGCTATTTGTTCAGGTTGGACAGTCCTTTCATATTAGGTTAATGAACAAAAGAGAAAAAAAATGTCCTCAGGAGAATAAAAATCAAATTAATAGATATTGGAGAGAAAGTAACTTTTCATGAAAAGTTATAAAATTATGTAATTACTTCCTTTGATTTGAAAGATGATGGATTCTATGGAGCTGAAAGGATTTAAAAATTTTAATGATAAAAATTGACTTCTGTGCAAATGCAGCTGATGAACTTAAATTTTTTAGGTCTGAATGAACTGTCAAAATGAACTAAATGTTGATAAGCCTTTTTATAGTAATTTTTGTTAGCATGTTTTAATAAAGGCACATTTGTATTTGATAACTATTTTAAGGCTTAGAATGGGGCCCCTTTATGAAGAAATAGAAATGTATGACTATTTAATATTTAAATTTTAAAAATAAGAAAAAAAGCAATGCTTCATTTTCAGGGGCAAATCAAGATTTTGATATAAATTTAGGATTTTGTATGCTTTGGAGCTAGTCCATTTTCTTGTTAACAAACAAATTTTATAGTTTTCACTTGGAATTTTATTGTAATGCATTTACCCAAATTATAGGCTCTGGGAGGTGACACTCTCATCTTCCTGGTTCTTTGTTTTATCTTCAGCACTTGAGCAGAGCATGGGGGTATAATAGCTGCTCATTAAATTTTGTTAATGAGAGAATGGATAACTTTCAAAGTAAGCAGTTTAGCAGTAACCACTGTGGCTAAGACATGTGAATGATCTCTTTACATGTCCTGCTTTTTTTTTTTTTTTTAACCCCTGAAATCTTTCCACTATACTGGACATATGAGGTAAAAGATAAGAATATCAGCAATGACTGAAATTAAATTGTCCTCCAAGCCAGTGTGATGAGGACTTGTTGACAGATTTAAGTTGATGCAGTAATGAGAAAATCATGAGAGCAATTCTTACTCTTGAGTTTGTCTAATAAGAGTCATATCCTCTACATAGAGTATAAAGATTTGATTGTCTACTTTATTATGTGTGATCATATCAGTTAAAACAGAAGAACCCTTATTTTTGATCCCTCCCCAATTTTTTAAATTCAGAAATGTTCGAGAAGTAGATATTTGAAAGTATTTCATTCTGAAATTGAGAATGTCTTCAAGTGCTGTGGTCCATGTGTGTTTGTGTGTGTGTCTGTGTCTGTGTGTGTCTGTGTGCAGTTATTATATTAGCAAACCATTGGGAAAGATAGCATTCAAAGGTTATACTAAACTTTTTCATGTTTGCTTTAAATTATTACTATTACACATCTACTGTGGGGACTCTTAGAGTCATGCACACGCTGGCAGACTTTGTGTTACACAGTCCATTAGGTCCTGACGAAGGAAAGACAGCAAAGAGCTAAGTGTTTACAATGGAAGGATTTCATTAGATCATGTTCTCCTTGGTGTGAGCCTTTGTGCTGGGACATGCGCCTCCATAATCATGTGGGTGCTCTGTGCATCTGTGACTGAGAAGACGATGTCTTTCTCCGGGGTGACTCGTGAGTCGTTTTGAGTTTAGCATCTTGAACCCTGATTTCTAATTTTATTTTTAAAATCTATGGTCCTGCCATTTCAAAGGGGAAGATGGTTCAGAGGGAAGAGCTGACATAGACTGAACAGGTAATCTCGTGACTGTGGTTGATCTTTTGCTCTACTGGTTTTATCTTTTGTTTTTTTGCCTTAATTTCCACACCTGTCCGAGGGAACTGGTTCTGGAGAGTGTGTGTGAAGCCCTTGGCGTAGTGCTGAGCACACAGTAAATACTATATGAGTGCTGGGGGCCACGTTGTCTTCATTCCTGTCAACATCCCTGTCTGGGGAATTGTATTCTCTCCTTAAAAGAAATTGAAGCTTAAATAAGTTAAATAACCCATCTAATAGCTAGTCAGTGGGAGAAGTAGCATGTGAATGCAGGCTTGTCTGAATCCAAAGCTCAGATTCTTTCCAAGGAAAGGAAATTATGGTCAGTAGACTGAGGAACTTTAATGCAGAACCTCGTTTCTGTTATAGAAGGTAATCAAGGCTATTGATCAAAGCTTATTAGGTGCACACTTCTTCTCTAAATATGATTCCGAGGGTCTCAACAGGTACTATCATCATCTGCCTTTTATAGATATAACGCAAGCGTCTGACTTCTCTTCAGATGAAGTAGCAGTAAGTGAAGCTTTTAATCTTGAGAAACATGCTGTCCCAGGAATAACTTGATGGCATTGGCGGAGTGTGCTGTGGACACCCTGGGCCGCTGTCCTTCTGCTCTAGAGACGCCGTGAGCATCAGAACATGCTGAACAGACAGTGCCAATGACATCGTTTTCAAATAACCATGCATTTAGAAAAAAAAGTCTCATGACTCTGGTTTACAAAGGCATATTTTGAATCTCAAATATTACAAGTAAATTTTCCGGACCAGATGAAACGTACATATTCTAAGATCTTCAGCAGTCAGATCTTTAGCTTTCTTATCCCAGTTTTTCTTTTAGGAGATATTTATATGATCATTTACTGATTGCCATAGTATAACTAGCAGAAGGGTTCAAGCTTTTCAAGGCAATGGAATCTGTTCTTTCCCCTAAACATTTTTACATATAACTTCAACGTATGCAATGGGTAACTGGGTTGTTTGGGATCGTGGGAGCAGTTGTAGGACTTTGCCCACTCAGGTTCCTCTTGCCCCCTCCATGGGCTCTTTGAAAACCACTGGCCTGTTGGCAAGGAATAAAGCCTGCTGAGGAAGGCTTTGTCCTCTCCAACTGTTTTATTCTGAATTCTCTAAATTGGACCCTCCTTTTTTTTCTCTTGGTGCTGACGCAGATTTATTTGAAATATAATAGACATCTGGAGAATCCTAGGCCTGCTGTGTCATGTAAATGCTAAATAGTGTTTGGCTTTTACAGTCCTCACTAAGGTGCTCAAGGCTGCCCTGTGTCTGTTTCCCTAAATTCTTAAAAGAATTTAATCTGACCTATTAGCTCTAAAAAGTCTCAGTCTTGTTGGGCCACCATTGTAAAATTGAGCTTTATTCAGATAAATGTTGAAACGGTGACAAGATGATTGTTTGGTGCTTGAATGACTTCCCGTTATTGAAAGGCAAAACCGAGAATAATAGAAGGCTTTCCACCAAAATCAGCAGCTGGCTGGACATGGCCTGGATGTGGACGTCAGAACTGTGTCACCTATAGCTGCGTGAACATAGTTAGCCTCTATCTGTCACATAAGATGTTTTGAGGATGAAATGAGAAAATAAACCTGAAAATCGTTAACATACAGTCAGCGCTCCATAAACTGTAGCTGCCTTGCCTGCCCACATCCTTCGTATTTAATCTCTGGTTCTAAGAGAGAAATGGGTACTTTCAAGCAATCTTGCTGAGATAATTAGAATTAGGGGAAAAAAATACCATCTGACGGAATCTTACAAATAGCTTTCATTTATTTTAAAATGGTCGTTGGGTGCTTTCTCTTTGCTCGCCCTTGTGCCATTTTGGAGCTTTACATCTTTTAGATGTAAAGAGGAATTTGTTGTAGACAGGTAAGTGCTCAAATTGGGATATAAACATTTCTTTTTTCATTCTGAATTTGGTCTGGCAGTGTCCTTTTTTGCATTTTCTAGTGTATTGTGGAAGTGAATATGCAATACCTTCGGAATTCTGAGTATCAGATGGAATAATTTGGAATTTAGGACAAAAATAGTCTAATGCACTATCACTCTGGAGAACAAATATAGATCCCTAGATTACACTGCACAGCCTTCTCATGTCTTCAGTGATCTATAATTTCACTTTATTTTCTCTGCATCAGAAAACACTGAAACGAAAACACTTCTATACTATAACATCAAGGTGGGGAGATCCTGTTACAATTGGAAAAAGAGGAAGGAATTAAAAAAGCAGTGAATCAAGCAATATGATTTTACGATATTCCTTTTTCATGCTCTTGTTAAAACTGTTTCTAAAACACATTTGCTCTTTGTTTTCCTCATGGCCTTTATGCCACTGATTCCTCTTTTCTGGAAGTTTGAGGCTTCCCACTCTTGTTTTGGTAACGTGTGTCCCTCTGGCATCTAAAAGTTGGTTCAAATAGCCAAGGGAAAAAGGTCATAAATACATGAATGTTTACTATAAATTAATAAATATTATCACCACCAAACAATACATTTAATATTGTTTACTTGTTTGAACCCTCCTCATGTCATTTTCCCTGGAGAAGGAATAATAACTAACATGGCAAATGGTTTTGGCTGAGGAATGCTTGAAACAGTTGCAAATATTTGTTGAGTGGATTTGCTACTACTGCAGTAAATTTGCTTTCCTACTGTGTAACAAAATCTGCCTGTTTTCTGGGCCTCTGACTTCTCTGTTCTGTCTCTACCCTGGGATAGTGAGCACAGGAAGACCCAGTCCTCAGAAAACTCCTCTCTGTGCTGACTTTGCTGCTTTACTCCTCCTCTATAGCTCAGCTTTCATCTCCCTGGTTGTTTGAGGTTCTTCTTGAGTGTGAGTTTCTGCCGCTTTATTCCCATGTCTTTATTCCAAGACGAGTGTCTGCTTTTAGCAAGAGAGAATCCTTTGAGTATCTCTCTTGCTTTACCAAATGTCTGGTTCCTACCTACGCTGCCGTACCCAAGCTGCCCAAACATGTTCACCCAGCCCTGCCTCCGTCTGAATGCAATGCAGGTCCGTTACTTGAGTTGCATGGATATTTACATTTCCTCTCCCTCTTGTTATTTTTAATTGACTCTCTTCCGAGCATTGCATTCTCTTCCATATGTAATGTGCCTAATAGCAGAATTCTACCAGGCCCATGGTTTTCAGACCTTTTTCATTTGAGAAAAAAAGTATAAAGGAGGTGATGGAATCCATTAACCAGTGACCCTGTTTGAATGAAGTGTATGTTTGTGACCTTTATTCCCATGGAGAGAGAGACCCTGCTTCCACCTTGGCTATTTAGTTGGGTCCGTGAGAGCAGGGCCATGCAGGTCATGTCCAGTAGTTCAACCCTGTTTTCTAGCCAGCACAGAGTCTGGCCGTGTGGACACTCAAGAAATGCTTGTTGAGAAGTTTTCTTTTAGTTTAAATATTTTATTGAAATAATTGTTTTGCATTTCCACATATATATGTAAAGCGTGCATTATATTTCAACATTTGAGCAGACTATATAACAGTCCAAAATTGGTTAACTTTGGAAGTGACGGATTGCTTTTTTCCTTGAAGAAATGTTGTAACTTTGCGTCAACGGATAATGTCCATTGTGCCTTAAAACTTACCTTGTACTTAAAACGAATATATCTGTAATGGTGGTGGAACATTGATGGAGGGCACATGTCTTTTGTCTCTGTGGAGTTCTGGCATGTTCGACAGTCTTCTCGCTGACCGCTGTTCAGCTCAGCTGTTTCTGAGAGCTCAGCATTTCTAATCTCTCTTGAACAGAGTAGAAGAGAGCTTGACAAGTGATAATGGTGCCTTAATATCACTTACTCTCTCAAACTCAAGATTGCCCTGACATACTGATTTCCTGTGAGCTCTTTGTAACATGAGCCCATAATGACTTCCCGGCAGGAGTTCTGATGAACGGAAGTTCAGGAGAGCAAAGGGGTTTTCTCCCTTCTTCCAAGTTACCTGATGTCTCCAGAATCAAATATTTGGCTCTTGAACTTAGAGCAGAATTTCTTAACCTCAGCACCATTGACACTGACATTGGGGTTGGATAACTCTTTGTCGGGTGGCTGCTCCATGAGTTGGAGGCTGTATCGCAGCATCTCTGACATCTACCCTCTAGATTCCACTGCCAATTCCTCCCCTCTGTCTTGCTGATCAAATATGTCTCCAGACAATGCCAGCTGTCTCTAGGATGACAGTTTAGTGGCAGTTGGGATCCACAGAGGGAAAGGACTTGAATGCCAACATCAGAATGTGATTCTGGCAGGAGACAAACTGGTAACTTTCAGTCCTTGGTGAAAGCATAGGGGAAATTCTCGTGGAATGATGAATGATTTTTAAAAGTTTCTTCCCAGTGTTGATCCAGTCACCTAGACATGAATTTCAGTGTCCCTGTTAAATTAGATTCCCCCTTTATCTTACACCTCACACTGATCCAGATCCCATAACGTCCATTCCAAATTGCAAATGCCTCTTTAGCCTTCTTGTCCTTTCTAGGCTCAAATGCTAACTGAAGGCCCCAGACAAACTAGCATTTCTTTTGGATCTGCTATGAGCCAGCCACCCTACTAACAGAACATTCATATTTTGTCATTTAATCTTCCCAGCCATCCTGAGAGAGAAGCCCTCACTACCTCTCTCACCACTACGGGGATGGGAGCCCAAATTCACACAGCTGGGTGATAGAATGATTTGGAATAATAAGCAGGTCTTCTGACTTCATTGAAATAATATTCTATCCTGTTGTTCAAAGCTGATCAATATCTACTTAAAATTTAACCACTACTTGAAAATGTAATCAGTATCTACTTGAAACTTTGGCGTGTCTGACTTGTGAATAAGAGTCATGATGGGAGAAAGGTACGTGTAAGATTTTAGAGTCATAAAATGTTGGAGAAAAGAGGGTTTTCAGACATTGTTTAGCTGTGACCACATTGAGATACAGAGCTCCAGAAGCTCTGTCTACTAGTCAAGACAGATAAGGTCACTGCCCTCAGAGAACTTATGTTCTAAAAATCCTGTAAACAAGTAACAAATGGATGAATAATATAATAACATATTGGGGTAAGTGATGTGACAGAAATGAGCAGTGAGAGGAAAAGGATTACTTGGGTGGCAGGGGCGGGAAAATATCTTTACAGGGAACTGCGTTTGCGCTTGTCACCCTCTATGTCATTGATCATCTGATACGTCTTCAAAACGTGTCAGCACCTCTCGAGTGCTTTGCACAGTGCCTGGATAACGTAGGTAAACTTATGAATCTTGGTTGTATGAAAAGACTGTGATTTCTTTTTTCTGTATAGCTTCAGAGTCTCAAAACCTACAGTAAATGTTTTAGTTTCCTTTTGCAATTGTCACAAATTATCCAAAATGAGTGACAATGTGAATATTTAGAGTTCTGGAGGTCAGACCTCCTCAGGCATGGACAAAACTGGGTTCCTCCTGAAGACTAGCGGGACATCTGCTTTCTTGCCTTTTCTATCCTCTAGAAGCTACCCGCATTCCCCGGCTTGTGGCCCTGTCCTCCACCTTCAAAGAGTAGCGGAATGTCTCTCAATCTCTGTCTGATTCTGATCCTCCTGCCTCCCTTGTAATTACATGGAGTCCATCCATATAACCCAGATCCAGAATCATCTCCCCATCCTAACATCCTTGTCTTAGTCACACTACAGAGCTCCTTCTGTATATAGGGTAACATAGTCACATTCCAGGTCTGCTTCTGAAGCCATGACTCAGCTTATCACAGTAAGCAATAAATGTCCATTTTGTTCTCATGCCCATTTTATTTTACAAATGAAAAATTTAAGTGAATTGCCTAGAATTATACACTGGATATCGTTTTAAAACTTGGTTATCCTGTCTAAGTAGGTCATCTCTATTTTCTCTGTGTCCAGACTCTGTTCTTTTCTTTATAGCTCTCACCAGAATTTATATTTTGTTGATTATTTGCTTTGTTTATTTATGTATTACCACCAAGGCAGGAAGATGCATTACTTTTATTTATCAAAGTATGGCCCTCACAAAACTCTGTGCCTAACACATAGCAGACATATTTCTAAACCATTTTTGAATGAAAGAATGAATATTCCTTTATATGTTTGGGTAAATAGAACTCAGTCTCCTATGAATTACTTGGTTCAATGGCTTCTGATAGGTTAAAAATTGTGTCATTGTTAAAATATGAAAGGAAAAAAGAGAACTTTAATGTTGGCCCATAGTCAAAATGGTAAAGAAGGAACCTATACCTGCCATTATTTTTTCTCATCCATTAGTAACGAGCTTTCCTTTCTGGTATTCTGCAAGGCACTGAGCATTTGAATGTGGTGTTCTGTATCTGCAATTCTGAAATACAGTGCTCTGTGTGATGACAGGTTCATATCAACAGTCTTTTGGGAGAGCCTAATGGTTTACAATGTTTAATTCAAGATTAGAGGAAGAAGAAAGGCAGAGAACCTAACTACATGTGTTATTGCTGCTTTAGGTGTTTTCTTATTAGTTCTTAAAGAAATAACAAAGAAGGAATAAAAATCCATTCTTACCGAAATAATAAAAACAAATAAAAATTCACTTTTTTCTGAATCATGCAAATGGCTCTTTTATGGGTTCACTTAGCAAGTTGTAACACACTAAAATAAAACGAAAGTGTAAGATAATCTCCAGCACAGACAATGCATTATTAGACATCTTAAGTGAAAGTATCTGTGCTAAATCACTATGTGAAGGAAAGCCAAAGAAACATACCCCGCCCTGCACCCCATTATCTTGAAAGGCAATTATATTATGGAGGTATCACGTTTTCCTTCATCTTGCCTAATGAAGACGATATTTGGTCAAATATGTTTAGCATCTGACATCCTTTTCTCTTAGGAAATAATATACCCGTCACTCAAAGGTGTTATGGAAACAATGAAAAAAATGCATCCACAGGGAGGTGCCTTTTCTTGTAGTATTGCTTTTAAGATCCCAGACACTTAACCTCACTTGTAATACATTTTCTTTGGTTCTAGTGGCCAAGGATGTCAATATTCTTTTTGATGAATTAGAAGCTGTCAACAGTCCTTGCAAAGATGATGATTCTCTCCTTCACCCTGGAAACCTGACCAGTACTTCAGATGATGCTAGCAGATTAGAAGCAGGGGGAGAGGTAAGAATACACAGTTTCTTAAAAATAATAATTCTTGATTCAGGTGGGAACCTGTGAAGTACCTTCTAATGGACTGTTGCAAGTCATCATTCTTTGATTATAAGTTCCTGAAAAACAAGGGGGCCAGTTGAACATTTCTTTGATATCCCTCATGAACGTGGCACATTCTTAATCTTCCTAGACTTAAACTTTCAGAGGGTCATAAACCTCCCTTGTTATACTTAAAGACATTTCACTTCTACAGCAGAAGATTCTCAAAACTACGACTCATTTTAAGATCCTCTGATTTCTGGGTGACACTAATACAAATGAAGCTTTACAAGGATGGCTTCTCTGTGTTAATCCCTACCATGTAGAACAGTGACACCAAATGACCCAAATGACCCAGCCCTCTGGAGACTGTTTGAAGCCTCTCTGAGTGTTTATTTGTGGGTTAACTGGAAGCTCATTGTAATTGTAAATAGACCCATCCATTCCTGTGTCCTTTTGGAAGGAAGAAATTTTGTGAGAGGTGTTCACTGTTGCTCTGGTGGATTCAATGGATTTTAATATCTCTTTTGAGTATGTATTAAATGTAGGTTATAGGAGCATAGAATCAGCCAGTTGTTTATTGCATATTCCTGATGTTTTTATTAATCCAGAACCAGTTAACTATTGAACAGTAAACTGGCTTTCATCTACAAGCTTTCTAGACCTCCCCTACAAATACTATATGCTTCTATTGTTTGTTTTTTTTTCTGTCATCTCTCACACAGATACTTTGAATATCATGATGTGGCTTAAAGGAGGGACCTTGAAAGGGACCTCTAAAAACAACTAGTGTCATCCCCTTAACTTTCAGATGGGAACTGGTCTCAGGAAAGTGAAGGTTTTGCTAACCCTCCACCTGATGCCTTAGCTGAAACCCTGCTTTTGCAGGCAAGTGCTAATGTGCTAAATACACTGCATAGTTCCCTTGCTGACAAATAATTGTTCAGTTAAATGTCTGAATGCCTCCTGAAGAAAGCCCCCAAATAGTGACGATTCATCAGAGTTAAAAACATGTGCATGAAGACATGGGACATGGGCATGTCTAGCTGAGATTGTCCTTTCCAAGGAGGTCTAATGCTTGGCACTTGTGAACAGTGGATTTTTGTAATGACCTTGGAAGTCTGGCATGCTTGCCAGACTTCATGTCAGGCGTGTTTGCCTTCTTCACATATCACTGTTTGAAAACTCAGTTGCACTGTGACCAAGAGAAAGGTAGCTCCCCCCATTTCCACTTGTTGGGCTTACAAACATTTTTTTTTAAATTAACAGTACTGAGAAACCTGGCTTCAGCCTGGGCAGCCTGTATGATCTCTTGTACTTGGTTCTCAGCCTGTGCATGATCACAGCAAGCCTATGGGACCTGGATGGAAATTGCACCTACCTTTTTTGTTCTCTAATTTTTTTATATATGTAGGCACTGAAAAATAGTATTTATGACTTATATGTAAGTTGTGAATCATAATAATAAATGAAGTACTTTGAATTACCATTGAACTTAGGAACTAGTGTGGTATTTTTCAAATTACAGTGGCAACCTAATTGCAGGTTTCTAAAGCCAGTTTTTTTTTCATAGAACTGAAAATTAATTTTTGCATGTATACAAGTAGGAAGGATAAATATCGTGTCAGATATTTTTGGGCATGTGTGTCTATGTATGTATGCAAAGATAGTAAAGTTAATACATTTTTTTTCTTATGGCAAGCAAGAAAGTTGAGGAACATTGAACTAGAATATTGCTAAAATCATCAAGCTGCTTTTAATCCCATTCCTTTATCTCTCCAGTGGTAACATCTTCCTGAATTTTTGCCTTTTAAAAATATCATCCTCAAAAAATAGGCTTCACATGGACAAGGCTTTGCAATTTCCTCTCTGATGTATTTTATTTTGCGCTTCATAAAAAATGGTATCACTCAATATGAAATCGTCTGACTTGCTTTTTTGTCAGTATTGTTAAGATTTATGCTTACTATTAGATGCAACTGTAGTTCATTCATTTTCATTAATGTATAATACTCTACCATATTGCTGTTCTATAATTTTCTGTTTGCTTGTCTGTGGACATTTAAATTCACTTCTATTTCTTAAAAATTATCTTATGAACAATGATACTATCAACACTCACGTGTATGTCTCTAGTTGCCTTATCAAGAATTTCTCCTGGGGTATATGTTCTGCAAATGCTCAGTTTTACCAAATAATATCAGTGTTTTCCAAAGCGGATCAATTTCCACTCTCACCTGTAGAATATAAGAATTCTTAGATGCTCCATATCCTTGCCAACACTTGCTATTAGCTCTCCTAAGTTTTGCCCTTTAGACACAATGCTTTTTCCAGTGTTTATCTCATAAATATTTTTCATTAATGTAATTTTAAAAAAACCCACAAATTTATTTTTTATTCTTTTTAACGTTATTCACCCAGGTCAAATTGTATGAGTGTGTTACACTAGTTCCTTCTTTGTATACAGGCAGTGCCAGAAAAAAACAAATCCAATGGCCTTTACTTCAGAGATGGCAAGTGTCGAATTGACTACATTCTTGTGTACAGAAAATCCAACCCCCAGACTGAAAAGAGAGAAGTATTTGAAAGAAATATAAGAGCAGAAGGATTGCAAATGGAGAAAGAGGTAAATAGTTGGCTTGCATGGAGAAAGAAATATAAACATGCACTTATTCATATCAAGAAGCAATTTAGAAAACAATCCTCATGTTAGCTGAACATTTCATTTGGTCAGCATTTGTCAATCTGTAGTCTCAGGGAATGTTCAGCAATTAGATATTCACTGCACAGTTTACCTTAGCATTTTCATTCCAAATGATTCCATGAAAATGAAAGCAGTATTCCAATTGAATCTATTTTTAAAGCATTATATTTTGATATAATTCTTGCAGTAACATTGGTTTATAGCATCAGGTTTCAAGTAGATAACATTATAATTTGATATATGTATATTCTCTATCACGATCACTACCAAAAGTCTAGTTTCTATCCATCACCCTACAGTTGATCCCTTTGCTTGTTTCCTCTACACTCTAAGCCCCAAACTCTAGCAATCTCCAATCTGTGTGTTTGTTTCATTCTGTTTGTTCAATTGCTTTGCTTCTTTATATTTCACATATGAGTGAGATCATACTATGTTTTTCTTGAGTTATTTCACTTAGTATAATCATCTCAGAATTTCATGTGGTCAAAAGTGGTAAGATTTCATCTTTGTTTGTTTTTTTTTAAATAGCTGAATTGTATTCTATTGTGTATCTATACCTTATCTTCTTCATCCACTAATTCAATAATGGAAACACGTTGTTTCTATATCTTGGCTATTATAAATAATACTGGAATGAACATAGGGCCACATATGTCTTTTTGATATGTGTTTGTATTCCTCAGATATATACCCAGAAGCAGGCTAGCTGGATCATGTGGCATTTCTATTCTTTTTTGAAGACTCTCTTTACTGTTTTCCATAATGACTGCAACCAACATTGGAAAAGTGTTCCCTTTTATCTATACCCCTGTCACTGCTTATTGTTTCTTTTCTTTCTGATAACAGGCATTCTAACAGGTATGAGGTGGCATGGCATTGTGGTTTTTATTTGCATTTACCTAAAAATAAGTAAAGATAAACATCTTTTCATATATGCTAGTTGGCCATTTGTATGTTCGAATCCTCTGCCCAGTTTTCAGTTGAGCTCTTTATTTTGTTTTTTCTTGATGAGTCATTGAGTTCTGTATGTATTTTGGATATTAGACCCTTGTCAGATGTGTGATATGCAAATATCTTCTCCCATTCAGTAGAATGTCTTTTAATTTGGACAATAAGTTTCTTTCACTGTGTAGAAGCCTTTTAGTTTGATGTAGTTCCCTTTGTTTTGTTTCCTTTGCCAGTGGAGTTAAGTCCCCAAAGATCTCTTTAAGGTCAGTGTCATGGAACATATGGCTTGTGTTGTTTTGTTTTTTTTTAGTGTATTTTATGGTTTCTTATTTTACATCCAAGTCTTTAATCCATTTTGAGTGAATTTTTGTGTATGATGGTAGACAGTGATCTAGTTTCATTCTTTTGCACATGGCTAACCAGTTTTCCCAACATCATTTGTTGAAAAGACTTTTCTTTCACTATTTTTATTCTCTTAACTCCTTTGTCATAAATAACTGACCATGTTTGTGTGAGTTTATTTCTGGGGATCCAATTCTATTCCACTGCTATGTGTGTATGTTTTAATTCCAGTATCACTGTTTTAATTACTAGCATTTTGTAGTATAGTTTGAAATCTGGGAGTGTAATACCCTCCCTTTTTTCCCCCCTCATGATGGTTTTGACTCTTTGGAGTCTTTAGTCCTTCCATATAATTTTAAAGTATCTTTGTTCTATTTAATTGAAAATGGCAATGGAATTTTGATAGGGATCGCAATAAATCTGCATATTGCTTTAGGTAAGGTAGCTATTTTAACAATGTTATTTCGTCCCAGTCATGAGCATGGGATAAGAAATGATTCTAGGTTTAAGAGACATTCAGATAGTTTTTATCAGTTTCTAAAACTCAAGTGTTTTGCTCTCTCCATTCCCTCCTTCTCTGCATGGGGAGTCTTAAGAAATTTTGATAAGAAGGAACAAAAGGCCCAGCCAGAACTCTAATAATAATCTAATGTTTTGTACCCAGAAATACTGTATGCATTTCTAGACCTTGGTCATGTTATCTGGATTACATAACTCTTCTCAGATTTCCCCTAAACCTTGTAAGGTTTCAGAGCTTTTCATAACTAATAAATGAGTGAAATCTTGGACCCAATCCCATTGTGTGTGTGAAGTAACAAGCAGTTCTCAGGTATCTAGGAGTTTCATTTGATTCTGACACTACCTGAAGTTAAGTCCCACAAAAGTGCTGCCCCCGCCCCCAACCCCATTCAGACACCTGTCACAAGCTCAGGATTCAGATTGTGTGTGTTCTTCTGACCAAGTGACTATAAATGAAAAGTTCCACCATCCCCTCCTTCCTGCATTTGCGAGAGCAGT
Organism: Solenodon paradoxus; assembly: GCA_004363575.1. Classification (NCBI taxonomy): domain Eukaryota; kingdom Metazoa; phylum Chordata; class Mammalia; order Eulipotyphla; family Solenodontidae; genus Solenodon; species Solenodon paradoxus. Next base: position 201,535 of record RJWH01002517.1, on the reverse strand, counting down.
TGAGAGGCCTTGGGAAACATTTTACTTTCTAGAACACTGGGTTATTGTTAAAGGGATATAACTCAACAGCAGTCAGATGGGAGGGATGCACAGGGCAAGGTCTGTGGGGAGGGAAGTAGAGGTTCCATGCTGACTCCCAGTGCGCCTTTCAGGTGTTCATCAATCTGGAAGCTCTCTGTTACATTTTCATGATTGAGGGAACTCATTGGCCATTGACAATTGAGTTGACTTTGTGACCCTCTCTCCTCAGAGGTTGAGGGCTGGCACTAATAGTTCCAACCTTCAATTCATGATTGAATCTACTGGCAACCAGCCCCTGTTTTTAGGTGGGTCCAAAAGTGACCACATTAACAGAAGAAACCCTTGTCACTCTCAACAGCTCTTCTTACTCTTATGAAGTTCCCAGAGATTTGGGAGCTGTGAGTCAAATTGTAGTTGAAGATCACATATATCTGAGAAATACATTTGGTCCTCCAAATGACCAATCAGATTCTCAAACTATGCTGTGTATTTCTGTGTTGTTCTGTTATAATGTTATGAGGAAAGAAAATAATTGCTTCCCAGCCAGGGCCACCATCTCTGTGGAATTTCCATATCTGCCTGGGTTTTTGCTAGGTGTTCAATTTCCAACCACATCTTAGAGATGTGCACATGGGGCTCACTGGGGTGTCTAGATTGTCAGTCTGAAATGTGAGTATGAGCGTGCCCCACACTCTCCAGGTTGGTTCTTGCCTGGCACCCTGAGCTGCTGGGATGGGCTCCAGCCACCCACAGCCTTGAACCGGAATGAGTGGTTAGAAATGAATGAATGAATAGAGATGATTGTTCAATATTAGAAGTGCTCTCAGTCTTTAGTTAGAAGTTTGGTGATGCTTTTGTGATGAACAGGTTGCCATGGGAACTTACCTCTTGCTTATTTCTGTTAATCTGTGGTAAAGTCGGTTTGTTATAAGTCACTTCTCTTCAAGTTATAGTTTCCAGACCCTGTCCATGACTTCAAGTGAAGACTTACTGTATATATTTCTTATCGATCACAATATCACATAAGGAGAATATATTGGCAGTTAAAAGTGCTTGCTTCTGATTTGCTCCTCAAGGCTGAAGTCAGACATTCAGGTTTTCCCATGTGTGGTGCAGGCTGCAAGGGAACACTTAAGAGAAATGGGATTTGTCCCAAAGCTGCTAGGCTGCGCTCAAGTCTTGATATTTATAAAACAGAAGCAGTGTTTTTCTGGAATGTGTCTAAAAAGGGAACTAGAAAAGCAATGAGCCGAGAGCAGGGAAACAGGTTCTTATTCTCAGGACTGTAGAACCAGGTTGCTCCAGAGACTTTCAGTGAGAGATGTTCTGGGATCAGCAAACAGAATTCAGTGTTTTTTTCCCACATTTGTGAAATTCCAGGATATCTCCCCTTTACTCATTGAACATATCTTTGATGAATCTTATTTCCTAAGTTCTTATTGAGATGACTATTCTCTTTGTGTTAATAGCATAGTAAGATTTTCCTTAAAAATCCTTCTTTCATCTTTATTCTTTCTCCTAAGTTTCAACATGTTTATGTGAAAAAATAAAAGATCTGAACTGCCACATGATCCTAAGTAAGGAAAGTCCTTCCTCTGATCCATCGTGACTGTCACAATATGGATTTCTATCCAAACTAGGTAGCTTTATCCAATGAATAGAAGATACATATTTAAAACTTTATAGCTGTTCTCTCCATCCCTGGAGCTTCTTCTTCAGTAGAGGTCTTTTCATTGTCATTTAATGACTTATAAATTGAAACTTGAGAAGCTTTATGCTTTTCAAAAAATGCACATTAATAAAGAGATGGCAGATTTCCTCTGTGTCTCCTCAAATGCCATCTATGTTACAGTATCTAGCCACTGGAATTAGAGCAGGGATCTGGGAGGATTATTCTGCCTTTTGTCTTATGTAATATAATGAATTCTGTGTATTATTTTCTTTGTATATAGATCACTTCATTTGGTTATAGTTCTTCTTTACTAACTAGATACTTATCATTTAGTAGCTACCTCTGGCAAAGCTTCATAAAAACTTTTCTAAGCATATCTTCCTCCCCTTCCCCCCTGACAATTCTCTGGGTGGCAGCTTCCCTGTTTCTTCTTTGTCCCACAGTCTTCTGTCTATTACCAACAACTAGGTTTTTCTCTTTCTGGAAACTTTTTCATGAGCAGCTTTTCCAATGCCTGGGTCCAGTCCGAGCCTCCCACACTGTTTGCATAAGTGGCACTTTGGTTCTAACAGCCTCCCGGCTGTGCACTCTGGTCCCAGCCAGCTCAGCAAGAATGGCCTTTTGCAGGCTCTCCCCTGCTTTGGAGGCAGCAGGAAATTATTGCAGATAAATGAATTTTTCCTGTGACAAATAATTAAGACAAAATGTCCCTTGCTTGAACAATTAACAACCCGCATTGACGTTGTGTTAATAGGTTTCAAAACCATCAGAAGCTTTTTTTTCTTTAAATCAAGTGGTTTATAAATAGTTGTAGTCGAGAGACAATTTAAAATAGCTGTTTCACCTCCTGGAAGTTACATCACTCTTGTATACATACACTTTTGCAATTAGAAAACTTATAGCAGGAATCAGGAAAGACAATGGTGGCTGTATAAAACAAAGAATGTAGTTCAATGTGGGAAAGAAAAGGAAAAACCCCAGGGAGCTTACTACGGATCCGTGTAAATCCAAAATGACCATTTTGACAAAACGTTTTTATGAATTATTAGTATCTTCCTCCTTAGCTGTGAGTCATGGTGTCCAACAAGTATGGAAAACAGATTTCATAGGTTTAGAGGAATATGTGTCCAGAGGGGGAAGACAAGCTCTGCCATTAACAGTTTGACAGCAAGAGAGTTCATATCTCTTTTAATGTTCAATGTCAAATAACAGAGGTAGGAAAATCTTTAACTCCTGCTAAACTCAGAGTCACATTCAATCTTTCTTAAAAATTTTACCCCTGCCTCATTAGTCTGCAGGCCAGTGCTTACTTTGGTACATAGAGTCTTTAGTATTCTATAACTTAACTTTCATATTAGCCCAGAGTAAGCAGTTAACAGAAAAGTTACCTTAAAAAGTATCATTAAGTCCAAGTGATTTGCTTCTTAGTGTCTATTTAAAAGGATTCCCCTTTGAAGGATAAAAATATTCATTCATTCACATTTTGTTTAAGTGAGAGATTTTCCTCATTTATGTTATAATTTTATCTCCATTGTTGACCCTTTGGTACCTGTTTTGAAATCATGATCATTAATAAGTTTACCTTTTCCTCCATGTACGTAATGAAATCATGGATTAATTTTGAATTGTTTGGAGTATGTGAGCAACCATTATATTATATTAATGGAGCAATCTTCCCATTGAAAATAATGGGAGAAAGCCTATCTGGTCACTGGTGTTACATCATAGTTATTACAAAGTAACTACAATTAGATAAATCATATTATTTTGATGACAATTCAGTCAACAAATATTTATTGCCCTCTTACACTATGTCAGATGCTGAGGTCAATAATGAATAAAACACAGAAATCCCTGCCCTGTTGAAACTTAAGGGCAACAAAGTATAAATATACATAAAATATCCCTAAATGCGAAGAAGGAGGAAGTAAAGCAGGAACTCCTAGGAGAGGCTTGCAATTTTATTAAAGTTGGCAAACGTAGGCCTGTCTTCTAGCGAAAGAACAGTAAATGCAAAGGCCCTGAGGCAGGGGAATAGCGAATATGTTCATGGATAGTGAGGAGGCCAGTGTAACAGGAGTTGACTGAATAAGGGTGGAGAATAGTGAGAAATTATACCAGAGAGACACGGGAAGCCAGAAGATACCTAGACTTAGTGGTCACGGGGGAACTTAGCTTTTTCCTAAGTAACATGGGATATCTTTTGACTATTTTGGGCAGACGCATGACAACATCTGGTTTCTATTTTATTAGGGTCACCATAGGTGCCTGGTGATATTAGACACTAGGAGGAGGAGAGGTAGCAAGAGTAGAAGCAGAGAGAGCAATTAGAAAATTTATAGCAAGAATCAGGAAAGACGATGGTGGCTGCTCTGCACAGCAGAGAAGATGGTGAGAAGAGTAGAAAGCAGAGCTTACCGAACGACAGGCAGACTGAAGGAGTCATGTGAGAAGAGTCACAGGCTGTTCGTGTGTCATATGCTACTCACTTAAGGAGTTGGAAGAAAGGTGCTGACTCTTACAGAGATAGAGAGGAGTGGATCCCCTTGCAGATGAGTTAAGTCTGACTTGTCACATGGCAGAGATGTGGCATAGGATAAGTCTGGACTACAGGCAGAGATCTGGGCTGGAGCTGTATCGTTGATGAGATCACCAAAGGAGTGATTGCAAATAGGAAAGAGATCTGTGGGTTGAACCGCAGGACATGGCAGTGCTACACACTTGGAGCATAGAGGAGTCAGCAGAAAGGAGCTAGAAGGAAACCCGGGGAGTGTGGTGCCTGGAGGAGCATCTCCGGAGGAAGGGAGTGCTGGTGTCAGATGCTGCTCCTGGGGTAAGACCAAGACTGCAAGTTAATGCTTGAGTTTCACCTGTGGAGGGTTTTGCTGAGCTAGGCAAAAGGGATTTCCAGAGAGAGGTGGATGAGTAAGCTGGACTAAAGTGTTCTTGGGAAAGAATGAGAGGAGGAAATTTGGCAATGGCAAATATAAATAGCTCTTCAAGGAGAGGCCCACTAAAGGAAAAGAGAAAGAGGTGATAACTCAGGTTAGAAATTGGGTCAAGAAGAGGTTCTTTTTATTTTAAGATGGGAGAAAGAACTGTGTGTTTTCATGCTAGTAGAAATTACTGGAAAGTGAAAATTGATGTTGTGGAAGGAGTTTTGAAGTAGTGTCCTTGAAGGAATAAGAAAGAATGACCACAGGCTCCTCCTGCCCCATCTGTGCCCACTGAGGCAGCCCTCCTTCCCCCTGGTGCCAAGGATGTGCTGACCATGCTCCTAGCTGAGGCTGGCCCTTCCCTTTGGACACAAAATCCCACCCTCTCAGTCCTACTTAAGGTCATTGCCCCCCACCAAAAGATAAATATAGTAAAGTTTTAATAACGGAAATGCACAAAATAATGCAATCTGTCAAAACTCCTGTGTTTACTAGTCTTAGGAGGATTGAAAAATCTGACTCAGTCCGCATACACCTGTTCTCCACGTTAGGTAACTTGGACATTTTTCTTTGAGATGATGACAACCTGTTGTTAAATGTTCGTGCTTTTGTTTATTAAACACTTACTATTATAAGCGAATAATATGCATGCAATTGAATGGGGATGAGACAATGGAGGCAAAGCATTAACTTGGCCAGTTGACGAGGTCAAGAAGAGAGAAAGCCAGGATTAAAACCTGAGCCCACTTCCTGTTTACTGATACTGTGCTGATTCCTGGTCTCAAGAGAGGAATCTCAGGATGGAAGAGGTGAGGAGAGAGGCTGAGAAAGAAGATGAAGTCATGAAAAGAAAGAGAGAAAGGGAAAGTGGGATATAAGGAGGTCTAATGAAGTCGGAGCTGCCTGGGCTGTAGTTCTGAGACACTTTGGCCACCAAAAGCCATGGGTTTGAATCTTGGTGTAACCACTTACCTGCTGAAGGGTCTTGGACAATTTACCATGGTGTCCTGGACCTCAGTTTCCAATGTCCACATTTAATAATGAGGATAGTATTACTTGCCATGGATTGTTGTGAAGATGGAATAAGCCCATATATGTGAACACATAGTGCAGTATAAATAATTATTATTATCATTTTGACTTTATTTAGTAACACAATTTTGTGTTGAGCGTACTGGTTCAATTAACTCCTATTTAAAGCAAGTAGTAGTGATTTAAAAGTTCCTTGTAGAATTATGTGTAAAATGGCTCAATCTAAGGAAATATATTAAAAATACTGTGGGTGGCAGACACATTTGACAAACACTGTGAAGGTGGCCCAGAGATCACTGAAGTCTGTTGCTTGGTCAGTAGTTGCAACAGGCAGACCCTCAAGGCTATGATGCCTGCCTCCTGGATTCCATGGCATAATCCCCCCTCCTTTGAGGACAGGCGCGACCTGATTTGCTTTTAACTAGTAGAATGTGGCAAATGTAGAGGGATATTAGCTCCGTGACTATGTGATGGTATGTCAGGCCCCATCTTAGCGCACTGGTGTTAGCGAGATGCCCCTTTGTGGCTCTGAAGAAGTAAATACCAAGTTGGGAGACCACCAATGAAGACAGCCATGTACAGAGGAAAACTGGGGAGTCTGTAGGAGATGCATTGCTCCCAGCTGATAACCAACAAATCTCAGAGATGAATTCTGCCAGCTGAGGGATCTTGGAGGCAGATCTTTCCTCACTTTTGCCTCTGATGAGACAGAAGTTCTGGTCAAGACTTGTGCTGCAGCCTGGTGAGACCCTGAGGCAGAGAACATAGTTATGTCTGAATTTCTGACCTACAGAAGCTGTGAGATCATAGCTGTGCATTGGTTTAAGCTTCTAAGTGTGTGGCAATTTGTTATGTACCAGTAGATAATGAGTGTAGTGATTATAAACTGGGGTAGGGCATGGCGAATGCTCATTTGTGTTCCACCATTAAAAGCAGTGTGATCTTGTGATAGTTGATTCATCTGCAAAACGAGACTAGTAATGGGATCCATTTATTAGGTTATTATGTTAATTAAATGATATAATTCATATTAAGGGCTTATCTCTATAACTGTCACATAGTAAGCCTTTATTAGATGCCTATTATCGTTATAATTACTATAGCAGCTAAATGCATTATTTAACAGTGAGTTTTTCCAAGGCAAACTTTGAGGAAAAAATTTCTGTTTACAAATTCCTTAATATGTAAAGGAATATGTAACCTTTTTCCAGGGAAAATTTTACAAAGAGTTCCCATTTAATGGGCTAATCTCACCCAGACTGTTCTCTGCCTGCATGGACCTCCTGCTCATCCTACCTCTTCTGTTTTTGTCCCTGTTTATGTTCTACACCTAAACCTCAAAACGCTTGTTACTGGAGATCCTCTCTCATGATCCAGAGCTCTGAGAATACGGGAAGGAAAGTACCAGGATTCCTGTCTTCCTTCACACTTAAAACCACGATGAGTGTCCAAGATCAGTGAGTGTCAGAGCAAACTTCCTCAAATTTCTGCCCACTAATATTTTCTGACCTCAAAAAGAGACCTAAACTTTACTTCACTTAACAATCTCTATTTTCTGATACGTCACACAGGTATGTGACCTGGTTTCAAAGTAGGGTTGAGAGAAAAGGTAATGAAGGACAAAGAGTAAAGGAGGCAGGTTCTCTTCTGAACATCAAGTCCCAGAAGCATTAAGTGTCTTAGTCTGTGCAGGCTCCTATAATAAAATTGCATATAGACTAGGTGACTTAGAGACACCAGAAATTTATTTCTCAAAGTTTTGGAGCATGGGAAGTCCAAGATCAACATGACAGCAGATTCGGTGCCTGCTGTTCTTCTTGAAATGAAATAACTAGGTTTTTCCTCAAATTGGGTTTATTCAGGAATCATGACAGGGTTGCAATGTGGGACATGCAAGTTATGGCAAACCGTAGACAAGTCCAGGAAGGCAAAGAGAAGGTTGGCGTTTATTAGCTTAGGAAGAAATTGCAAAGGGCTGTTTCAAATAAAAGTATAAAGTTCATTGAGAGTTCGAGATCGTGATGGTTTCTCACTGGCTGAAAGCTGGTTTACGGCAAGACTTCCTGTAAGCTGCAGTGAGATCCTCCTCTTTGCAGATTCCTGACTCCATTTTGAATCAGGTTCCATTGTTCTTTATCACACTGGTAACCCAGTTAAGAGAGACCCTCTGATCCAACTTTATCTGCTTTGTCACAGTGTCCATGAGACAACTTCAGGAATTAAAGGCAGCAATTTCATTCTTCATCCCTGTGGGCTCACTGATTTAAGCATGCTTAATATCAGACTCTTGAATCAGAAAGAGGCCTATATATTTGAGGGGAAGAATAGATGAGGTTAGACAGACAGCTGGTATGTAGATCCACTTACTCTTTTATCACAGTTTAAGTAAATAACTAGGCATGGCTCTTAAACTCCGTGCCTTAGTTTCTTCATTATTAATTGGTATATAATGCCTTTATCATGGGGCTAAAATGAGTTCGTTATAACATGCTTAGAAGAGAGTCTGGCACATATTAAGTGCATGGTACATGATCATTGCTTGTACCTGTAAGGGAGGGAATGGTTTGGACCACTGGTCATCCCATGTTCCATTTTCAGGAATTCAACCCTATCATCTCTTGGCCTGGGGGTCCCTGACCTATGTCCAGGGAAAGCTGAAGGAATCTGATGAGATCAAGGTACCAGTGCTTAATCTCACCACCTTTCTAGGACTCAATACTGGATAATGGCAACTGCCACTGCCCTTTAAAGTCCATTAGAATCGGGGCCTTATTCTCACTGGTTCTTCTTCTTAAGGTTGTTGCAGGTTTCTCTCACTATCAGAAAGTAGAGCATTTCTCTTTGGTAGGATTTAGTAGATCATTTCTGGAGTTTAGGAGCACTATTACCATTAATTTACATGGAAAAAATGAGCTTACCCAGACCTCCCAAATAACCTACCAAATCATACCAACCAGGAATGTTCTACTTTCGAAGAGTAGGGGATTCCTGTATACTCCATTGGTGGGGAGGAGGTGCTCTTTCCTTCTCTCTCTGTTTCGTTCTCGATGTCTCTCTGTCTTTCTTCCTCCCTCCTTGTCTCTCCCTCTCTTCTCTATTCAGCCCCATTTACTTTCACTTAAATTCGGAGACCAGTTTAAACATCTGAGGGTCTAATTATGATCGCCTCAACTGTTTTGGCTTATGTGGAAGACAGAGTTTCATCAAAACATTTCTGTTGCCAGGTCAGGATGACCAGTACAAAGTTATCTTAGGCTGATTTATTCAAAGAATTATTCTACATAGATGCATATGTCATGTGATTCCTGCAAAATCTTTCACTGGAGACAGAGCAGCATTCAGGGTGGGAAACCCCATTAATAAGGCACAGCTGAAGAGCTGACGTGTTATTGTTACCATCCCACCAGAAGAATATTAAACTGACAGATCTTACCCGGAACCGAAACTGAACTTGTCTGATATAAAACACATTTTGCATTGTCATCATTTGTTAGATACTAAATGGGGGCCCTGTATTGTGGCGCGTAGGAAAGGAACTAGAATTCCTTATGGTGACATTTTTATTCCTGTTGTTTTTATTGCATATTATGTTAAACTGCCAAAATTTATGTAATGTCTATATCCTATGGCTATGACAGTAATTATTCATTAGTGAGGTGAAGAGATTTCAAAGCTTTGAAGAAGTCTTTGAGAACTGTAAATTCACGGTCTCCTGCTTGTAATCCTTCCAAGTGGAAAATTGGAAAAAATTTTCTAAGCTGACTTTTATGAACCGAACCTGATACACTTTAGCAGCAACAATGATGGTGCAGAGCTGTCCCCCGAGGCAGTGACCAAGGCCTTAGTCACTTTCCGTTGTGACTTAACCTTTTTTAATGCAGTCGGTAGTGTCTAACCATTCCATTTCCAGATGGAGTCATTCATTCATTCATCAACTAGCTCATGAGTATCTACTGTTATTGAGGGAAGAGAGGCATTGAATAAAGAAATACAGCAGGTGTAAAGAGTTAATGAGGAGAAAATATTCAGGGACAGTGGGAAAAAGTCACTTTCATTCTGGGAGTTCAAGAAAAGTCTCTGAGATAATGGGTGAACAAAGCACAGAGAGAAATTAGAATTTTCTTTCTTAAGCTCAGTCTCTCTAAGGCCTTTCAGAATTTCTCCTCTGCTGGAAGTGACTTTGTGTGGACTAGGATGAGTGTAGGAAGAATGGAACGCTTGAATGGGGGAGAGGTGCTGAAGGAGGAGGGAAGCAGCTGGATTGGGCTTGAGTGAAGACGATGGTGTTTCATTTTAGTGACCTCTCCAGGCCACAGGACAGAAAAACACTACGTGAAGAGTATTGGGACCTTTGGGGAGACCAGACCTCATTGGAAACCCTTTTGTAACTTGTCCTTTGCTATTCATCCATTTAGCTTCTCTTTTTTGGTCATCTGCCCTGCTTCTATCTACACATACACTGAAGTTTCTTCTCTGAAAGTCTTTCCTTGTGTTTATACTGCTTGATTCCTATTTCAGTCTGGTTTTTCTGTAGAAAGACAAGACACTCTGTCTTCCAAGAATCACAGATTGAGTATAGGGACTAAGCCCACTGCCGAAAAGGCTGATAGAATAGCGGTTAAGTCAGTCACCTCCAAAGGAGCAAGCCACACACCCTTGGGTTTGAGTTCCCAATCCAGGGGGAAGCAATCAGTATGAACAAGTAAATAAAAATTAAATAAAGATGTTTCTTCCTCCTCTTTCTTCCTGCCTGCCTGCTCAACTTCATTCCTGCCTGCACCTTTACTTTAAAAAAAAGAAAAAAGATTATAAATGTAATCATGAAGCTTTAAAAAAAAAAAAAAAAAAAGCCATCTAAGCTTGTCTCTAAACTTACCCAGCTTACTTACAGAATTTTCTCTAGCAACTTATTTGCGGGGAGAAACAGCCTCTTCTCCACCGTCCAGATTTCCTGAGCACCTCTCCTCCTTTCACTCTAACCCAGGACCCCCTAAGAAAGGGTTTTGTGGGGAACATAATCCTGCCTTCTTGGCAAAGTGGAGGGGGCCTCAGAAGGGGTCGAGAGGGATACCAAACTGACAACAGCAGCCTAGTGCAGCCTCCAGCCCGCTCAACAGGTTTGACTGGCCACTTGTCCCTTACGTAGGCCGTTCTAGCCCCTTCTCTGTCATATCCAAATGGTTTTACAATTCTAAGACATGAACCCTAATACTGCCCTTTGAGTTATGTTACAGCAGCTCTTTCTGGTGTTTCTCATGGCCATGGCTGGGTAAATGGCTCACAGACAGCTGTTTCCACACCCACACCTCGGTCCTGATGCTAACACCGGACGGTTATTTGTTTAAAGCTGAGCTAACTCCATTGAGACCAGATCTTTCATTTGAGAGTCCACAGCAGTTGCAGGCTTGCACAGAGAAACCCATGTGTTTGTGATGCAGAGGAAGATGATAAAACAAAGGAGACACAAATTATAAAACTCCTTCTCCCCAAACGGCCCACAGAGGACTGCAAAAGGAAGGCGCCTCCATGACTCCTGGCTCCTGTCGTGTTAGAGTACTAATCATCATGCACACGTGCATTTCGTGTCTGTTACCATCCAGACACACTGCCAAGTGGTGGAAAATGAAAAATGAATGTGTTCCCCAGTGATCTAGTGTTGCATAACAGACAACTCCAAAACTTGTGACTTATAACAATGGTCATTTATTTTACTCTCTAAATCTACAAGTGGACAGGAACAACTTTTCTCTGCACCATGTGGGCTATCAACCGGGTCAGCACTGCGAGGGATCTGCCCGATTCTTTTTGAAGCCAGCTGACTCACAGCTGGAAAGTTGGCACTTACTCTGAGAGCTCATCCAGTCCTGTGGGTCGGTGAGCTTCCAGTTCCTTTCCATGCGGACCTCTCCTCATGGGCAGGCTTCCTCACGACATGGTAACTGGGTTCCCAACGATCAATGTAGACCCAAAAGCATTTCTTCCGCTGTACTCCATGGGTAGAGGCAGCATGAGTGGGAGGGACGTGGATTCTACATCTTGATGGAGACTGAGAAGGTTCTAGAGGACATGGAATGAAATATATCTTCACATTTGGAGAACACACCCCACCACCATATGTTGCTCTTTGACTAGAAATGATGACAGAACTGAAAAGCTGTCTGTGAAAGGGAAATTTAGACCATCAGATGCTGCAGGAAGGTTGGAGGAAATAACCTGGGTTTTGAAAAATGAATATGTATTTGAGTAGGAAAGTAAAAAAACATGGAATTCCATATAGGGAATAGTATAAGCAGAGGGACCATAGCTTCTATTTGAGGCATCACGGCTCCCTGTGCAGCTGTTCTTCCTCAGCTGGAATCCCCGTTGGAATTCCCCACAGACCCTCGTATAGTGCCCTACTCATTATTTCATCTTAACTTTCGTATCAGATATGCTCATTCAGAAGTTTTCTGTAAATATAGTTTTCATCAGATATAATTGTTCTCCTAAATTTTAGTGACGAGTGATACTAGCCAGATACATATTTCTTTAGTCTTTCATTTTACAAAATGATCTACCCTAATATTGTTTAGCTTCTTTGAAACTCAAACCATTTCATTGTACTTTTATTTACATAGCTGTCACTTTGTTCTTTCAGGTCAAGGGTTATACTGAGCCAGCATTACCAGTCATTATCTACAAACTTAAAACCAAGATCATGACGTTCTCCCAAAAAGATGGTGTTTACTGCTCACTTAGTGTTCTTGGTTTTTCATCTCTGTTCTCTGTTCTGATTTTTTTTCTACATAATTTGAAGTTTAAAAAGATATTTATAGAGGCTGAGAGTAGAGAAGACAGGAGATTGAAACTCTGCTACAGGTTTCCTTGACTTTAGCAGTCCAGCAGACAAGAAGGAAGATGGCACCCAATGAGACCTCATGCCCATTAGTGTTCCAGAAATGCATTATGTCTCCTCTTAGGGTCTCTCCTCCACTTAGTCTCTAGGTTCCCTGGTTTAGTCAGGATATTATTTTGGATTGCACAGTATTAAATCACAATTATATTCATGTCAAGCTGCCTTGATTCAGCTTTTCAGACTCTGATAAGAGCCTCTAAGTCTTCTAAAATTGAGTCTTTCATTTGGTGACTCATGGATGACATGATACGGTTTGTTTGAGGCATCCACTCTTGCTCGTGATTGCTGGGAGAGATCACCCACCCCACTGTTCTCTGTGAAACCACCAGGAAAATGAAACACTGCTGGTCTTGATCCTGTATGTGCTTTGTTTGGTTGGCAAAACAAAGAGAAGCAATCAGCAAGTCCTGAATTTTAATCTGTGATTTTCCTTTTCCTGTTTAAACTTTGAGCTGTACTTTTTAATCTCCCTTTGAAATGAAGTTTCTTTAGGGAAAAAAAGTTCTAAGTAAACCCTTAAATAACTTGGAGTTAATAGTCGGAACAGAAACTTGCTTTGGAAGGGTTTAAGTATTCTAAAGTCACGAGAAAATCAACAGCAGACTGCTGTGGTCATATAATCTAGATGTTGGTCATGCCACCTTGTTTTGTGTGCTTTCACATCTATGAAGTTCATACTGCAGCAATATCACCTAATGATGAATTTCTCAGACTGTGTCCCCATCATTAAATGACACGACTGTAACTTTGTTATGAGGAGCCTGCTGATCCACTGCCCCAACCACTTTTTTGACCACCATTTTATTTCCCTCATTACTTAACTCTGATCCCATTTTCCATCACTGTGACCATTCATTGACAAACCTCTGACGTGTCTCATTTTTTTATTCCTTTGATTTATTGGCCTGGTAAAGACCAAACACCACCTTCCTTGTGCCTACACCTGAATGGTTGACTGTTGGCTAGAAAAACAAGCTGACCGATTCACTTTATTTTTATTGATTGATTTGTTCATTTTAGCTGATTCCTCCCTGGCCCTGGGTCATGAATCTGGGTCCATGGTCTTTACATGGACTGCACTCTAGGCTCTGACTTAACACCTAAGCCATTGGGATGCACCCTGACTGGTTCCTGTAAAGCATGACCACCGTCCGATGACAACCAGAGACTGCCCAGTGAGCCCAATAGGCTTCTACGCCCCCTCACTGTGGCAGTGCACTGATTTCATTCCTCCTACTCTCACCATCCTTCCTTTGCTTTCTTCTTTCATTCACTTTTTTTTCAGTCATTCGATAAATGGATAGTGGCCCAAATCTAGGCTCTTGGAGTATGTCAGTGAACAAAACAAAGAACCCCTGCCCCATCCTTGTAGTGCTGACATTCTCGGGGGCGGGGGGGGGCACACAATCAATATAGAAAAAGAGTAAACAGCAGTTTATTGCAAGGTGATAAATAATACAGAAAAGGAAAGCTAGAACAGGATACTGAAGTCAAAGGGATAATAATTTAAATAGTGTCAGGTAGGTGGCTCATTGAAAAGGACAGCCAACCATAGACTGAATAGGTGAGGTGAGAGAGTTGTGCAACTGTTATTTCATACTGTCTTCTCGTCCCTGCTTGTCCTTGCTTCCTTTGTCTGTGAGCCCCACCAACACGCCTGCAGGACTCTGCTCCCAACCTCGCCTGTACTGCCGGAGAGAAAGACACAGTTGGATGGAATCTCTGTGACTTTCTACATTCTGCCTTTCCTCTATTACTCTGCAGGGACTGTCTGCCATGACAGGGCAGTCCATTTATTATATGCTGAATCCCCTTCCATTTCACCTTCATAAGGACTTGGCTCTCATTGTGGTCTCCCCTTTCTCCTGCTTTACCAAATGTTCCTCTCTGTTCAGTCATTACACACACACTCCTGCAACTCATATCTTAAAAAGAAAAATCCCTTGACCTCCATATTCCTCTTCAGTGACTTCCCTGTTTCTCTTTTCCACTTCACAGAAAAGCTCCTTGAAAGGTAGTCCGGCATCACTGTCTGCATTTTCTTGCCTACCATTCTCTTTTCAAGTACTTGATCTGCCCTTTCGCCCTCACCATTCCACAGACAATGCTTTTGTTAAGGTTGTCTGCTACCAAATCCAGTGGTCATGCCATCTGTTATCTTACTAGCCTTGTCAGCAGCATTTGTCCACAGAATACGTTGTTCCTTTGAGAAAAAAATGTTCTTTTCTTGATTCAGGAATCATCTCAGGCTCTCTGGTCTTCATCATTGGCCCTTCCTCAACCTCTTTTGTTTGCCATAGTTGTCTATTTCAGTTCCAGATATTAGCGCTTTCCAAGAGTTATTCCTGAGACCACCCCTTCTAGAGATCTCATATGATATCATGAAGTTCCATGTAGATACTGATTTATATTTATATAACCTCTGCAGTCAGTGAAGACATTGCTATGTCAGAAGGTTAAGGCATCAGGGTTTATTTACATCTTGATCTCAGGAAAGCAGGGGCAGCAGGAAGGGGAGGCAACTGCTCTGTCATTACCAAGGGCCCAGCATAGCCTAAGCTTTAGTCAGATGTCTGCCTTTGTAGCAAAAAGAAAAGAAAAAAGAAAAAGAAAGGTAAATCATGTTCCAGTCTTCAAGGCTGCTGCTTACAGTTCGTAAGAGCTCGTCTCATGAGTACAAGCTACATTAGTGAGCCAGAAGCTGACTTCCCTGTGCCTGAAAGAGAGGAGAACCAGAATACCAGGGACACACTAAGCACTCACATAACATAGTTCTAATTAATAATGTAATGTAATATTGTGCAATATAACATATTGTGCATACTATAATCGCTGTATAGTTTATATCTACATATATATATGTACACATACACACCGTATATAAATATACATATCTTAGTCCTGTAAAGTGGCCAGAGGAGGTATATATGAATTATACCACTGAGGAACTACTGTGAGTTGAGATATGATCTATCAGCTACACTTCTCTTATCAAAAATCACATGAGCTTTATTTTTAACAGCTTTTTCCTAATTGTTAGGTAAACAGCATCCTGTGAGCTATGTATAGCACCACAGGGACTGCGCTGCAGGCTCTAATATTGACTCATATTCCACAGAGATGAATAGAAAAGGCCCAGGAAGAATGTCATAAACTTTCTAAGTGCATTGGAAAGTGTTACCAAAGTTAAATTGCTTCTTCACCGGCAGCAAATACCCTATTCATCTGTCCTTTCTGGGTCATGCTTATTTCATGGCTGTTAATCACTCTCACTTGCTAAGGGCAGAGTGACATGGGTTATTGACTGGGTCATTACTGTGAATGGTTATCAGTGGGTTAGTGATTTGTGATTATATAAAGCATCACTGTGATGATCTAGTTGCCCCCAAGTTCAACTTCCCTAATAGAGCATCTTGAAGGAATAGGGACATGTTGAAGATGATCTGTAACAGATGAAAGGACTTTTGGGGTTGTGTAGATCAGAACTGTCTTTGCTTACTTCTCAGAGGAGATTTAAGACTGTATGGAGGGCACATCCACCAAGGGACTGTTAGATCAACTCTGCTCATACTAACACATTATTTGTTGTAGGTAGTCTAAAGGTTAGTCTAAAGGTTGCTCTAGGACCCAGTACCATGTATTAGCCTCCTCTATACCTCTAGAAGCCACTATAATACCTAGGATATAGTTCAGATTATCTTTAGGTATTTGTTGAATGACTTTACAAGTGATTATGCTGTGAGGGAGATAAAACATTTGCTTCACACAGTCATCTACTGTGATCCTAAGAAGGTGGTAGGGGAAGGGTCTTTATTAATTAACACTACTCATCAGCTATAAAACTTTCTTCCTGGTGACCTGGAAACAAACAAGTTCCTATGACTGCTTCTGTCCAGTGAGCTGGGCTCAAAATCTACTGTATACTTTCCACAGGCAAATGCATCTCAGTTTGGACTAGCTGTATCTCAAGTGCTCAGTAGCCATGTGTGTCTTGTATCATCTATATGGACAGCACCACTTTATCATTTTAATCATGAATATTTGGGATTATTTATTGCTGCAGCAAAACTTAGACCATCTTGACTGATCTAGCAAATATTTATTTTCTTAGGTATCCTGATGTAGTAAGTTTTCTAGGCCTGATCTAGAGATGATCAAAGTTGATGCAAAGTAACCAAGAACTAGTGAAATGTGTGAAGATTTGTGCTTAGATTTGTGTGAAGAACTTGTGGTGTTGAGCCCTGGACCGCTCCAGATTGTGGCCTGGAGGCAGGCGTACTTGAGCTTCTCATAAACCACATTAAAACATCCATGGTGACAACAGGATTAATTTTTTCTTTATAATAATAGTATCTAAACAGGGTCATCAATAATGGGAGAAAACGACTCATAGTCTAAATCCCAAGATGTTCACAAATTGAGAGCCTTTCATTCTCAGTGACTATGCGCTTAGTAACATCCTGGGTACTGAGAACGGAGCTCTGGGAAGGTTGTATAGTATCTTCGAGAAAGCAATGAAATAATAATTGTGGAATCAGTTAATTGAAATCTGACTTGTATTAGTTGTATATCACGGCATAAGGGATTACCTCAAATTCATATGCTCACCATAACTGATGTTTATGATCTCAGCGTCTCTGTGGGTCAGGAATCCAGGTCGGACTCCACTCCCACAGGTTGTCTCAGTGTCAGCCAGGCTACACTCTTTCCTGCCTCTCCAGGTCCTCTCACTCACATGGTTATTGGCAGAATTCAGAGCCTTGTGGCTATTGTCTTGCTGGCTACCAACCAGAAACTGCTCTCAGCTCAGGATTCCGTGCTTTCTTAGGCCCTCTCTCCATCTGGTTGCTCAGTTATTCAAAGTTACCAAGAGAATCTCCCTGAATGTGACTCTTTTAAGGACTCACCTAATTGATTCAGACCAACCCAACATAATCTCCCTTTTGATTAACTCATAGTCAATGGATTAGTATCCAGTCACAAGAGTGAGATCCCTTCCTATTCACCAGGTCTTCCCACACTCAAGGAGAGATGGTTATGCAGGGTGTGTTCAGGGTGCGAGGGAAGGTATCTTGGTGGCCACCTTGGAATTCCACCTGCCACATGACTAGAGACCTGAAAAAGCAGGGCTTTTATCAGGCAGAGAAAATAGTCTATGGGGGAAGAAAACAGACTGTCAGGAGCTTGGTAATTTGGAAAGAAGAAAGAAGTCAGAAACACACAGAAAGGAAAAGTGACACAGGATCAGAGAACACACTGGCCAATTTAGTAACTTTCCAGAGAGCCGTGGGAAACCATGGATCACATGCATTTTTAAAGATGTCTCTGACGTCAGTGGGGATACACAAGATAATACAGTGTTCAAGGAAACATATGTTGGTGTCTTAGAGGATGGTGGCTGTGGAGATGGAAAAAAGTAGACAGATTCAAGAGAGATGTGCTCTGAAGTACAATCAATAAGACATGGTGATTAATTGTGTGTAGGGTATGGAAAAAAGTCAGATGTGACTCCTGAACTTCAATGACTGGGTGGAGGATTGTGCCATTCCCCAGATATAGAGCACTGAGAAAAAGAGCATATTTGCTAGAAAAGTGTATCAGTTTGGACACTTTGAGTCTGACATGTCCATGAGACACCAGGGGCAGAGATCATATTGGCCTTTGACTGTGTTGATCTGGAACTCAGAAGAAAGATCTAGACCAAAAATATGAATCTGAGAGACCTCAGTAGGTGATGTCTAAAGTCTTTGGGAAAAGTTAAATCATCTAGGGGCAGCAGGTAGATTAGACTAGAGCTTGGATGGAGTCATCGAGGACTAACAAAGGATGAATGGTCATTGCACACTCTATTCCTGTCACTGATGTCATCTTCAAGGAATGGATTTTGTGACTACTTAGGGGCATAGCACCTCAGAGCTGCTCTCCACCAAAGCACAGCGTATGAGTGTGACCATGTGTGTGCACACAGGAGTTGTAGAGATAATTGCATCAGAATCAGCTGAAGAGCTTTTTTGAACTACATTCATATTCTCATGTCTCTAAGAAAATCAACAATAATAAATACCCAAAAACCATTTTAGAGACATATGCCTTGATTTTTCAGAAAAAAACTAAAGCTCAGAAAAAGTACAAGTCATTTCTTAGTGACACATAGCTGGTGAGATGGTGACCTCGCCGAGAGGAGATGAAATTGCTTAGCAATTACTTAGATCTCTTCAGCCTTCCAGTGCTGAACATTTCTCCATCAGTTTTAGAGATGAGATTCCAGATCCACCCAGAAATTGTATCATCAGCTATGGTTAGGAGATTGTCTCTTGAGTATTCAGTATCTTTGGTAGAAGAAGGAAATTCTTACTTATTGAAGCACCTGCTGTATAACCATGTTAGTTTTGGAACAACCCTGCAAGACGAGTGTCGCTGTTCCCATTTTACAAATGAGGAAACTGAGACTCACGTGTTAAGTAACATGTCCAGAGACACACGAGTGTTAAGTGGCAAGACTAAGTTTCACATGTTTCTACCACTGGCCTGGCATTCATTTTAGGATATTTGGAGGAGCTATATGCACTGTACTCTGGATTCCAATGTATAACGAAGCAATTTCCAAAGAATATAGTGAGAGTGGAATTGAATCTATGAGGAAATACATTCACAATCATCCCAGCTTTCCTCGTGGTGAGAACCCACACTCCCTCCTCACTTGATGTGTGATGTTAGCCAAAATCCTTGACTTCTTAGTGTTTTGGTTTTTTGCCTGCAAAAAATTAAGTTAATAACAATGATGCCTGCCCTGTAGACTGATGTGAAGAGATTGTTTAAAGCATGTGAAATTCCTAAAGTATCCAGCCCATCATAAACACATGGTTCCTGTCCCCACCTCAATCTCTACTGTTTGTTTCCTCCAAGAGGCACATCTTAATTTCCAACTGGAAATTGATAGCTCCTTTTGCCCCGGAAATGTAGGGCTCTGCTTCATCATCCTACCAGCAGAATTGGAAGACCCAGGGAATTGTCTACAGGGAGTCAGAGCAGATGCAAGTGGCTACGCTGATTTGAACCTTCATGCTCAATAAATGGAAACGTCAAGCATATTTATGCCTCAGGCCTTTGTCTTTGACTCTTCTCCCTGCCTGGAATGCATGCTCTCTGAATAATGGAACAGTTTTTTTTTTTTGCCCCCATCATTTCTTTGGGTTTCTGCTCCAATGTTACCTTATCAAAAGATCAGTCATACCACTCTCTGAAAAAGCATCTCCTTCCCACCATTACTTTCTGTTTCCCTACCCTTCTTTATCCTTCTTCAAGCTCACCATCAGGCTTATTTTATATATCTGTTTACTGAAGGTCTGTCTCCTCAATGGAACTTGAGCTCCATAAGGGCAAGAATTCACTCTGATTTGTTCACAGCTATCCTCCCAGCACCTATCGGCACACAGGGAGCCCTCATAAATGCTGTTGTCATACATGAATGGTTGGGTGAATGAGTGAATGCTACATTACACTTCAGGTAAGATTCATGGTCCTCCGCAGAGTCCACCATGATTTCCAGGTATAATTCCCCTGGGAGAAACAGAATGACTCCAACCCCATCTTCTGCAGATGAGAACACTGAGGGCAGAGGGAAAGAGGCCAAGCTCAAATCTAAGGTCCAGTTAGAGACAGGGCCAGGACTGGACCATTTTTTGACATGTTTTCACAAGTTTTTCCAATCTGTGCCTCCAAACAGTCCTAGAAGTTTGCAGAATAGGAGTCATGTCACCCTTCCCTGTCCAATGAAATAGTTGGGAGTCTCAAATGAACTGACCCAAATTTCTAGGGGAGAGTCAGCTTAGGTATTCTTTTCTCCCACCTAGTGGTGATCTATATGCCGTTGGCCAGCTCGGGTCAAGGATATCTCTAGAAAATCCTGCTCTGGAAGGTGTCCTGTAGTCTTCTGTGCTATGATTAAGTTCTAGATCTTTTTAGACAGGGTTCTACAACATTGATTAAAGGATTTGGGATTACCTTTTGAACTCAGGTGCCCCAGAGATGTCTTTAACAATGTCTCTGAGGGCCCCAGAAATTCTTAGGATGCTCTGGGCTAATCTAGATTTATGGGAACTATATCCAAACAGACCTCTGTTTCATTTTTGTTCCCTTCTCTGCAAACCTGTTCCCTGTCCCTATTTGGCACAATCAGCCTCCCGATATGCACCCTTTGTCTTAGATGAAAGTAGTTTAAATGAGTTTGTGAGAAAGAAGCACATTTCTTTGAGCCAGGAATTCACCCTGTAATGTCCTTGGAGAGGAATATTTTTCAGTTTTCTATTGCGGCTACCTTTCTCCAAGCAAGTAAATACCTCTTCATTCCTAAAGTTCCATCACTGTACTTTTCTGACCACTAATTGCAAACCCGGTGGCAAAAAAGCAATCTTTTTTGTTCCTCATTCAGAGCTTTAAAACATGTTTTGAGATGCCTTGGATGAATCACCTACCTTGCTCTTTACCATTTAAAGAGCATTTTTAGTGTACAGGGAACTAGTTAAGTAACTCTGTGTACATGAGACCCCATAGTCCTCAGAATATAGGAAGCACTATTAATATTCCTGTCTTACAGATGAGATAATTGAGGCTTTTAGAGATTAAATAACTTGTTCAAAGTCGCCAGCTACTAAGAAGATCTGGTAGTTGAACGTAACTCTAAAACTGGAACTTTTAACCAATACACACTATGGCTTCTCTGTTTTACTTCCACATCTTGTTTATCTCTTGTTTTGTAGTTCTACTCAAATTCCACATGCACTTAATTTATCTCCATGGCTAATGTATTAGCGTCTCCGAGATGGGAGTGGTCTTTTTTTCATATGAAAAAGCATCTCTGAGATAGTTCCCTGATTATAGCACAAATGACCCTTTTCCTGAATAAGGCAAGTGGTTAATACATAAGCAATAACTGTTTGATAAGTAAGTGATTAACCAAATTCTTTTAAATTGCTTTCCCCCTCTCCAAGTACCTTTTAAGAAGTGTCCATATGACCAAATCAGTGAAAATGGACTGGAAATGAACATAGATTGATAAAAAAAAATTTTTTCCTGGAAATAAGGATTTTATGGCAAACAGGATTTCTAGCATATTTCTTTTATGATCACACACATACTCCGATTCAGGTGTGACTCTGTACAAGACCGTGATCTCCTTCAGACACACATCATAGGTGCAAAAGGAGACTCAAAATTGCAGGTAGGTTTTCCTTTGAAGTTAGCATGTGTGTGTGGAATGAGGGTCTGGAAGTGAAAGGGCAGGCTCTGCATCTCCTCCTCAGGAACTCTGGGATTGACTGTGATTTCTTGGGAGACACGTAAGAAGCTGTAGCCTGGGTTTGGGAACCTCAGACCAGAGAAGAAAGTGAAGCCGCTTCTGACCTCTTGATCAAGTGCACTAAGAGGACTAATGGTGCTCCCCAGTGTGAGCGAGAGGAGTTGTGTTAACCTCCTTCTTTGTTGCTGGTTTGCACATGTCAGGGAGGTATGCTTGGAGGGGTGGCATGGCTCGGTGACCATGTGCCCTTCTCAGAGTTAGCTCTGACTCCTCGACTCCTCCTGTGAGCCACCTGGAATGTGAACATACCCAGCTTCCCTTCAGGGAACAAGCTAAACTCTCTTGGAAATAGAGTTGACTTCAGCTCTGCATCAGCATGAGGGTCAGGGCCAAAGGCAGTGTCATCTGGCCAAGTGGAGGCTACCACTGCAGCAAGGAAGGGATAAGTGGCACTGCCGAATGAGGTCAACTCCAGGGAGCAGGTGGTTCCCTGAGCTGTCCCAGGTTTAGCTGACAAAGTTCATCTCTTCATCTTCTAGAAACTCATTCCTCTCCTGGCTCTTATGGCGTCCCTCTCCTTGTTTCCCAGCCTGCGACTCCGATGACTCTTTCCCAGTCATCTTTGATGGTTGCTTTCTCCTTTTCCAAATCTAAATGCTAGTCTGCCCTGGGGCTCAGTCTTTGCACTCTTCACTATATGCTCTTTCCTTAGGTAATTTCACCAAGTGCTATGATTTTAAGTATCAATTAAATGCTTGCAGTTCTCAAATTCTGAGAGTCACCCTTCTGTGAACCAGACTTGCATATCCATTTGCTTCCTTCAAATGTCTACATAAATATCACCTCTGTACTTCAAACATTGCAAATCCTAAAGTAGACAATCTTCTTTCCAGCTCTTTTCTAACTCACCATGTACTACCATCCATAGTTTCCCAGGCTTCTTACAACCTGTGCATTGTTCTAGAGGCTGGATATTTTTTCCTTATTTTCCCCCCTTTTGATCAATCCAAGTTCTTTCAAATCAGTCTCCAAATTGATTTCAAGTCTGCTCATTTCTCTACTTCTCAATACATTCGCCTTCTCGTTCCAGCCGCTATATTGTCTCACCTGATCTACTGGAATAACCTCCCTATTGAACATCCAAGTCCTGTGCACCCTCTGACATTCTCCGCAGTCAGAGTTCATTTTCTAGAGTAAGTGATCCTGTCACTTCCTGCCTTTAACCATTAGTGACTTCCACTGACCTTAGAGAATGAAATCAAAACCACTTACCACATTATTCCTGGCCAGGCATGATCTGCCCCCAGCCCTCCCCCATAGCCATCTTAGGTAACACTCTCTACCTCACTATTTATAATGTCCAGTCACCAGCCTTTCAGTTGCTGGTACAATCTCTGAGTCTTCATACTAGCTGTTCCCTCTGCTTGGAATATTTTGCACTTGGCTTCTCCTGTGGCAAATGCCTTCTCTAGCTAAAAATCAAACTGTCTGAGATCAACCCACTGATCTAAAGTGGGTGCCCCCAGCTCTCTTCCACAGCACCACATCGTTTCCTTTCTGCTACTTTCCATCATGATTATCTATTATTTAATGTCTTCAACTCTAGACTATAAATTCTCTCTGTTATGATATCAACACCTAGAGGAATGTCTAATATGATCAGTCACCTAATAAATTTCTGTTGAATGAATGGATATCCTTAGAGGACATGTAGGAGACAGTGAGGGGGCCATGGAAGAACAGTAAGGATTTGATTTTTAGGGTTTTTTCTAGGTTAGCCTTGTAGTCAAAGACTAGAAAAATCACTCCAGATATTGATTTCTTATTTGTCATCTTGACAGGTTGTAACTTGAATGAAAAGCACTGTTGTCTTCTCCTCACCACTGCCAATATTACATGGCCCTTCTTGGAGTTAGCACTAACATTGTCTTAGATGTACTGTGAGCACCTTACCTATTTAATGTCATTCAGTAGTTCGGCACTGCTATAATTTCCTATTAAAACAGGTATTTAAACTGAAGCACTGAAAGTTTAATTTTTCCAAGATCACAGAGGTGGACATACGCATATGACTTTGTACAAGTCTGCCTTCCTAACTCATCTCTGGGATGCTCTCTAGCCATACTCCCTCCCAGAGTGACCTCATCCAATCCTGTGGATTCGAATACTACTTCCTGGTCTCACTGACTTAGTATCTCTGGCCCAGACAACTCCCATGCAGGTATCCACAAGACTTTTTCTCACAGGCATCTGAGTTTGTGATCCACCTCCATGCCCCTGCTCTCAAACCTGTTTTCCCCTCAGTGTTCCTCTCTCAGCAAATGGCGTCAGGGGTCCTGAGGTCGGTTCTGTGCACGCCCAGATCCTTTATTTTGAAAGATGAGTTGACTGGATCGGATAATGGTGTGCTCTCTTCTTTTCCTTACTATTGGCTTATCTAACCCTCTCTTACTAAATTGGAGCTTACCAATGGAAGGATCACCTTGTATATCTATTTTTGCATTTCTAGTGTCTAGTAGAGAGAAAGCATTCAGTCTGATTTTGTTGAATAAAGGAAATAAACAAAAGGCATGTTTTCTGTAAATCTTATTTATTTCTTGGTAGTTTCCATGATAGTTCTGAACTTCTGCTTTTAAGGATATTTTTCTAAAGTCTTCTAAATGACCATTTTTCTTCTTTTCCAGGTTTTAGCCTAAGGGTTTTTTGTTGTGGGAGATTAATGAAACAGCTCTGTTTCAAAAAATTCATTTTCATTTCTCTTCACATGGGTACTTGCACACGTAGATTTATGTAGAGAGAAACTCTTAATAACGAGGAAAACCTGTTTAGAAGCAGTAGCATAATCATGCAACAGTAGGGAAAAAAAAGTGATATATAGGCCATATAATTAGCAGTCATGTTTCACATTTATTTTTCTGGGCTGAAGTTCAGTTTTTTTTTGACAAAGTGAATATAAATAATAAGTCCCCCCCCACACACACACACATCCCATAAATAGACATTTGTCATCATCACTCAGGGGAATTCAATTAACATTTTCTGAAGATTATCAGTATGACTTTTAATAGTCCCAAATCAAATCTCAGTTCATTAGTAGCTTAAATCACTCTTTATTTTTGTTGCTTTGTCTTCTAACATATGGGATTCTTTTCAGATTCATTTGTATAAACTAATAAAGGAACAGTTAAGAAATTATACATTTTAAGTGCATGTACCAACCCCTGGATTTATTTAGATTTCAAAGTTGACTGGATAAGATTGATAAGTGAGTCAGGGAATTTGGGTGTGACTCAGCTGTCTGTCTGGGATAATGGTCAGTTTGGCCGTGTGTGCGTTTAAGAAATGGAAGGAAAGCCTCTCATAAGGTTTATGTGGGACTGAAATGACCCAATGAGTGACAGTGCTTCCACAATTACAAAGCACTCTAGAAAAAATAAAGTGGTGATTTCATAAGTATTATAATGGAAATGACAAGAAAAGTGAAGTTGTTTTTGTAATGTCAAATAAATCAAAACAACTGTAATTTTATGTAGAAAATGACAGAGATCCCACACTAGAATTGGAGATGACCCAGTATGTGTTCAGACAATGAACTTGGCTTTCCAAACACAGAAATGAGGCATTTCACCTGCCCTACATGGAATATCTTCAGGTATTCTCCTTCATGTTTTCATACATTCCTGGGATCTACAAAATGATTACTTTCTGGAAAACTAGCAATCATGATCATTCTGTGGAGAGAGTGTACTCAAGAATATATTCTGCTTTAGATCAAGGTTTGGTTGAGTCTGAGTCAGAGTCTGTGAATGAATCACATTCCCATATCGTCTTCCTAATTGCACAGTTGGATTCTTTCATAGGAAGGTGAGAGAAGAAAGAACAGGGATGTAGAATTTTGTAGGGAAGCCCTGTAAATGGAAAGAATTTCTCGGGTCACAGTTGAAATTTCCCAGTGAGAATCCATCAGCCATTCCTCGACTCTGAAGTGTACCTTTAATAGCAACATGAAGACCCATTTGTAGAAAATGTGGTCTTTCTTCTGCTTTGCAACTTGGAGAACTATATATATATATATCGAAAAGCAAGGACCCATCTTTTCCAAAGCACAAAAATGCTCAACTGGTAAGCTTGCGATCATCTCAGGTCACAGCAATCATGTTGGCAGACAAAAATGGAACAGGATGGAGAAGTTGGTGTGTTTGCTCTTCTCGGTGTTCTCTACAGACATGGCCACTGTGAGCTCAGCACACACACCCTCACTATTTAACTCGAAGCACCCTGTGCAGGGAGGACTGAACTTGACAGGTTACTAAAGAGAAAATCAATTCATGCAGAGACACAGCGATAGTCATCCCACAGTGGGAAGTTCCTGTGGGCACTTGCTATGTTAGACCCCAGAGTCACTTCATCAACCTCTCTGCCTCTTGACAAGCCTCGGAGCTTTCATCTGTACTAGGAATGACTGTTCACATTTCTAAGCATCTTCGTGAATTGCACACATATTGATTCTGTGCTCTCTTTCTACCTGGCCCTGTACTAGGCCCAGAGAATGCAACCATGAATATGAGATATTTCTAGTCCTTAGGGAGCTTAAAAGTCAGAGGTCTCCTTGTCCCTAGTTGGCACATAAAACTTCATTTTAGCCTGAACTGCCAGAAAGTGATTTCTGAGACTAGTATCAGTATGCCTCCCGCCATGGGCAGCTTGGATCCTGACCCTCCTCCCCCTGGAAAATTTAGCATTATCAGAGTCCCCAAGATCATTGTAGCTGAGGCCAGTTTGCTTTGTATAATATCTCAGAAGTTATTATGATGTACAATGTCTATGAGCCCATCAAGAAGACTCTGAAAATATAACAAATGAATTACAATTGCACACCATCTGCAATTTAAAAGCAATTCCTGGTAACATAAATTTGCCCAGAGAGTAGAGTTGAGCTGCTCTTTTTGTTAGCTATGTAAAAATATTGCATTTTTTATAAATACCATGATGAGAGCAGAGTTTAACCGCAAAGATGTCATATAAATCATAAAAATTTAAATGACATCCAGTCCAGAACCACCATGTGTAAGAAAGATATGGATAAATAATTGGCCTTTTTTTGCTAATGTCTCATTGTTTTCTCAAATTTCTTCTGTCTCCTAGAACCAATCCTTGCTCCCTGGGAAATTACCTCCAAGGAAAGCTCCCAATTGAAAAGTCCCTTTGGCCAGAGGCACAAGACTCAAACCTCATGGGTGGTTATTGAAGTGTGAAGCTCTGGTTTTATTTCCCGTCTAGGTTCTGAGTTAATAAAAAGCCCCGGAGGAGGCAAAGGTTTTGGACCAAAGAACATTGTCATTTGAAAAAAGCTTTGCCAGATGAAGCCCCAGATTTCATCTCAAATCTCTTAGTTGCCTGTATCTCCATTACCACCAACTTTTGTTGTTTTTAAAAGGAAAGTTGCAGGCAGGAAAAGAAAGGAGGAAGACACTTTTTTATTTAGTTAGTTGTTCATCTTGGTCATTCTCCCTGACCCCTGCATATGAACCTGGGTCCTCAGGATGTCTGTGGAAGGTGCCTGCATGGAATGGCCAATTGCTACCCCACCAGGATGCACCATCACCAACTTTTGCTTTTGCCTGGATGATTGTGATCATCTCTCCTCTTTACTTTGACTTAACTCTCCCATGTGATTTATATTCCATGTAGAAGTCAGGTGATCTTTATCAAGTAAAAACGACTTTACACTCTTCCAAAAGTTTAGTTGCCTTGTTGTGGCTGATAAAGCCTTGCTCACACTCACTCCTGCTTAGCTCTCAAGCTCTTCCCATGTTTTTATTTATGATTCATACATGCCAGCCCCTCAACTCTCCTCCTCTCTTGGGAACAGTGAATATACCAAGCAATGTCCTACCTTAGGACCTTTGCACACAGAACACTCATTCTATGCTCTTTACCCATCTGATCCTTTTGTTTTCCCATCTTATTGAAGGAACATGGCATCATAACATAGAGGCTCACGGTGCGCATCATTGTAAACCACCATCTGTAAATAATCCAAGAAGTTCGCCATCAACAGTCCAGTTCTAACCTTTACCATTAAATTGACCCTTTTACTCCCTTCCCTTCTGGTAACCACTAATTTTGTCCTATAGACTAAAAGTTGATTTTCCTTGGATTTGGTACATTTGTTTGGTTTCTCTATATACCACATGAGTGATATAATATGTTTGTCTTTTGCCTTCTGACTCACCTCACTGAGCATAATTCTCTCTAGTTTATCCATGTTCTTGAAAATGTCAAGGATTTATCTTTCTTAATAGCTGATTCACTCCTTCTTTATGTCTCAGATGGCTTGTCGTTCTACAGAGAGGCCTGACCCCTTGTCCAGAGTAGTATGCGCCCTCAACTTTTTCTCCTGTTACTCTGTTATCTTCAGATGACTCATTGCTATCTGAATTTATCCCTTTTAACTTGTTTTTGCCTGTATTTGCGTGTTATTATATATGTTAATGTATATTGATATATAGTATATATTTATGTATTAATATATATTTGTAGAATTTAAGTAGCATTCATATCTATTCACAGCTAAGTCTCTGGTGCCTAAATACAGTGGTATTTCTATTGAATTTGTGCACTTATGGGCCCAGCTTATTCCTGAAGACCGCCCCAAATCTGAAATTCCTCCCAGTTCATGCACTCTAGGTTCCAACTCAATGTAAGCCATAGGAGACTTGGATACATTTTTCAATTTAGTTTCTTTTTTTTTGTTTCAGTGCTCTCTAATAAATACTGACATTATCTTTGTGAAGTTGCATGCTCCATGGGAAGTACTTGGAAGATATGCAGAACAAATGAATGTAAGAATGCCTTTCAGGTAGGTGTGAATGTATTTCCCCCATACTCTCTGCTACATCACTGTAAACCTAATGCCTTCCGCTCTCAGAACAGATTAAACTGAAATGCAGACTGGAAATTTACTAGTGAAGAAAATCCTTAGGGATGTGTAAGAGGTCTTGAGGGTCAGCAATTATTTCATAGGGTTTTTTTTGGTGAAAATTTCTGACTGATTCCATCTGGAGGTAGATATTTCAAGCATCTGTGAGAAAGAGAAATTTTCCAGTAGCATTTTCATCTCTCAAAGTGTCATTTTTAGAAGTCTTATTTACTATTTCTTTCAGCCGCCAGACCCAGGCCTCATCGTAGCCTTTACTGAAAGGTCTCTTCCAGAAAAAGATTAAAATATGTTTCCATTGAAACGATTTCAAGAAATTTCACAATAGCGTGGTACTAGTTTTCAAAATAAACTGATTTTAAAATTTAGAAGCTGTAAATACAAACACAAGCATTGATATTTAAAGGAGAATAGAAAATACCTTGTGTGAATTGGTTAGATATTTAAAAGGATTTATGTACCTTTGTTTTCCTATATATTAAGGAAAAGTGATCTTCATTTGCCGGATAGAAATAGAGAAGTGTTAAACCTGAAATGGTATATGCCATAATTGGATCTCATAAAGTAGGTGGAGAGATTTAGGACCACGGATAGTTCCAAAAGGACTAAAGAAATATTTTTGGTTCACAATTTATGAGTAAGACCAAGTCAGACAACAGGAACTGTTGTCAAGCAAAATACACCCCTTTGTGAGCTGTGGGAGACCAGAGAGGCTCAGAATCAGCTACATTCATAGAGATAGAGAAGAGTTAGGGACACATTTAAAGAAGACACTTTCCATTCGTAAGCCTGTGATAAATCTCTCTGGTGTATTTTACTTTCTTTATTGGCTGTTATGTCCTAATACTCAGTCAAAATAGAAACTGATATTTCTAGCATTTGTTTGCATTAAGACAGAATTCTTAAAGGAATTGAGATAAACATGGTTCTAGTATTTGGATTTATTTTTTGTATTTCAAATTTCTCAAAGGAAACCTGAGAGCTTGAAGATTAGTTTGAAAAACACATATACTAAACCGATAGATACATGCATATATGCATATGCACACACACTCGTAAGATCGCTAAGGGAAAGAAGGAATATCCATTTAGTTTCCACTGAAAATTATGACACTATAATTATAATTAAAACCAGTTACTTATCAATGTATAACTAATATGCATTAATACTATATCAAATAAAGATATAGTATCACAAAATATCCCTAGATAGATTCATCTATCAGACTAACATGATATAGCGAGCAAAGCCAAAAAGTCTACCTTTTGATAAAGAATGAAGCAGTGAAACTGTGGAATTGGTGCCCCTTCCCCAGGGGATTTCACAAAGCCTTCGGCTAGAACATATTTCTTGATGAAAGAAGCCAAGCAGATAGTGGAAACTTGAGCATTGTTAATGCACAGCAAATTCCCTTAGTACCTGGGAGGATTTCCTATCTGAATCAAAGCTGCATCAGAGCTAACATTTCTGTGTGCTCCTTACCTAGCAGAAATGCACTGCTTACAAGTAGCATGAATACTTTTCTTATGCAGCATTAAGAGAATGTGATCCAAGCAATAAAATGAAAACCATAATAACTGTGAGTAATAATCTTTTTAAATGGAGGAATTCCTGCAGGACAACAGTTTCAGGAGAAAATGCTGTTAATATGTGGATACTAATTGGCCTCATTAATATTGATGTGATTCTACCTAAGCATGTTACTTGATACAAGTTGATATGTACAAAATTTATGTTATCTTGTCCAGAATTTCAGACAAATTGTAGCCTAAGGAGGAAGTTTTCCACCATATCATTTCAGGAAAATGTGCAAACATCAGTTTGGCAGATTTTAAGTGCCCTGAAGAATCTTGTCTATATTATTTTCTGTAGACATGAATTTCAGGTTTAGTCTCCTTTTATTCCTGCATTGTTTCAAAGGACATTGAGAAATAGGCATCTTATGGAAATTTCCAGTAAAGCCTACTTCTTAAATATTATATGGTCATGGTTAGTACTTTTTTAATTAATAGACTAGTTTAAGAACACTTTTAGATTTATGGAAAATTGATGAAATAGGTGCACCCTTGTGACACAGGCAACAGAAGATGATTAAAGTGTAGACCATGTAAAGTCCAAGGACCAGAGTTCACGACCCAGAGCCAAGGGAAGAAATGAAAAGATTTTAAAATAAGAAATAAAATTGAGTAGACAGTAGAGGATTCCCATATATCCCATCCTTCCCCCTCACAGTTTCCTTATTAGTAGTAGTATACATTAATGGGGATGGGCTATATTAATACATTATTATTAATCTCCGTAATCTAGGGTTCACTCTTTGTGTTGTACAATCTGAGTTTTGATATTACCCATATATCCCTCATTACCATATCACACAGATGCTCCCCTAAAAATCCTCTGCACCCTACAACCCAAACTCCTGGCAACTGCTAATGTTTTTATTCTATAGTTATGTTTAATAAAGACATAGGGTACATTTTTAAGTTTTCATACATATTCAAAATAAGTTTTAATGTCGAAAAGTTTTCTAAACCAAAAGTGAAATAGCTTAGCAGTAGTTTAGAATACACATAAACTACATCAGTTTCATTACTACTACATTGATTTAAGCCCAAATTATGGAAAGGGAGATTGCATTTTAATAAAGCAACTAACAGACATGCTTTCAAACTCCATTCACAATTTTCATTTTTGACATTTAAAATAAAAATGCAGATATATGGACCCATGGCAGAGCTGTAGTAAGTCAGAATTTTTAAAAAGATTTTTCCAGGGTCCTGGCTTTTTCTTTTCAATTCACATAGAACCAGGGCCAACTCAGGTGTTATTTACAGCATTAGATTGACAGGATTAGTTAATGTCTTTTCCATAGAAGTTGTAACAAAATATAATATATATATAATTTTAGATTATCTCTGTCTATATCAAATGAGAGAAATATTCTGCAAATATAAAGGGGCTATATATTTATGTAGATGTATTTCTATAAAATATGCCTATTAAATTATGTTTCCAGCAGACTGACAATCTGACTGCATCACTGAAAAAAAATGACCTCAGTCAAATGTCAGTTGCTCCAAGTCATCACTCTGTAAAGGTTTTGTAGGCAAGGAACAACCTTAAAAAATATATCATAATTTAGAGAGGAAGAAATACCTCTAGAAAATGTTTTGTGAGACTTTGTGACTCAAAAACGCATGCCCTATATTCCCACTACATTTCTCACTGTTAATCTCTTTTTAGTTTTTTCTTCTTCACCTCTTACAGGCTTCTATCTTCAATCTCCTTTCCTTCCTTGCTAGTTCAAACTGTAACTGACGATGGGTTTTCTTCTCGACTGGCTTCATTTTTGCTGTTCTTCCAGGAGAAAAATCTATTACCTGCCCCGTCGCTACAAGTTCATGAGCAGGTTAGTAGTAGCATGTTCTACTCTGATGCTGTTTGGCTGTCGACCTGTGTGCTCCAAAGACGGCAAGGAATGCAAGCTGGAAAGATGGGTCTTTGTCACCTAGGAAAATTGGCTGCCACATGTGGCTCCAAATAGCTAATTCTGGTTAGCCTGAAGAAAAAAAAAACAAAAAAAAAAAAACTGCTAAGATTGAAATGTCCCTCAGGAGTCTTCCCTGTGACTTCTCCACACTTGGAAGGATGCATTTCTTCTGCAGGTGTGTTGAGGTTGTTGTGTTTTTGCCCACTGCATTCATTACCTAAAATCCCAGGTATTCAGAACATCTTTGAGACCCTGCATGCTATTTTTTCCCACACAAATCCCTCCCTTGCTCTATGTAATTGAAATCTGTAAGTGATTCTCAAAAAGTGAATCGTTGTGTGACCCTCCATAGAGGGGCCTTCCTATGTTTATTTTGTTAATAAAATATGCAGATGTATTACCTTACTCAGGAACCCTCCTACCTTATTTAAAAAAAATTACTAAAGATTGCCTTTACTTATTATATATCTTCTAAATCTTGTTTCTCCTTGTTTGTTGTTTTGAGAAGCCAGACAGACATATGGACAATGTATTTTACTTCTATTCTGTGTTGATCCTTAGCAATCTAATCGCAAAAATGTGATTGGCCTTATGTGACCTTTCATCCTGAGCTAAGCTAATGGTTAAATTTGGAAACCATTGCATGTCTCTGAAAATCCTATACTTAGCTCAGTTCTGTGAGACTTAGGAGTCAGATTCCTTTTGTTTATGTGTAATGCAGAGTGATAAAGAGTAATTGAGAGACTTTGGTTGGCTTACCCAAGTGCACGTATACTCTACAAAGTATGATGTAAGAACTGACATCCAAAGAAGTTAAGATGCTTTGCCCTCCCTAAACTTCCATCAGTTGTGTCATTAGGCACATAGTTGTGTCATTAGGCAGTAGCCATGGCATTTGGACTCAGAATGATTTAGATTAGTCTCTTGTAACATAACTTTCTATAAAGGCCCGATTCAGAACTTTAGCCTCTACAAGTAGTTCTCAGTAACTCTCAAACTTCAGCCAGCCTTAAAACTATCTGGATGACTTGTTATCATACAGATCAATCCCTGGACCCCACCACCAGAGTTTGGGACTCAGTGGGTAGCACTGGGACTGGAGAATTTTCATATCCAACAGATTCCCTGGTAAGGCTGATGCTGTTATTCCTGGGACCATGTTTTTGAAAATCACCGGTCTAGATCCTAAGTCCATCCCCACGTTCTTACTCAAAATAGGATGATTTGTTTGACTGTGGATGCATGGATTAAAACCATATCAATTAAAGGAAACACTTCCAGGAAGAGCAGGTGTTCCCAACTTTGGTGGCACCGTGGAAATGACGTCTCTGTACGTTGTTTCAATTTGTTGAATACAGCATGTTCCAGATGCTTCAAGGCTTGGGGAAGAGGGAGAAATCTTACTCTCATACAAATTTGCCAAACAGCCTTCATTCTTTAAAGTCAATATGAGTAGGAAAAAGCACATCCTTTGGGATCCTAAAACCTGTGTTTAAATTTTGGCATTGATCGACTTTGGGCAAATTACTTCACGTCTTTGAGTCTGCATTTTCCACATTTGCAGTATCAGCACACTAATTGCTGTAAGGCTGACATGAGGTTTAGTGCCAGCTATCTAGAAAATCTTCATAAATGGTATCTATTAGTGATTACCATATGAAATATTTATAATAATAACCCTGTGTCTTTTCATGCCTCCCATGCTCTCCCTGCATCTGAATGTCTTCCATCTCTTTTAGTCTTTCCTTTCTTCCACTGTCTAGTGACTAATCAATTAACTCTGTTCTGATTTTCCCCATTTATATGCCCTATGCAGGACTTGTCCACTCCCAACACAATCACCTAATTTAAAACCTCAGGGTCGTGTTTCCCCCTCGAATTAATACCTCAAATTCTGCGGATGCTGCCTCAGGAATACTTCTAGAATCTACTTCTTGTGCCCCATTCCTACTGTCAGTGCCTTAGCTAAGTTCTTGTCACCTCATGTATAATTAATATCAATTTCTCTTTCTAATTTTATCTATTTTTAGTTTCTCAAAAACAATTGTCTCTTCTTTAACTCTTTGTGTCATCTCAGAACAGACTGATTTAGATGCTGAAGTGTGTCTCTTTGTAACCAGGTCTGATAGCACAAATCAGAGGGAACATCTACACCTGTTATCCTGGTGACTGACCGGTGATAAAACAGTGGGGTTTCCAAAGTCGTCAAATTCTAATGTCATACTAAGTGTGGATATGTTATCAGGTTCTTAGTTTCATCCATAAGAAGTGATGTTTCCTCTCATTGATCCACAAAAGCACCCTCAAAGCAAACCTCTCTCTTTTAAAGATAAGAGAAATAAAAATTAGAAATTATATGGGTTTTCTGAACAGGCAGTAAAATTAAGCATCACTTCAGATATATCTTCTTTTTTAAAAGTCCCCACTTTAAAAGGTGGCTGATTCCTGTAAAGCAGACTCATGTAGCGAGGATATTTATTTTGAAGTAAATATTCTTTGCATCCACAGGCTCGGTCTAGTCAATATTGCTTTGACTTTTAGCTTCAGGTAGACATACAGGTGTTTTAAATTCTGTCCCATAAAGAAAGGAAATAGATCACTTTCAGCCTGTTTTTGTTTTCGTCAAATAGCTCAACAATAGTCTATAAAAATGTGATTGTCAAGTCAGGCAGCTGGTTATTGCGAGTGGCTTGTAGTGAAGTCTTATTACTGCACACTCTTCCCCTCCACTCGCTGTCCACATAGCTCCCGGCTGGCGTGGTGGCATGAACGCTGGCCCCTGCTTCGTTCTACATTCAATCACTAGCTTATCTTAAATGACAAAATGACTTGTACATTTCCATCCTTGTCTTAAAAAATTAACAGACCTAAACGTTCCATAACTTTTGGACTCTGCTATAAGATATTTAGGCTGTGCCCCAATTAGAATCCTTGTGACCTAAAAGAATCAGATTAGCATCCAAGAATCCCTCCCTCCTATCTGAGAAGCTGTTAATGCCAGAATTTGGCTCTAAGAAGAGGAAAAAGAAATCCTAACCTGCTTTTGTCTGTTATCAGTCCAGAAGGGCTTTGTTTACTGCAGTGTAGGTCTGTAGGCCTGCATGCAAATAAAACAAAAACAAAAAGTCTGTAGGCATATCATCTCCCAAATGTAATCTCTTAGAAACAGGATGCTATTATTGTACTATTCTGGGAGAAAGCAGGTGTCTCCAAAGTACACAGTTTCATTTAATTCAGCCTAATTAAGTTGTCATTAAATTCCCTCCTGGGTGAGTGGCTCGGGGAAAAGGCCCTTGTCTTCTGCTTCACAGTGTACCTACGGTGTCCACGTGAGACTTCTGCACACAGTAGGTACTTTACAGTAGGTGCTTGACAGAGGCCTGCCAACAGCTTAACCTGTCGTCCTCACCACCCTAAAAGGGGCAGGGTAGTCTTCCATTGACACTGAAGGAAAGTGAGGTTCTCTGAGCTTTAAGCAGTCTTCCCAAGGCACTTTCCAAGGCACACCCTGGGAAGGCACAGCACGACAGTCAGGCACAGCACGTCTGTGCCCTTTTTTTTGTCGTGGGCTGGTAGCCCCTCCCAGCTACCTGAAATCTCACCTACTATGAACCAGCTGTCGGAGAGGATCCTGAAGGTAGCATCACAGCAACATTCCACAGAAGTGATTCACCTTTTCGTTCAGATAGTAACTTGACAAGTCAAGTCCAGAAGTGCCCGAGTGAATGATCCATCTTCTGTTTATTGATTTGCCTGTGCTGTCAGTAAGAGGGCTTTTGCTTTGTAAATGGGAGAAATGGAACAAAGTGAAAATGGATCCAACCCAAATCAATGCTAAATTGCTAAGCCAATATTTTTTCTTTTCCCTGTCAGTGGAGACTTTATGAAGTAAGCCCCACTCCTACACCGAAAAGACAGATGGGCTGCTTTCTGGATAGTTTTATGACTTCTCCATATCTGAGTAAATTTCAACATGGCCTTTTCCAGAAATGTTTAGTATGTTTAGAATGTTTAGTAAATGCAACATGAGAGCACAGACCTCAGTTTACAAGTGAGAAACACAGCTCTTGAAATTCTGTTGAGAATGCCACATGAATGCTCCTTTGTCCTTGTCATTTTCTTCCTCTTAGAAAGCATCACTTAATTGAACATTTTTATGTCCTAGACACAGTGTACATACCTCATATTCATTATACTTACCAATGCTTTATGCAACAGGTAGATTAGCTCAAGAGGTTTAATCCCTTACCTGGCATTGAACTCATTGCCAGTGAGTCCTCCTTCCAGCTGATTCCAGAGTCCATCATTCTGGACAAACGGTTATCCATGATGCCTTTGTGAAAAGGAAGTTTCTTTATTAACTGAAGTTTGTTTAGAATGGTGTGGCCAAGATATTATTGCCTAACTTACCACCAATCCATAGTCTTTGAAGAGCATCTGAATCTGACTGATCATTTTAGAGACAAGAAGACTGACTCATGAGTGAGAGCCTTGACCTGGTCACCTGACGTGTGAGAGCAGAATCAACAACCCACCTTGAATCTCATGTTCTTCCAACTGAGTGTCTCTTACATGAAGTGTTTCTCCTTTGCATGGCGGAAGCAGATTCTCAGTGAGGTCTGAGAAACACACTTTGTGGACGGGAGTATGGGTGTGTGTGCAGAAGAGTGGCCGCTTGTCATCAGCCAGAGAGAGAGAACAGAGGACCCCCCCCAAAGCCACTTAACTAAGAGGTCAGGACGGCATGTGGAATGTCAGCCGAGGTCTGTGGGACCCTGGATAGCTGTGACTAGGTCTTAAGGTGTAATCAAAGCAAGACTGTTTTTAATGATATAAGTGAAGTCTTTTGTTCATGATGCTTCATTTTGAATATTGACATTGTATTTCAGTCTCTATTTAGCATCACACCCTCCACCAGAATTCCAGTACCTTTATGACCACCTTTTCTCCCCTCCTCCCTCCCATCCCCTGTGGTAGTCATAATCTTGTGTCCTGAGAGTTTTTGCTGGGGTTTATGTATTAGTTTCATTTCATTGTGAAATATGAATGAAACCATCCTATATTTCTTTGTGTTTCTGAATTATTTCACTTAAATGATCCCTTCCAGTTCCATCCAGATTGTTGCAAAGGGCACAATTTCATTATTTTTAGTAGCTGCATAGAATTCCATTGAATATATAGCCCACAGCTTCTGTATCCAGTCTTCTGTTGATGGGCATTTAGGTTTTCTTGGCTGTTGTGAACTGTGCTGTTATGAACATAGAGATGCAGATATTTTTCCTGATGAGAGACTTTGTGTCCTCTGGGTAGATGCTCAAGAGTGGGATCGCTAGATCAAATGGTAGATCCATCTTCATTTGTTTGAGGAATCTCCATACTGTTTTCCAAAGATGTGATACCAATTTACATTCCCATCCACAGTGTAAGAGTTCCTTTTTCTCCACACCCCCCAACCCCATAACGCTTGCAGTTTCCAGGTTTTTTTGAAGAGGCCTTTCTCACTGATGTGAAAGGGTATCTCGTTGTAGTTTTTATTTGCATTTTTCTGATGATGCAAGACTGTTTAAGAGGTATGTATGCTTCTTATTGCTGTTACTACACATTCCTGCAAACTTAGCTGCATGTATCCCACAATTATCTCTCAATTCTGCAGTTTGGGAGAGGAAGTCTCAGCTGGTTCATCTGGTCAGGATCTTCCAGGACTATAGTTGACATGTGGGTCAGCCAGGCTCTTCGTGGACCTTCAGAGGGAGACTCCACTCCCAAGCTCCTCCAGGTTGTTGCACTGTTCAGTTCCCATGGAGTCAGAGGACTTAGGTCTTTCTTTATTGACAGTTGGCTAGAGGTCAGAGGCCACCCACATTCCCTGGATTCTGGCTCTCTCTGTCTTCAGAGTCAGCAAAGATGAGTGGATCTGTGAATCTTTCTGACCTCCCTTCTACTTCATCTCTCCTGTCTCCAGACAGAAAGGTCTCTGCTTTGAGAGGGCTCTTATGGTTAAGTCAGGCCCACCTGAATAATCCAGGTGGATTATTTTGCGATCCATAATCTTTCCTACAATCTTACTTCAAAAAAATCCCTTTTGCCAGATGTCACATACTAGGTTTATAAACTGTGAATTAGGGATCAGATGGCTTGAGGGGAAGGGACATTCTTCCAGCCAGAGGAAAGACATGCTGACTATGCTTGACTGTTTGTTTCTGTCATTGTGAAGCGCTCACAGCGTGTATCCTCGTGTGTGATTGGAACCTGCTTTGTCTTCTTGTTTCCATTCAGACTACCCCAGTGAAGACCAGTCTACACCCTCCACCTCCAGTCAATGTTGGGGATCTTATGTTTTTAAAGGAAAGGTTCAGACAGGAAGGCAGGCGGCAGGCAGGAAGAGAGAAGAGGAAGCATGTTTCTCTTTACTCTGTTTAATTGTTCATCCTGGTTGCTGATCCTGGGATGCAAACCCGGGTCCTTGGGGTATATGTGGACCTTCCTTGGTCAGAAGTAGCAGACCAAACTGCCATTCCATCAGGACATGTCCAGGGACCTTATTTTTAACATACCTTTTGAATTTCTTCAGCCTTCATCTTTAAGAAGCCCAATTCCTTTGCTTCCTCCATTACTTTTTGATTAGCCTCCCTGATCCTCAAGAAGTTAGTAATAATAATGTTCTTTGCCTGGCAGCTTCTCTAAAGTATTTCATTCATGCCATCTTTCTTTTTTAATTTTGCATCTTAAGATTATATAGGTTTAAGTTATGGATCACTGTACAGCAACATCTGCATATAATACCATAAAGTTTACCACCATGATTTCTGTTTTCCTTCACCATCTAATTGACCTTTTTTATCCAGTTTCTCTGTCCCTCTGCCCCTTCCCTTTTTGTAACCACTAATTTGATTTTATAGGTTAAAATTCTATTCTTGTTTGATTTGCTTCATTTGGTCCATCTATAGGCTACATATAAGTGATATCTTATGATATGTGTCTTTCTCCTTCTGGCTTCTCTCACCAGGCATGATATCATCAAGGTCCATCCATGTTGTTGCAAATGACAGAATTTCATCTTTTTGATAGATGAGTAGTATTCCAGTGTTATCATATACCACATCATCTTTATCTACTCATCTGCTGTTGGGTACTTAGGTTGTTTCAGTTGTTGGCTATTGTAAATAACACTGAAATTAACATCAGGGCCCATAGATCACTTTCTGTTGGTGGTGGTGTGAATTTAGGGTAAATACCCAGAAAACGCACACCATCTTTTATAAGCTGCCTAACAACCCTGTAAGGGCAAGATGGTGGTGGTGGTGATTCCATTTGACAACCCCTACCCCATAACCAGAAAATGGAAAGAAAATAATTTGTGGAATCACCACTGAGAGGCAACAAAGCCAGGTTATCAGGATCCCACTTACAGACCCAACTTCTTTCCACACGCTTTCCCTCCCTTTTTACTTCCTTTTGCTCCTCCTAATTTTTCATTTAATCATTTTCATTAGCTTGTTCTCCTCTCTCTTCACCATCTCCACATTTCATTTAAATCGTGGTGCCACAAGCTGGCTGCTGAAAGCTGCCATTTCTTTCCCATAGAGTATTTATGTCTGAGTTTTTACAGCTCTGTTTTCATCCGCCTGAGCACTGCACGCAGCTGGATCTAATTCATAGTCATTGCACGCAGAGCCCCAATTCTGGGACAATGGGAATTCTGCAAACCATAATCTGATTAGTGCTGCCGAATGGGGTTGTGTGGGAGGTAAAAGCTCTATTATATTTAAAAAAAAAAAACAAAAAAC
The DNA here is from genome assembly GCA_004363575.1 of Solenodon paradoxus. Taxonomy (NCBI): domain Eukaryota; kingdom Metazoa; phylum Chordata; class Mammalia; order Eulipotyphla; family Solenodontidae; genus Solenodon; species Solenodon paradoxus. Next base: position 161,463 of record RJWH01002517.1, on the reverse strand, counting down.
CGTCTGGACCAATGCCCTTTATTTGAGTGAGTTTTAAGGTAGTCATATGAAATAAAGCCCAGAGCCAGCAGAAGGCCACCAGGTGAACCTAGGAATTTCGTTGTCTAAGTCCATTTAAAGACTCAATCATGGAATGTTCACAAGTGATCGATGGCTGGTGAAGCAGTTAACTTTGAACTGAAAAGCAAAAACAGAAACAAAAATGTTAAAGAGGCAAGCTGGTTGCTCAATTCCTTATTTTTGAAAAAAAAAAAGGTGTAATAATAGCTGTTGCTTACCGTGCACCAGACTCGGTGATGGAAACCATGTCTGTCTGATCAGTTAACATAACCCTATGAGTTGAGTATCGTATTATGTCCACTTTACAGACACGGAAACAGTGAAGTTGAATAACTTACGCCAGGTCACACTGCTCCTTTTCACAGAGGCAGGATTGGAATCTGGTCCACCAGGCCCCTAGTTCATGTTCTCAACCACTGTGTCCTCCTGCCTCTCTGAAACTCATCACCTCACCATCCTTTCTGCCCCTTCCAAGAGATGGTGAGAGGGAACCTGGAGGATGAGCAATGGAGGTGATGGGAACTTTTCCCCCTTCTTAGGAGCTGTCTCCTTTCAATCTACTGTTCTTTATGGCTTTACAACCTGGGGTCGAATCTGTCGTCTGTGGTGTAGATGTGGTAGGACAGGTCCTCATTGAGAGCCGAGGCCTCAAGAAAAGCTGTGAGATCTCCCAGTCTGGACTTATGGGCCTTCTGAGACCAGGATGGTCACTACCAGGCAAAGTGGGAGTTGCGGTGAGGCTGGAACAGAGCTGAGAATAAATGAGACGTTTGCCATTGTTTTTCACTTGGCAGTGAACTGGTTATATAAAGAATGGTCCCTATTTGATAGGTGATTTGGAGGGAAAATTCATTGATATCAATACCTGAGGTAGCATTGTCATTTTCAAATCTGGAGTGGCATTTGTTCCTTCTAGAGATTTGCTCTGGGAGATGGGGAATCTGGTTATCTGGAAGTCAGATGTTTTCATCAACAGAAGTCAGAGGCATAGGGACATGAACCTTTTATTTGCATCACTGGGTGCTCAGACCAGAGTCACATGCATGTCATCCCAGCCCGGCACCAGGAGGACCACAATCAGCTGAAAAAGCGAGCAGTGAAAGCTAAGAACCTCCCTGACTTTGGATGGAAGGCTGTGAGGGAAGGTGTGAGGACTGGGGCGTAAATCCTGGTACAAGGCTCTCAGTGCCCAGCCCAGCCCCGGGAGGTGCCATCAGCCCCCCTCCCCCACCCATGAGAAGAGGAGGAAATAGTCCAAGCGTAGAATGAGTTCCTAGAAGCTGCAGAAAGTAATAAGTTCAAGTCTCTCTGCAGCTTTAAGGAACTGACAACTTTCTTTTCAGAGTCTTCCAGCCTTGTGTTTCCTCAGTTATTAATTGGCAGGTGGGCAGACATATAACTCACAGCTGTTTCATAGACAGTCACCCTGAGGCCCCTGGGAACACAGGATTTCCAGTTCTCATCTCTAACATGTCTGTAAAACGAGGGTGTCAGGGTGCAGTGAACATCCAGAGCCGTGTGTGGGGTCGTTATGAGATCTCTGCGGAGACCTCCCTCCTGTTTTTCGGGGCAATGCTGACATGCTGTACCCTTTGGTCTTGCCTTTCATGTACCACAGGATCGATAAACAAATAAGCAGGTTTCGGAGATGGTTACCTAAGAAGCCAATGAGGTTGGACAAGGAGACACTGCCAGACCTGGAGGAGAATGACTGCTACACTGCCCCTTTCAGCCAGCAAAGGATCCATCAGTGAGTTTCCATGTGAAAGCCCTTGTCTTAAGACACTTGTCAGCTGTGGTAGGGCTGTCCCTGCACACCTGTGGAGAACAGGTAGAAGGAACAGCGTAAGTCCCATCTTCCCTAAAGGCCCGTGAGTGTTTGTGCCCCTTTTGGATTAGTCAGACACACTAGCTGCTGTAACAAACAATCCCCATGTCTCAGCAGCATAACACAGCAGAAGACTTGTTCCATGGGGGTGTGGGGCGAACCACCTCCTGCATGGAGATTCAAAGATGCATGCTCCTGTCTTGTGACTCTGCCAGCTCCCCCTGTTCAGAGCCCCTGCAGTCCAGCCTGCATCTCCCTGCGGACAAGGAAGATGGTCTACACCTTTCCCAGTGGGAAAGAGGGATTATTGGCTCTTGTTTTGTTTCTGAATCTTAGTTCATTCTTGGCTCTCTTTTCTTCAACTCCTCACCAAGTTGCCCCTAGAAAAAGTCACACCACCTAGCACCCTGTCTGCTGTCTCATCTGTCAATCTCTGAGCAGTAATTTGTCACTTTAGATACGTGTGTGTGTGTGTGTGTGTGTGTGTGTGTGTGTGTGTTGGTTGGGAAGCAGAGATTGGCTAAGTAACTGAACTTGCAAGAAATTGCAAAATTGATAGAGAACTGACTGAAGCTTCTGAGATGACAAGAAATCATGGATGAATGGCAGAGTAGGTCTGATAGAAGAGAAGAGCATGCCAAAAGATGTAAACAACTAGGAACAAGCAGCTTCTTAAAAGGGGATAAATCAGGGCAGCCCAGCCTCACTCTCAGCCAGACTTCAAGAATTTCTGGCTCTCTCTGCTTCAGCGATAGAGACAGACTCAGTAAAAAATGGCTTACCTAAGGGGGTAAGGGATGGCAGTTAAAAAAGCAAAAACCAGCTTGCCAACTTTGAGAAAAAAATCAACCAAATGGCAGTTGTCAAATTGCAAGGAGTGCAAGGTAGGGGCACATTTCAGCAACAGAAAATCATTTGGAGTCTGCAAACTTCTAGAGGGCAGAGAAGAGAAGAAAAATCAAAGACTAGATGCTCTGCATAAAAAAGTCTAATATATAATGTTAAGAAAACAATTCAGTCAGCTTTGAAATAGCCTGCTCTGGAACCCCACCCATCACACTGACACCAACCCGTGTACACAGGTAAGGGACACTGAAGAAGATATGGGAGTCACAGCTCAGCCTCAGAATCACCGTTAAATCGGAAATAGGAACTGAGAGGGACTTCATGTTAACTCAGAGAGTAGGGCCTATGGGTGTTTGCTTAAACAAAAAAAGACAGAAGGTGACATGTTCCTGCCTTCCATGCCTGTCATTCATCTTGGAGTTTCTTACACAAAGGATTGTGCTTGCATTCTCCTGGAGTACAGTGTGATTTACATGCAGGCTTGTCTTTTGCCTCTCAGCTTCCTGAGAGAGTTCCTTGCACAGGGCAGGAGAGAAGCAAAATCTTTGCATCTATGGATGGATACATGGATAGGTGGGAGCATGGGTGAGTGGGTTGGGGTGGGTGGATGGACGGCTGGATGGAAGGATGGCTTGCTGGCTGATTAGATGAATGGCAATATCAATTAATTAATGTGTACTCTGGGTATATTTTACTTTAAAGTGATAAAGGTAAATAGAAGAATTACATTAGAAGTGAATATATGGATGGAGGAATCAATGAAATTTTGATACTGTGGTTTATAAGAAATATATATTTGGTCCCTGAGATATATTTGGTCATTCAGATGACCAAATATCTCTCTCTTATATATAGTGCTCATCCACAGTTTCTGTCTCACAGCTCTCCAGAACCTTGGAATTTCCCAGATGCCGAGTGTGATGAAGATGTCTTTAGGGTGTGAATGAGGTGATTTTTGGAAGCACCTAAGATAGGGGGTGGTTGCCTCGTAAACTAACCATGTGATTAGATGACTTCCAGTCCCAGCTCTAGACCTACAAGGAGGGGAGGGGCTGGAGATTGAGTTCAGTTGGCATGGCCAATGACTTAATCAATCATGTCTATGTAATGGAGATTGCACAAAAATCTAGAGAGTGCTTTGGAGAGCTTTTGGGATGATGAGCATGTGGAGATTTTTGGAGAATGAAGTACCTGGAGCACGCATGAAAGCTCCATTCCCTTTTCCATACTTTGTCCTGTGCATCTCTTCTAGCTGGCCGTTCTTGAATAACATCGTTTGCCAAAAAAAATAAAATAAAATCAATGAGGTTTCCTGAATTCGCTGTGCTTTTCTAGCAAATTCATCCAACCTGAGCAGCATGTCCCAAAATCCCTGATTTGTAGCCAGTTCCTCAGAAGCCGGGGCAACAGCTCAGGCTTGTAACTGGCACCTAAAGCAGAGGGAAGTTTTCAGAGATCGAGTCTTTGTCAGTGGAATCTGATACTGTCTCTGGGTAGATAGTGTCAGAATTGAGTTGAATTCTTGGGACCCGGCTGGTGTCCAGGAATTGCTTGTTGGTGTGGGGAAGTCCACACTCACACATCCTTGTGGCAGCTACTCTCGGGACACCAAAATCAGAAATAGGTGGTGTGCACCTGGGGTCTTGGGTCCCTCAAAAGTAAATACTAGCTGACGGCTTCCTGCTACTCACTCCTCTTCATGCTAGCTGTTTCCTAATGTTGTTGCTTTACACAGTTTCTCAAGCAGGATTCTCAGAGTTAGAAGAACCTAGGGCACCCATCACTATCTCTAGGAATCAGGCCAAGAATCCAATCTTCACAAGTATTTAAAAAATATATGACAATGGGGATGACAGCGAGTGAGCTAAGGGCTTTCAGTCATTTGATTATCCTTTTTTGGACATGTTTGGAAGTTCCTTCACTGAATAATTGGTTCACTCAATATCACTAATTTATTGCCTAATTCTTGCCAAGCACTTTCTGGGAACAGAGGATATAATGATAACACACAGTCTTGACCCCAGCCTAGTAGACAAGCAATCATTGTCAACAGTCTGATGAATGTGACTTGCAAAGAGGAATATTCCATTCTCCTGATTTGGAGGAAGTTGGTAAGAGATGAGGGTTGATCACAAGAAGAAAATACTTGCGATGGGTCTTGTAAGGACCACTTGTCCTGGTAGGTAAGAGTGTGTGTAAGGGGAGATATCCCAAGAAGAGTGAATAATACATGCATAAAAGAACAAAAGCATGAAACCAAATATGGAACCACAGGTAGTCTTCTGTGAATGAGGTAGAAGGTGAGAGAAAAACCTGGTAGTACTCTTGAAAAAAGAGAGCAGTCGGTGGAAGATGAGAATTCAAGATGGGAGATCTAAGAGAAAAAAGAAGAGAAACAATTCAAACGAAGCAAACCTAAAAGCCAGACCTCAATGGAATCTAGAGGATGGTTGAGGCTGTCCTATCATACAATTGAGAAATGAAAAATTAAACGAGTGACTTGAGCGTTATGGGCAGGGGGGATTGCTTGCTCTGAAATGTTCATACCACATGGACAGCATCCCTTCAATGAATGTGCAAGTAAGACCTGAAGAATTCTGGCTGTCTAGCTGGAAGCAATTGTTTCGTATAATTAGAAGTTTCCCTAAGGATGCCCTGAGGGTGATATTAATGGCTTTAAAGTAATCAGAAGTAGCTGGTTAACGAACTCTGGGAGTTATAGCATAATCTCCTGGTTTTCCAAATGCAGCCCCAAAATCCCATGTGACTTCTTGGTTTTGCAGAAAGTTTGATATTGTGTTTGTTGAGGATTGAAAGAGCATGATAGCATCCTAAGTGTGTGTGTGTGTGTGTCTGTGTACCTGCAGGAATGCAGTGAAAAAGGGAGAAAAGAAATGGAAGTTTAATAAATAAGGATTGAAGTCTAAAATAACCTTAAAATTCTTTGCTATCATGATAAAACGTAGATTCCTAAGTTGACTTACTAGCTCCTTATTCCATTCCCCCAACTGTGCTCTTAACCACACTGAGTCTGTAACTCATGGTGCCCCTGTGTCTCTGTCTACACATGGTCTTCCTCTGTCCAGATACCCTTTCCCTTGGACTCCCTCCTTTCAGGTTACTCTAGAGGTATTTCCTCCAGAAAGCGTTCTGTGATTGATAACCTCTACTCCCACTTCTGGATGAGGTGTACCCTTCTATGTCTTGGTAATAATTTCTCCTATCATAGCTCTTGATTAACAGCGCCATCTATTTTAATTTCTTTCTACTGGACTATAAACTCGTGAGAGAATATGTATCACCATTTTTTAATTCCATAGTTGGCACTTAATTATGACTTGTTAAGTAAGAAAATAAATGAATAGATAAAAATGAAAATAGAATCTTGAGTAAAGAATAAAGATGATGTGAAGCTAGCTCATTGCGTACTGTTCTCAAATCAAATTCAAGGCAGCATCACCTCAGTCATGGCCCACCTCCACTGTTCCCTGTATCGTAAATGACACTGATATTTGTCTCTGGAAGCTATTATAGTCTCCTTAGTCACCTCCATTTCCCGGACCCAGTACATCTCCAAGGGCTCATGATTTTGCATCTTGCATGTCTCTTAAATCCAGCAACTTCTCTTCATCTTTGCCACCGTTCTCTTACTAATAAAACCCAGAAATAATATAACAGGTCTCCCTTGTTGCCCTCTTGCCCAGTTTCAATTCATTCTCTCAAGTGCACACAGAATGATGTTTTCAAAATGTGCATCTAACCAGGTCATTTCACCCTGTTTAAAGACCTTTGACTAAATACCGTAATTGTTGAGATGAGATAGAAGACTTTAAATGACCTGACCACACCATGAAATCCTTCGGCCCCTCACTTGTTAAGACCTACACATACAGCCTACTCAGGTCTTTGGATGCACTTTCAGTGCATTTGCTCCTGCTGTTTCCTCTTCTGGAATTCTCTTCCTGGTCCTTCCCTCTCAGTTAACTCATTCATTCTTCAAAATTCAGCTCCATAGACTCTCCCTAGGACAACCCTCCTTCTAGCCCTCCAGAGGCCAGTTCTCTTTGCTCTTTACTCTCGCAGCAATTGTTTCCTATGTAGCATTTGTCACATTTGAGATTTTGTCATTATGTGAGTGCTATAGGATTAATTTCAGACTCCCCAGGTGAACTTGAGCTCCATGGAGATATGACCTTGTCTGTTTCTGCTCATAGTTATATCTTCAATACCTAACACAATGCCTTACATACAGCAGATGCTCAATATCTATTAAATGGGTAGAGTAAGGAAAAAATACATACATCTTTGTACTGTGAACTACATTATAAAAAAATGTTAAAGTTGATAATCAAGTAAGATAAGTAGCCTAGCATTCTATCTCAACACATGCTCATGTCTGTGAAGCAATAAAGGCAGACTTGCCAGTTCACGTCTGTAAGTCCATGTACAGTATAATTGGTCATTTTATATGGTATCACTAAAATAGATCTCCAGTTGGGAAACCTCTTAGTAGATGCTCTTTTAAGAACTTGAATCTTCATGACAACTCGGTTAAAGAGAAGATAGCAGCATCTTGCGGAGGAAGAAAGTGAGGCATAAAAAAATTCAGAAACCCTTTTGTAGCTCATACAGCTGCACTCGTCCACCTGCCTTGATAACCCCCCGATATCAGTGGTTTAGCGCCAGTTGATTTGTTATTCAGATCACTGTTTCGTGTGGGAGTGAGGTACAGTGTCTGCTCTGTCCAGTCATTTGACTACAGGCTGTTTGTCTAGTGAATCTGCCACCCCCTCGCTCTCTGGTTCGCAGAGAGGAGTGATTTTGCAGGTGGTTTCTGCAGGTCTGGTTTAGAATGGGTGTAGGGCGCTTACGTTTCATAGGCCAGAACTCAGCCATGTAGCTGCCCCTAACTTAACAGACGCTGGGATGACGAAGGTACTCGTGTGCTCAGCAGGACGAGGGAAGTGGGTCTGCTGAACAGCTTAACAGTCGGTCTCCGTGTTGGTGCAGGAACTCACATTCAGACAGGGAGTCTGGTTCCCTCATTCTCCTGTGTTGCATCATGCTTCGCCGTGGGGCGTTGCAGCCTGGGCATCGTTGCCAGGCTGGACTGAATGAATGGCTTCGTTGTGGGGAGCTGTCCCATACATTGTAGGACAGTAGCATCCTTAGCCTCTACTACAGGCTGCTAGGGGTTTCTTTCCCCCTTCGCCGTGAAAATCAAACCTGTCTGCAGATATTGCCCAAATTACCCGGTGGCAGTGCTGGGAGGTTGCCAGAGCACATCCTCACCCCCACCTGGACCGTCACTGCTCCACTGCTTTTCATCAGATGCGGTTCCTTCAGGCAGGGCCACACTCTCTCTGAGATGAACTGAACTCTAGTCAGACCTGATGGCGATGACAGACACGTGCATTTAAGAATGGATTTATTCCCCTTCACCTGCTTGGCCTGCCAAAGTGTCTCTGCAAATGGCCTTAGCAGTCATACCCTGAGGCCATTACTAACAAAGCTAATGTCCATAATAAAGATTTTCTACTAGCAGAGGAAAGCTCAGTTACTCTTTATTAGAGAGAGAGAGAGAGAGAGAGAGAGACAGAGACAGAGAGAGAGAGAGACAGAGAGAGAGAGAGACAGAGACAGAGAGAGAGAGAGAGAGAGAGAGACAGAGAACGAACACAGTATATCTTTTCACGAAATGCATTGGTTCTGAATGACCTTTCAGAAAAAAGAATGCTTCTGTTAAATAGTCACATATAGACCAGGGTGGTGACTTATGGACAGTGGAGCAAAATATTCCTCCCTGCATGTTTTTATTTCTAGCTTCATTATTTTTATAAAACCCTGTAAGATAGAGAAGTCAAATTAAAATTGACTACCTCCTAATGGAAGACTCTGCAAGGTCTGTCTATTGCGTGTGCTTGTGTCAGAGGTAGCCAGTCGTGCCCCAGGCCAGGGTTTCTGTGTGCCTGGAGGTTAGCAGTAAAGAAACGGGCAAAGGTCTCTCTTCTGGAGCTTACACTTGAGCTAGGACAGTTCATTCAACCAGGGCGCTTGGTGCTGTCTGGAAACAATTTCAGTCGTCTCGCCTGGGTGGGCGGTGCTGCTGGCCTCTGGTGGCGGAGGCTGGGAGGCCCCTGCACCCCTGTGATGCAAGAGCAGCCCCCGCAACAAGGAGCCAAGCAGCCCACGTGTCAGTAGCGCTCAGGGGAGCAGTAAAAAGGATCAGTTGTAAGACCTGGTGGAGAGCGGAATATGATGGAGAAAGAACAGGAGGAAAAGGAGAAAGGAATGGGAAATGCTGACATGGTGGGGGGCGTTGGGGGGTGGTTGCACTCTGAAAAGTGTTCATATACTTCAGGTTAGGGCTACTGAGAAGGGGTGTGTGTGTGTGTGTGTGTGTGTGTGTGTGTGTGTGTGTGTGTGTGTGTGTGAAAGACTTGGTGGTAAAACAGGGAGGAAAGATGTTCCAGGTAGGAGCAAATCCCAAGCCAAAGCCTGACCCTGTGAACGCCTCTGAGTGTGCTGGGGAAGGAGGGAGACCCTCTTGGCTGGAGCAAAAATGACAGGATGGACAACAGCAATTATGTAGGTAAAGAGAAGGCTGGTTATATACAGCTTTGTGCCATCGCAAGGACTTTGACTTTTGCAGATGACACATATGCTCTACACTTTCGAAAGCACCATTCTGAATAGAGAAATGCAAATGTTGTATGATTTCACTTATATGTGGCGTATAGTGACACCAAATAAACAAATGAACCACATCCAACATAAATAGACTCAACTTAGAGGTTACCAGAGGGGCATGGGGAGCGGGTGGGCGAGTCAGGTAAAAGGGTCAATTATTTGGTGAAGGAGAGAACCGGACCGTGGGTGGGAAATGATGTATCATGTACAGATCTGCCTTTCGATGCTGCACAGCGTCAACCCATGTCATGTTACAATGCAACAGTAGTTTTTAGAATATAGACTGTAGGGAGCTAGAGCAGAAGCAGGGTCTGTCAGAGACTGAAGTCACCTGAATGAGAGATGATGGGTTTATCTATTTTTAAAATGTCTCATCTTTCAAAGTCTGCAGTGAACCTATTAGCACATATAACTCAACATGAACTCACTTCCTTGGAAAGCTTGGATATTAAAAACAAAGGCCCTTTGTAATGAAATTTGCTCATACACCTTTCTCTTCCTACTAGACCACAAGATACTCAGGGCAGGCACTGTGCCACAGACGTGGAGCGGCACCTCTGGAGTAAGAGTAAGACCTCACATACCAGCTTGGACACATGGTAGAGCTGGCTTTATGTCCACTGCCAGGGGACAGGGCCATACCTCCAGAGTCAGGATCTCTTATGCTCTAAACATCAGCTGAAAAGTTGAAAAACTTTTGATTCACTCGAGCTTATCCCTGCCTGGCTTGTTGATTTATGTTTGGTCTCAATTCTGCTGATTGATAAACCATGTTATCTCTCTAAAATTATATGGCCATTGCATTCCGTTAGCAGGACCGATGCCCGACCTGAAGATATTTCACTCATGCATCACTCAGTTTCGTTCTGTGTCATGTGCATATACAAAACAGACAGTATAAAGAGGCCACTCGATGTGAAATTTGCTCACGTGTCTTGCCTCCCACCAAGCTGTGATCTGGGAGATAGTTTTTAGAATTCCAGGTGATAACAAAAGGACACAGCTCTTAGGGCCCCACAAAGGAAATCTGAGGGCGCAGCGAGTGAGGACTGGTGGAATGGGAGAGAGTTGCTGAGGGATCTGAGGTGAGTGGAAGACTCTCTGTAACTTCCCTTTGTCAACTTCCTGTCATCTGACCTTCCTCTGAACCAAGTAAGCCAGCAGACCATGGCCGGGAGGTAGGAACAAGAGTGATTAGCCAGATGGGAGTCCTTACGGAGTGGCAGCAACAAATACGGTGATAAAAGCGATGGTGACCACTGTTTATCTGGAATCTTCCTGTATTCCCCAGTTACACCATAATATGCATGAGAACTCTAAAGACCGTGCTCAATCTTGCTCAATGTCACTTCCACCCACAGCAGATTAGTGAGCAAAAGACAAGCGTTTTCTCCACAGTGCTACCTCCTCATGTATGCGCCAGAGGAGAGGAGCAACAGTACAGTTTTGCAGCCATGTTATACTTACACGAGGCTGTGAATATAAAAATATGGAATTGCCTTTGGAGTTTACTGTAGAAAAGCATTTGAGGTGGGTTAAAGAAGCACATAAAGTGGAAAAATCTAAATATTTTGAACCCAAGAGAACATCATGTAGAGGAGGCATTTTCACTGAAGAAAAAGAAAAAAAAAAACAAAAAAAAAAACAGCAATTTTTGGGCCTCAGTGGTCTATATATCTGTGATGGTTGACAAATGAGCCCACAAATGGAGCTCTGAGCCTTGTGGGTAGAGCAGAGAGAGAGAAACGGTGAGTCACATGGTTCTGATTATCAGTGGGGAAGAAAAAGCAATCCCTCAGTGGAACATTGTTTGACTTAGAAACAAAATTCTTGCATTGGGAAGGGGGCTTCTGAATGAAATAGTGGACAGTAATCAGCCTTCTCCTTAGAACAAAACTTCATGGAATTTTCTGGAGCCTGTTTCAAGTAGGCCCCTCAGTGTGGCTGGGGAAGAGTTACTCATGTTCATAACCTCCTGCAGTAGTTTAGTTTTTTTCAGCTGAAGATTTTTAGCTAAAGATTGCAGTATACCTTTAGCAAATTTCATTGTAAATCTTTGTCATTTGAGCTCCAGCCTCCGTAAATTAAAGTTGAGTGATTTACAAAGCAAATAACCTCATGTTCTATTTGAGCATGTATTCCTGTTTGAGAAGCAGTAAAAGCAAACCTCTGGGTACACATTTTGCTAAGTCATTGTGCAGTGCTATTTGTTACGTTCTCATGTGGCCTGAGCAGACCTGGGACCACAGGTTGCTTACCAGCCATGACGGTAGGGGCTCCTCGCAATCCGACCCCACAGAAAGCTCTCCCGCAAAGACTGTCAGCAGGAGGGCCTCCATTTTTGTGAATCATTGTAGTCCCAGAAGCCCCCTCTCAGCACTCAAACAATTCAGAGAAGGTAATTCAACACACAGAGTGTTTATCAAGGAAGAAATCCTTGCTAACATTGACATGGTGTTTACTGACTTCCAAGTACTTCCCAGGAACGGACTCATTAGCCCTGTGAATAAGGTGTAGTCACTATCCTCATTTTTACAAAGGTAGAGACAGAGACACAGAGAGGTTAAGAAACTTGTCCAAGGTCACACAGTTGCTGAATGATAGGGCGTAGATTTTAGGATCAAGCTTTCTGGCTACAGTCTTACCCTCTTAACATTGTATATTCGTTTTGTTGTTATAAATTTCATGGATCAAAACAACATAGGCTCATTATCTTATGTTTCTGTCCAACATGAGATTCTCTGGGCTAATGTCAAGGTAGAGTAGGTCTGTAAAGACGAGGCATTGAGGGATCTGTTTCTTTCCTTTTTCCATTTTTCCAGCTTCTCGAGGCTGCCACCTTCCTTGGCCTGTGGCCCCTTCCTTCACTTTGAAGGACACAGCAGCCATGATTGAGTCCCCTTCACATTGTATCACTTCTCTCTGACCTTGCTTCTGCTTTCACATCACCTTCTCTGTTCTGTTTTTCCATTTGTAAGGACTCGGGCCCACTTAGATAACTCAGGATAATTCCCCTTTCTTCATGTCAGCTGATTAGTAAACTGAATTCTCTCTGCAACAATAATTTCCCTGTGCCGTATAGCTTTGCACAGTCACAGGGTCTAGGAATTGACGTGGACATCTTTCCAGGGCTGTCACTTAGGTTAGCATAGCTGTATGCAGTTACCAATCTTCAAAGCTCCAAGCATTTAGGACAGAAGACTGATAAGTTTTGATGGGGAAAAAAAGAAGGGAAAGTTGTAGCAGTAGGATGTGGGGACATTAAAGAAGTGCCATATATAAAATACTTAGTCCAGTACATGACACATAGAAAGCATTTGGTATCTGATGGCTTTTATTATTATTATCATCGTAATTGCGGCTGCTGCTGCTGCTATTATCACAGCTACTATGATTATTACTATTCCTACTTTGAGCCAGGCGTACGAGGAGAATCTTTGGGAGAATCTCTGACAAGTTTCATTAGCGTGAAAAGGAAAAGCTTGAAATGACAAGGACAGTTTGCAAAGATCAATGTCCACGTGAACCAAATATAAACTAAATGTTTCTCAGGCTTCCAAATAGATTATGGACAAATGTTTGTGTCCCCCCAAATTCACATGTTGAATTTGCATCCCCACTGTGATGGTATCGAGAGGTGGGCCTTTGGGAGGAATTTAGGTCATGAGGGTGGAGTCCTCATAATGGGCCTCATGCTCTAAAGAGACCAGCCAGCTGGCTCACTCTCTTTCCATGAGGTGAGGATGTCATGGAGCGGGCAACCCAGAAGAGAGCCCTTACCAGAACTTCTGGTGCTGGCCCTGACCTCAGGCATCCACATTCCCCCACCCAGGGAAAATCTGTGCTGCTAAAGTTACCCTGGTCTATGGTCATTTGTTCCCGCAGCCATAACACAGACAGGGCACATTACCCTTTCACATTTACTTATCCGCCACATTTGAGTATTTGTTTTCTAAACCCAACAAGCAGCCGAAGATCCTGATTCTTCCAGCATGTGCCTTTTACAAAATTTTCTTTTCAGTGTTTGAAGTTTTTCTGTTGTTTTCATCGATCTGAAATCTTTAGAGAGTCCTTCAGGCAAAGAGATACCGAGATTGATTTAGGTAGGAGTAATGTTCTTTCAGTGCCCCCATGACTTACAGCAGTCTCAGAACATTTGTTTTATTGCAGTCACTTATTCGGCATTAGCATCCTCAATATGCAGGTTGTTTGTATTGATCGGGAGTCTTGAGAGAAGCAACTTTCTGTTCCAGAGAGTGGTAAGCTGAGATGAAAATGAAACAAGCCACTGAGCCTGAGATTGGCGCTTCTGAAGGTGATGTGGCTCCTTTTAAAGAGAACATCACCTGATTGACCTTAGTTTAAGGGACTCATTGGTCACCTCATTGCTTGGGAAAACACGGCTTTGGATGTTTGGAGGTCCACTAGTTAGTCAGCTGTGTTCTCTCCAACTTGTGGAACCAACCGTGGCTAAGTCAGTAGAAATCATTTTATTGTCATTTATTCATCCGTAAATACATACATTTTAAATTTATCAAATCATTTAATATTTTAATATTGCTTGCCAAGTATTATAGTAGAGAAATAGGTTACTGTGTATCCATATATCTATGAATATATATATATATGTACAAAGCTTTTTATTTAGTTTAAGTCGAGCTTGTTAAATTTCATGGGAAAGAGGCTGTTTCACTCACTAAAGTAGTAAAAGGCAATTTAACTGTTTTTCTTTTTTAGGCGGTGAAAGCAGGCAGGAAGGAAGGTGAGCAGGCAGGCAGAGGAGGAAGAAGCTTTTAGTTAGTTTGTCCATCTTGGTTGTCCTCTCACTCCCCCAGCCTTGAGTTGCGAGTCTGGTCCTTAGTCATTAGGTGGACCTCACAGCGGGAGCCGCAGACTTAATGCCTGAGCCACCAGGGAGAGCTCTAGGGCTATCAAAGCCAATTTAAAGCACCTGTATCAAAAGGGAAGCATTGCCAAAATGATGTCCAATAAAATAAGGAAGGGTTAACATAAAGACAAAGGAAGAGGACCAGAGATACCTCTGAGGGTGGATGTGTATTCTGTAATCGCATTGTGCATTATGTCATCTGGAACGATAGTAGTCAGTAGGAACACGGGACGTCAGAGGGGGAGGACACAGTTGTGTCTGGGGGTGGTGCCCTGGGCCAGGCTCTGGGCTGCATGCTCTTCATTCATGGCTTCCTTTGCCCTTTGCCTCAGTCCTACAAAAGGATTCCTCTGTCCTCATTTGACAGAAGATGGAACCCAGGCTCAGCGACATTAAATAATTTACCCAGGACCTCACAGTAACAAGCAAGACTTGGGAATTAGCACCCAAGTTTGTCTGATTTCAAACCGTCGTGCCCCTTCCAGGTTACCGCAGTCACACTGATGGCGCGCTCCCTGGATGCCAGGCTACGTGGGAGACTAAGGGTTTTAGTACCGCCATTGAGAGATGGACAAGTGGAACAGAGAGGGTAAGGCGATTATCCGAGTTACACAGTTGTAGAAGCAAGAAACCCTTCTGAAAAGTCAGATTCCAGGAGTTCATTCCTACCCAGTGTACTAACACGGTCTTACCAAGACACTCCTATTTATCTTCATTAGGGCATAGGATGAAAGACAAAAGATGTCTCTCTTTTTAGATCACTGCTTTGAGTCTGAAGGGCAGGACAGGCCTGTTTGTAACAATTATAAGGCCTGGGGCAAGCGTATAAATGAAGCTTGCAAACCATATGTCAAAATCATGAAATGCAATAAATCATGCTAACAAATTAGGTACCATATGGTCTGTTCTTCGACCTTGTCAAAAACACCTGCATCAAGATCTGGGCATCTCAGTTCTCAGGATCCTCGGAGACCCATTCCACTGGTGGTGAATAGGGAAAACAGAAGTAGCACCCTTCCCCTCCCCACCCCATGCCCTGCCCTCTTCTCTTACTATTCTTAGCTCCATTTCCCCCTGTGGGAGGTTTTGTGCTTTCCCATGTGGGCATCTCAGCCCCCTGTCCAAATGCCCCTTGCAAATATCACAGCTACTTGTCAGGCATTCAGTTGTCTTTAAGAGGACAGACCTGGAGGAGGGAACTAGAAGCAGGTTTGGAACAGGCTCTAGATGGGGACATTCCCTTAGCCTGACCTACCCCTCACTCCCTGGGGAGCAGTACATTGCAGGGAGGCCCACATATGAGCCTGTGAAGTTCAAGATCTCGGTGGGTTATATCTTATCTCTACAGGTGGCTCTGGGAAGGAGACAGGAGTTAAGTCAGTGGCTTTTGTGAATAGTACTTTATTCAAAGGACCACGAATTCAGGACTGTGTCTTGGAAACATCTTTATCCCTGGGGATAACCTTCTTGTCTCCTCTTTTCCCACTTTCTTTACTTCTGATATTATATTCCATCATCTAACAGTTTTGTTTCCCACCCCTGATTAATGATGTCATCACTGCATGTGGCCGTCCTCAACACTGCCATCTTCTACACCATTCACCATTTCCACCAAAACATTTCAGTCCTAGATCCTCTTCCTAACTTCATAGCCCTTGTCTTTATTGAAGTGGCCACCAACTCTTGCATGAACAATTGTAAGTCTCCTCACTTCATCTTTTTCCACTCTCAAATGTGTCCCCCACACTCATGCCACTAGTCATTTACAAGATCCCTGTCACTAGTACAAATGCACCCTTCCTCAGACATTCAAGACCACAGATTGACAGAGTATGGGCTGGATTTCCACCTCTCCTCCTCCCGTTAGCCCCAAGGTTGTGAAAGATATGCACTGACACATACTGTAGCATTGCTTCCTTGCTTAGCTGCTTTAAAAATGCCATAGGTCCTTTGTGGTCAAGTTCGGACTCCTGTACATGGCACACAAAACTGCTTTTCCAACTATTTCTCCTCTCCCTGTAGCCTCCCAAGCTGGACATTCCTACTATATAGTGGTAAACACTCCCTGAATGCCCCATTACTATCATTCCTTCTTCGTAAGATGCCCTCTCTTTCTTCTCACTGGCTGGTGAAAGCCTAGTTCAGATGTCATCTTCATGAAACATCTGTCTCATGTAGACAGTGTTAGACTTCTGGCCCATTAGCCTTTGTACATGCTTTGATGATGGTACTGATTATATTGTACCACAGTTGCTTGTTTCCATGTCTGTTATACAGAACACAATTCAGCAGCCATAGTAATTAGAAAAGAGTTCCAGTCTTTACTTGAGTTTTTCAAAGGGCACAGAGAAAAGCCAGTTCATGACCCTCAGCAACGTTTCATAATCATCCTTTCTTCACACCCTTCCTTACCACCCCTGATAAAAACATTCCTTCTCCACTCCAGCCTGATAGCTTTCCCTTCCTCTTCATTTACTGCCTCTCGGCTTGCCCCAGATATTACCCCTCTCTCCAATTATCCCTTTGTTATGTGGACTGATACAACTTCCAGCAGGAAACAAAAATGTATCCTCTTTAAAGAAGGTAAACTAAGCCATCAGTTACAGAATTGCCTTTGTTGGGTTAGAAGAAGGGCCAGCCATATTATACTAGGTTCAGCTACAATAACAAAACAGCCCTCAAATCTTAGTGTCTTACTCACAGGTATATTATGTCTTCTCATACGTCATATTTGTGGCGGGCCAGCAGGGACTGTGCTTCATGTGTCTTCCTTATTAGGAGGTCTTGGCTGGAGAATCCACCTGTGTCTAAAACACACATTTTTATTGCAGAAGGAATAGAAAAGGTAGGGCTGCACATTAGCTCTTAAAGTTTCTGCTTAGTTGTGACAAGTATCACTTCAGCTCATGTCACATCAGCCACACCAAGTCACATGGTCAAGCACAGTAATGAAGTATGGAATTATCCTTCTGCTCCCAGGGAGGGAAGATGCAGGATATGATGATGGGTAGGGAAACAGAATCACCACAATGAAAAGCATTAAGTTGGAAATTATAATACAGTCGACCCAGCATTGCCTCTATTTAACATTTTCTTGGTTCTTTGACCTTTACATAGTACATTAATCTGTAAGCGCTTCTAGGATTCAGATCAAGTCTTGTGCACCTTTGTTTTAAACACCTAGCATATGTTTGGGAAAGAAACATTATGCAAGTTAACAGAGACTTGACTAGAAGAGAGGAAATATCTGTAGGGCAAAAATCAGATTTGGGACTGGAATATTTAAAAATTCAGACATTTTTATATTGTAGTGATTTTCCTGTCAGATTAACTAGAAGGATAAATAGATGGATGCTTGTATGGTATGCGATTTTCTAAGAAAGAATGCCTCTTCCCCAAAGAGTGTGTCTTTTTTCTAGCTTCATGTATGACACGGACTCCATTCATGAGAAACTGAAATCCAGCAGTTATTGTAACAGAAAAGTTAATATGGGGAATTGGTTCAGTAGGAATTGGAGAAATAAAATATCACAAAAGGAGTGTTGAGGCCACACAGGTAATAACAGGAAGTAAAGCAACTGCCGCCCTGAGCATTGGGCAGTGGGACTAAAGGAAGATGGTGGTGCTTGATAACCAAGAAGATAATGAAACGAGAAGCTCAGATGCGTGCTCCCTGGAGCTGAGCCCCAGCCTCTGAGGAGAGCCTGTCCTGCTGGTGCTGGTACCTTGCACTACAGTCTGGAGGTTGTCGGGTTTGTTTTTTTTTAAGCTGAGGACTGAAACCAGCTGCCATTGTGAGGTCGAAGTTCATTGTTGGGGTGACATTGACAGGAACAACAGCAGACAGAAAAGACCAAGTCCTGTCACCCCATTTTATTCCCTTCCAGTCTCCCTGCAGCGCTCCCTACTGGCAGAACATAACATGTCAGAGACTCCCACCAAAGTAGACTTGTCCTTGGCCAAATACCCTCCCTCATACTTGGAAATTGACTATTTGAACTTTAATCTTTTGGTTGATTTTACCCTCATTCGAAATGAAAATGTCCCTGGGAAAGGTGAAAATGTTAATGTTGTCTTCACTTACACCTCATTATGAATAAATCTGTCAGATCTCTTCAAGAGAGTTAAAATAGAGGGGAATTGCTATCGAGGGTAGTTTGGCTGTAGCAGGGATAGAGAGAGTTTGTCACTACTGTGTAGATGGGAAAAAGAAAATTAAAGAAAAACAGGCAGATTTATTATGGATGATACATTTTTACCATCTTTCAAATTGTGTGGATGCTTGGCAGAGTTTTGAGGTCTTTGCTAATCACAGCAATGCACATGAACTGCAGAAAAGTCATTTGACCTGTCCCATCAGTCACACGGGACCAGCTCAGCACCAGTAAGGGAATGTACCAAGACATGAGTGAGGTCAGACGAAGACAGTGGCCGTAGTTACGTCCTTAATGATCAGTTGATGTAGTCATAGCTGCCTGGGTGATTCTGGCAAAACTTATTGACTAAATTTCAGGAATTCTCAAATTAGTGGGAAGCTGAGGCCTAAATTATACTAAATTGAATTTTTATGGTCTGAAGATTAATTAGGAAATCACATTTCCAAACTTGTTTTTATAGATTTTTAAGATTTCCCCTTCTTAAAAATTCAACGAGGGCACTGCTTTTCTGTTTTTGTTCTCGAATACCTATTTCAGCTCAGTCGGCATCAAACACCAGCTTTGTGGCAGGTACAGGGTGGGACTGGACAAAGATGCGTGAGTCAGTATCTGTCTTTCAGGGTTAATGGCTGAGCCCACACAGTCTCTCTTAGAAGCACGGATTCTAGTGTCAGTGGACCTGGCCTTCAGTTTCTTCATCTGTGCATCAGAATTGATAATGCTCATTTATTATTATGAAAATTAGCAACACAGATTGTAAATACCTGTGGTAAATATTTGATGAATTTCTCTTTTAGTAGTAACAAGTGTAACTTATCTATAGATAATTTTAATATTTGTGAGTTCTATATATGTTGATTTTCACTGTCCAGTTTTAAAGATGGAGCTCATTTAGAAGATGACTTTGTGTACTGTGTGTGTGTGTATGTGTGCGTGTCTGTGTGTAGTTCCATAAAAAAAATCGGGGATTGTTTGTTCTGTATCTGTGAAATATGCCATTAGAATTTGGATAGGGGTTGCATTAAATCTATAAACAGCTTTGAGAAGTATGAACATTTTAACAGTATTACTTCTTGAAATCATGAGTAGAGAGTATCTTTCGATTAAATTGTGTCTTCAGTTACTTTCATAAATGTCTTAGTTTTTCTTGTATAGATCTTTCACCTCGATTAAATTTACTTCCAGGTATTTTATTCTTTTTGATGCACTTGTAAATGGCATCATTTTCCTAATATCTTTCTGATGGTTTGTTATTCGTGTCTAGAAATGAATAGATTTTTTTGTATATTCATTCTGGTTTTGTGTGTGTGTGTGTGTATGTGTGTGTGTGTGTGTGTGTGTGTGTGTGTGTGTGTTTAAAGAAAGGTGAAGGCAGGAGTGAAGATGAGTAGGCAGACAGGCAGAAAAAGAGGAGAAAGAAGCACTTTATTTAGTTGTTTCTTTTGATTGTCTGCCCGGCCCCAGGTCTCAAACCTGAGTCCTTGGGATGTATGTGAACTATGTCTGACATCCTTATCTGCTAGACCACTGGAATACGGTGAGATTTCTCTGTATTTATTTTGTATCCTGCAGCTTTACTGCATTTATTTAGCAGTTCTAACAGTTCCTTGGTGGAGCCTTTAAGGTTTTCTATTTATCATTTCCTGTCATCTCCCAACAGTTAGTTTTACTTCATCCTTTGCAATTTGGATGTCTTTTATTCTTCTTACCTAGTATCTCTCGCTAGAATTTTGAACACCAAGTTCAATAAAAGTGGTGAGAGTGGGCATCCCTGCTTTGTTCCTAATCTTAGGAGAAATGCTTAAAGCTTAAGCATAAGTTCAGAGTAGCAGTGGGAACTGCCAACTGTGGGATCTCTAATAGGGAAATGGCTAAAGGGGTTCATTTTGGAGTCCCCAATGTCGCTATCTTTTGTCCTTTCATATTAGGCGTATCAGATCCCCCATCCATAGAAGTCTCTGCCAGCTTTCTGCCTGGAAAATCAAGAGCAGGCTGCTGAGGTATAGGAGCCCACATGGGCAAAGACACCTGTGAGTCTCAGCCTCCAGGATGCAAACGTGCACACGACCCTCCAGTTTTCACTAGACGCCCATACGTTTACCGCTCACGTTCCTCAGCCTTCACAGTGCAGGGCACGTATTAACCTGTGGGGGTGGGGGCAAAGGAAATAACTGAACGCCTCCAGGCTTATGTTCGTGTACAGGTGAGGAATCTAACCAGGTCTTGTTTTAGCATCCCCTTCAGCCTACTCCTAAAGGTGCCCTGGTTCTAAGATTTTGTGGTATTCTACAGTATAAATATAATCAGCTCTTGATCTTGCCCAGAACTGGTTTAGGATTCGGCGTTCTCTCGTCTCCTATGCCGGTTATCACTTGTCTGTCTGCTTTCCCCGCATTTTGTTATTGTTTATGTTTGTCCTCTTTGTTGCTTGAAGGATCACATCTTTTTTAAAACACACACCTTACTATATTATTTTCTGAGGTTTTGAGAGTGAGCACGTGAAGGCAGGTGTTGAGTGGTCCATCTTTACCTGGAAGTCTCAAGAGCAATTATTTCTTAATTTGTATTTAATGCTCAAATAGCAAAGAAAGCATGCAATTCAATTTGAAATGACCATTAGAATAAGAAGAGCACCTCACATTGTTTTATCTCTCAGTAGATGATCACCTTAGTCCTAAAAGGAAGCTGAACATCTTTACCAGTCTGAACTCTGAATATTATATATTTGGTCTGATAGCAATCTCATCCTTTGCTCATAAAAGCATGTTGAAGATTGGAAGTTGTTGCCTAAAGCCCAGAAATCTTAAAATAGGCCTTGTCACATAAAAAAAGTAATTGGTCGCTTTGTACCTACTTAGATTTTCATTAATTTGAGAATATGATTTAAGTGGCAGTTAAACTGTATCACCTTTACTTCTCCTTGTTAATGAAGAAATCTATTTAAAAGCCTAATTAAGTTTCCTGAAATATTTGTTTTTAAGGGATTCACTTTCATTTTTCTTTCTCTGTTACAAAATAGTACAGCTTTCGCCATCCTGAGAACTGGTCTATCAGTTGTCTATGGCTATATAACAATCCACCACAAATTTACTGATTTAAAACAATGCACATTTGCCTGTGAATCTTTTGATTCAGCACTTTGTGCTGGGGTCAGCTGACAGGTCTTCCACTAGTTTGATCTGGAGTCAACACATGTCTGCCATCATCTCTTTGCTTAGCTGGGCTGCACAGTCCAAAATTGTCTGACTCAGGTACTGTGGTTTGTGCCAGTTCATGGCTGGGTTTCTCTTTCTACTTAGCCTCAGAGAGTGCAGCTCAGGCTTCTTCACATGCTCATCTTCAGGTAAAATTGGTAGAATTCCACAGACAGGAGTCTGCTGTAAGCCTGACCCTACGCTCAGAGCTTTCACAAAAATCCTTTCTGTCACATTCCATAACAGTTTCCATTAGGGTAGAATCCTTGGAAGCAGTTCTTCAGGTAGGGCTTTTTCCTGAACCAGATCCATGAATGAAAAGACCAGTTACCTGCCTTCCTATGTTTCCAGCAGACAGTGGGGAGATAGGTGCAGGTTAATTATAATAGATGCTTCCATTCAAAATGGAAAACAATAAGAAACATTAAGCAATTACCAAGTAATTTCGTAATAGTGTACCAATTACACTACACCAATAGTGCATGAAAGTTACCTTTTCTCCAAATTCTCACAATACTTGTTTCCAATCTCTTGGAGAATAGCTGTTCTCATAGGTGTGAACTGAGAGTGCTCGTTGTTGTTTTGCTTATAACCTAGTTTAAACTGAAGCAAGTCAATCTCAAGTTAATGCTGCAGTCCATGTTTTTACTCTCTCACATATTCTATATTTGATGTCTTGCTGCTTCTGAATAGGTCTTCTTTTCATTTTATAGAAATTCCTTTAGCATTCCTTGAAAGTCAAGTCTAGCGATGATGAATCCCTTTCATTTTTGTTTTTCTAGATAGCTCTTTATTGCTTCTTCAATTTTAAGTGATAACCCAGTAGGGTAGAGTATTCTTGGTTGGAAGTCCTTTTATTTGAGCACTTTGAATATATCATGTCTTTCCCTTCTGGCCTATAAAATTTCTGCTGAGAAATCTACAGTCTTTTGGGGATTCCTGTGACTTTTTTTTTTTTTTTTTTTTTGTAGCTGCTTTTAAGATTCTCTCTTTATCTTGGTTTTTTGTCATTTTTAATAACAAAGTATTCTAGTGTGTGTAGTTTATTTTATTACAAACTCTTCGAGCTTCCTGGATCTGAATGTCTGTTTCTTTACCCAGGTTAGGCATGTTATTATTTCCTCCAGCTATTTTTTCCTCCAGCTATTATTTCCTCAATTAAGGTTCTTACGCCTTTCTTTCTCTCTTCTCCTTCTGGAACCTCTATGAATATGAATGCTATTACTCTTGATTTTATCCCATGGCTTTTATGCTATTTTCATTTATTCTGATTCTTTTTTCCCATGTTCTGATTTGCTTAGATGCATTCCACTGCCCTATCTTCTAACTCACTATTTTAGTCAACCAACCACTGTTGAGCTGTTTTTTTAGTTTAGCTACTATATTCTTTAGATCTGTGATATCTGTTTAGAACTTTCTCATATTTCCTATGTGTCTGTCTTGTAAATCTTAGGTTCATTATTCATAATTCTTATAATTTAAATAAACATCAGATTGTTGCTGTGAAATCTTTTAATTTACTTAATTCTGTTACATTAGGATTTTTCTTGGGGTTTTGTTTTAATCCATAATTTGGGGTAAAATTGCATTGTGGTCATTACCCTATGTTTATTTCTATCAATTAGGCTAAATATCTTTCTCTGTCTTCTAACCTTGTGTTAGAATTTCAGGGTGCAGAGTATAAACCTGAGGGCAGGAGCTCTAGCTCTCAAGACCTGGGGGCTTCAGTCTGTAGACAGGTGAGTTTGATCCCGTGAGGGGTCTTGCCTTCGGGTTCTTGTGTTCTTGGGGCGATTTCCCCCAAGATACTCATGGCATGTCACAGTTTCACCAGTACCCATGGGAAATAAAACAAACATCAGAGTTTTATTGGCCAAGTAACAAAGTGAAAATAAGGGTGGAAGGAGGGATGAATTCCCTCTGTAGAGTAATTCAATTAGCTTAATAGCAAACCAGTCTCCAGAGGAACTCTATAGAAACAAAGTTCAGTGTTTCATCATTTGACAATGATTAGCTTCAGAAACAAGTAAAGACCTTTGAAAAGTAGTGCGTTTTTTTCGTACCTCCACTTGGAAGGCAGGAAGCTCTCAAATCACCACCTGACAGACTTCCCAATGAAAGGAGGGCAAACAGATCTGACTCACAAAAATGTATGGGTTGCTAGAAAGAGCAGAGGAATATAAAAAAAAAAAAAATCCTTGCAACCTCACATTCCGGAAGTGGGATGACAATGAAAAACTAGAAACATGAGGTTTGTAATGCTCCCTTCCTTTCTGATCTAAGGGAACTCCATTTAGACTGAGACACCAGAGAGCTTGCTCTAGGAAGCACACAGCTGCAATAGCTTTGCTTCTCACCCTCCTCCACATTCTCTCACTAGCTGACAGACATTTGGAGGCAAATTTTATTGGCAAGCTAGCAAAGTGAAAATGAGGATGGAAGGTGGGTCAAGTGAGAGCATACCTCCAAATGTAGAGGGTGGGTTGTTCCTGGAGGAGCCAACTCTGAGTTCTAGGGGTTTGGACCTTTGTAGAGCTCTGGCTGAGTTCCACACCCTTGGTTCTACCTAGGGACATTTTGCCCTGATAGCCCACAAGGGGGTCAAAACCACAAATGTTTTATACAATGAGCATGGCTCAACAAAAGGTGAACTGTGTTCCTTCTGCGCCTGTGTTGCATGCCGGTTAGAACCACCCTGCAAGGTTTAGCTCTGTTATCTCTTCTTTTAGGTCTGCTGATTGCTAGGTTCTCTGACCTCTAAACTGATTGGTAGGGCCTGCTTTCTATGTTTTGTTTTGTTTTTTCTGTTTTCCTGTTTTTCAACCCTCTTCCATACCTTGCTCATGGCTAACTGCTACCTAACAAGTTCAGCAGCTGCCCTGCGTGGGGAAGGGGCAGCTGTTTCACAGACTTCTGGAATTTCACTTACCATCCTCCCTGACTCGCTGAGCAGAAAGGAAGCAGAAAAGCACTCAGATGCCTTTTGCAGACTTGCAGGATCTGGCTGCCGGCAGTGATCCTGGGCAGATATTGTCCTGGGAGCCACAGGAACCTAACCAAGAGCACCGACTGTCACATGGCCCACTGATGGTGAAGGGGTTGACCTCCAAACCTTTCCAATATGATATTGACCAAATGCCAGCCCTGATTCCATATAGCATCTGACATTACTAGTCCCACACAGACAGAAGAGAACCTGGGGCGGATACCCGGCATTGTCTGCTCACCAGAAAGCTGTTACTCTTTCTTATTCTTCCCACTGAAGTCTTTTGTTCAG
Source organism: Solenodon paradoxus (assembly GCA_004363575.1). Taxonomy (NCBI): domain Eukaryota; kingdom Metazoa; phylum Chordata; class Mammalia; order Eulipotyphla; family Solenodontidae; genus Solenodon; species Solenodon paradoxus. The sequence continues at coordinate 136,523 of RJWH01002517.1, read as the reverse complement.
CAAATGAAAATCCTTCCCTGAAGCTGGGCACTTCATCCGTGACTTCTCTTGCTCCCTGCCCTGCATTCTCTAGTCCCCACAGTCCTCTTTTTCTCCAGAGGAAAGATTCTTTGTTTTCCACAATAAAATGTATGCACTCCATTCTAAGGTGCAGTTCCCAGCATCTGGGGTACCTGATGTAGGAGTAGCCTTTTCATTCTTGGGAAGAGGCTCTGTATTACTGGTGCCCCCTCTGACCATGGGTTGCAGGTCCTGGGCAACATTCCTGGAAAAAAAAAATGGGTCATTTCTTCCTGCCCTTTCTGATGTCTCCTATCACATTTCCTGTTATTTTTTAAGGCTGTAGTTTGTATCTAGGCAGGGGTGTGTGTGTGTGTGTGTGTGTGTGTGTGTGTGTGTGTGTAGAAGGTGAGTTCAGTGCTTGCTAGTCTGCTGTCATGGCTGGAGTTCCTTTTGAATATTCGTTTTGTTGTTAAAGAGGAAGACAGGCAGCAGGGAGGCAAGAAGAGGGGGGAGGGAGAAGCTTTTTATTTTCAGTTGTTTCCCTTGGTCCACCTGGTGAATCGTGCCCCAGGTCTGAGCCAAAGAACTGAGCCACCAGGGCGTACCCCTCTCGAGGCTTATAAACCATGGGGGATTTCATACCTCTGAGTACTCATATTTTACGAATCTCAGAAATTCTATAATGTGGGAATTAACCAGGTTTTAGCATTCTTCATTGCCTTTACTTCACCCAAAGTAGTACCACATACAAAGTGTAATCATAAGGTGAAAATGATTTTTCAGAACCTTCAGATTTGGAAAAAAATGTAAAAATTATCTTTAATATAATCTGGAATGTTCACTGGCCTCGGGGTAACGAAAGTACATAGTCTGCTTATTCCTCAAGCCCTAGAGTAGAGAACAAGGCAGATCAGGCTCACAGCCTGCATTCGACAGCGGAGGGAGCAGAAACAAAGTATAGATACATCTTCCCACATCTGTACTTTGGTTAAAAAATCAGAATAGCAAATAAGGAAGATAGAGCAAGATAATTCAATAAGACCATGGGGCAGGAGAGTGACTATCTTAGGTAGGATGGTGAAGAGATGACATTTAAATTGAGACTCAAAGTTGAGGTGAAACAAGTTGTGCAAAAATCTGGGAACACCTTGAGCAAAAGCCCTGGACAATACCCAAATGTTTTTTTTTTTTCCCCCTCAAAGGCAATAAAAAAGAGGCAAAGAAGAGATAATCTCATTGGCATAAGCGCCAATCAGCTTCTGAAGGAGTGTGTCGATCAAGGAAAGCTTGGGCTTTATTCTAAACCAATGGGAAGTCATTTTAAAGTTTTAAGCAGAAAAGGGAGATTTGATTTATCTTTGAAATGTCATTGCTATGTAGATAATGAACTAAAGGAGAAAAGCTAAATTAGAATAATTAGGGTATGACTGAAGTAGTCCTAAAAACAACTTTGAAGCAGAGAGGTAAGAAAGGGTCAGTTCAGAGTAACATTTATAAAGGGAGATCCGAAGGACTTCATTCAATATTGGCCATGTAAGGAAAAACGAATCAATGACATCCCTCAAGTTTGTGACTCAAGAAATTGAATATATAGTAGTGTCATTTTTTTAAGATGGGAAAAAAAGATTTTTATCTTTATAAAAGTGCTTCTGTTTGGGACATGTTTGGTTTGTGTTTTAGATTCCAAGTGTGATGTCAAATAGGCAGTTGAGTATAGAGTCTAGTCATCTACCAACTAGATACAACAACTTATCTCTATACTTACAGTCTCATATTGTGACTAACTCCAATACTGGGCAATTAAGGCATTATTTCCTGACAAATTATTTCTTGCCCCATAGAAACGCAGTGACTTTCCCCCAAATCACATAACCAAGAGGAAGAGCAGGACTTGAACTAGGTCTTCAAGCGACTTGTCTATAATCCTATGGCGCTGCCTTGCCTCTAACAAACTCTCCATCTCCTGTGCTTGCAGTCAAAGGGAGATTCAAGATAAGGGTCCCACCACTAAGGTTCTGCCTTCATAGTCAAAGTTTCATCCACAATTTGGACAATTGTTTACTGTGCTGTCAATACACAACTCACAATAATGTTGATAGACCAGTCAGTGGTCCTCACAGAAGTTATGCTAGTTTGCTGGTCCATCAACAGTATTTGAAAGCAGGCAGGAGCTTCTGAGTCCACATTTAGAATCCTGATACTTCAGAGACTGAGCCTCCAAGTCTTGTGTGACTCAGTGCACATAATGTATGTGATTTAGTTGGAAGTAATTTGTTTTGGCTATGTGGCTAAGAAAAACGTGAGAACTGTGTGTTGGGGATCACTGAGTAATCACTGTTCCTTTTCCTAGCCTGCTGGTTCAAAGTGACAGAGGAAATGAGATTGCTTTATACCCTGCAGGAAAACCCTTAGACAGGTAATATGGAAAGAATGGTGCATGTGATAACTAGAAAGATGGAGTGGGTAAAAAGGTTTCTAAGAAGCAGGCATAGAGGCCAGATGATATGGAAATGAGGTTTAGTTTCAGACCCTTCAGTGTCAGCTAGTGGTGTCTTGCAGGTCAACTCATTTGAGCGAGCATGGCAGTGCGCGAGACCATACCACTTGGCTAGCCCTTGCCCCAGGAAAGTCGGGCATGTGGGCAGACAAGTTCTATGAAATGTCATAGAAGCAAGAGTAATGGTGATAGCTCGCTCTGAGAGTTTATGAAACACTAGTGGGCTCCATCTTGCCAATAAGAACCCAAAGAAAGTAATTGACAGTGTTATACCCGTTTTCCAGATGAGGAATCCAAAACCCAGAGAAGTTGAAAGGCAGTTCCAATACCAGATAGTAATGGCAAAGTCAGGGTTTAGACTAAGTTTTCTCACTCCAAAGTCTTTAGGCAGAATCAGGAGTGATGTTAGAATGAAAGACTCCCAGGAGTAAAAGCCCATCTCCCTACTTCATTAAATGGCTTTCTGCCTCCTTTTTTTTTTTCGTAGCACTACAGTACTTTTGAGGGCGGTCAGGGAAGACCCTTGGAAGGAGATGTGGCCTGAGCTGCAGCTCAGAGGATGAGTGGAAACAATAGGAGCATTCTAAGCGGAGCAACTCTTGAGCTGATTTCCAGAAGAGCCAACCTCTAGGAGTTAGGGCATTTCTGACCCAGGGAAGTGGGTGAGAGAGGAAAAGACAGCCACTTCTGGGGTCAGAAAGCCAGATCTCAAGTCCTGGCTCTGCTTCTTATTGGTGTAGTGACTTTGGGCACATCCCTGGGTCTCCCTGATTCTTCACCCATAAGATGGACTGAAACAGTACTTAGCTCTTGGCTTAGTGTAAGAATTGAACAGGTTAATAAAATGCTTAGAATAGTGCCTGTCCTGTCCCTAGGTTTGTTCCCTCTATAGACTCTCCAGGTAAACCTAAATGTACGGAAGAGGAAACGAAATGTTGAAGCTGTCTGTGGTGGTTGTTACAGAGAACTAGTACGTGAACTCACTCATATGGTGCTATAAAAAGAGAAGGCAGCAGAAAGCCATTTAATGGAGGAGGAACATGGGCTTTTAGCCCAGAATTGTCTTGTTAAACATAGTCATGCTTACCAGTGTTCAGTTACCATCAAAAATGTGAGTCAGAAGTGGGCTTTTTAAATGTGTCGCCTGTTTCTTCTTGACATCTTTATTTGATTTTAAAATGTAATGATCTGTCTCAAGTAAGGTGAAAACAGAGTAGAATAAAAGGAATCATGTTCGATGTAACTCTTGGTTCCCCACTTCCTCCTTGATACAGTAAAATGTTTTCAGAAAACCCCAGAGAAAATATATGATAAATGGTGCAACTTCCTCATTCACCCACATAGCACGTAACTGTCCTCCACCAGGTCAAATGACTTTTTCAGAGAACAGTATTCTATAATGGAATCTAAGAGAGATAAAAGAAAAAATACTTCTCTGACAATCAGGCCAGGTGGTTTACATGTTTCCTTCATATTCTCTGGCCTGTCTCTCCTTTACATGTGATCCCAAATACTGTGTTACCACATTCCCGGCTCTGTTCCCCAGCCAAACTCATGATAGACTACATGTCTCCATGCTGATTTTCACTCTCCCTTCATTGGAACAAGTCTTGAGAATCCAGTTTTTTGAAAGGAAAACATCAAATAGCAGTTTTCCATAAAGCCCCATGACACGATCTCACAGCTATTGAGAAACCTGTAATGCGTACTGGCCACTCACTAGTAAGTTATCATGATTCAGCCTTTTATCCTAGTGGGAGAGAGAAAGTGCAAAAGGAGGTTGAGTCTGCCCATCTGTGCCTTACAACCATGGTCACTTACCTTCTAGTCTCTTCCCTATTAAACTACAAGCCTAAAGAGGACAAATATTTTAAATTTACCACTGTGTAATTAGTACCTTGCAGACTACTCTCAAAAACAGTGGATGAGAGAATCAAAGCAAATACATGACAATACAGAATGACAAGTAAAATGCCTAATCTACCATCTAGACTGTTCCTGGGAAGGCAGGACATGGGCACATTCTGGATTATATGTGCTCCTGGAGATCTGTCTATCATCTGGAAAAATCTCAGCAAGATAGGAACACCTTCTGGAAAACCCACTGTCATGGTGTCTGTGTATGTGTGTGGGTGTGCGGGTGTGGTGTTGTGTGTTGTGTGTGGTCCTGTGTGTTATGTGTGGCATTGTAGGTGTGTGGTCTTGTGTGTGTGTTGTATTGTGGTTATATGTGTGTATGCATATGCGCTGGAGAAATTTATCAGACTGGATGAGCCACTGTTGAGATGGAAAATCCATCCAGGAAAAAACATGGAAAAAAAAATCCAGTTTCCATTCAGTATCCATTCCGAAGATGCTCACCTTATCCCTGATCCAGACCAGAGCCAGACTAATTCCATATCCATCACACAAGCCAGTTTCAGATCTTAAAATTCCTGAAGAACCGGGTGGATAGGACCTGGGAGGGCATGGGTAAAAGTTAAGAGGAAATAGAAGCAGTGAATTTTAATTGAATTTATATAATTATCTTACTGAGGGGGGGGAAAAAGAAACCCAAAAGATATGAGACTAGTCTTAGTGATAGTTTGTTTTAAGGTTTTGTCATTTTATTTAATGGCCCAGCTCCTTTCTGATACAATGATAGAAATGCTAGGAGACTGAGAATCAAACTTACTGAGACTGTGAGCCTACTACCTCTGGCGTGATTTCTGGACTCTCTCATGCTGTTCCTAACATACCCTCCCTCTGACTGAGTGAAGACACCTCTGGATGAATATATGCAGCAAAGATTATAGCAGAGATTAGATCAATTATTCACTCTCTTGTGTTTTCAATATGTGTGTACAGCTTCATCATACACAACAAAGACACTTTCTTCAACAACGCCACAAGAAGTAGAATTGTACATCATATTTTACAAAGAATAAAATATGAAGAAGGAAAAAACAAAATCGGTAAGTAGGATCTTAGTATAACATGCAATATTTGTGGATGACAAACTTTCTGTGGTATTATTTCAACTCTAGAAACACCATTGATAAAACCTCTAACAACAACTTTGATGGTAAATTCACAGTACAAAGTCTTGATAGCTTCCTTGGCTATCTTTTTAAATAGTATATTATCTCATTTATCCACGATCAGGTAGAAGTTCACTCAGTTTAACTCATTTTTATGAAACTCCCATTGTATGCCAGGCACTGAGTTAGCTGTTGCAGAGATTTGAACACTTCCCTCCTGGTCCTTATGTTCAAGATGAATGCACACAATAAACAAGTAAATGTTGTAAGTTACATGTAGACATTGAAATGGATACTGTTACAAGGATGTTGGTAAGGGTTGGAGGGTGAGTTCAAGTTGAGACTTAGTGTCAGGGGAAGCTTTGCTGAGCAGTTGAAATTGGAACTGAGACCTGAAAGGAGGAGGGAGCCTGCATGGGAAGATGGAGGTACAGGACACAGGCAGAGTTAGTAGGTTGCTAGTGCAGAGATGAGCTGTCACACATAAGTAAATGCTTCAGATAATCATGTCCCCTTTAAATAGCCTTAATGATTTCTATATCAGACATTTTTTTTAAAGGAAAGGTACAGGCAGGAATGAAGTTGAGCAGAATGACAAGCAAGCAGGAAGAGAGAGGAGGAAGAAGCATTTCATTTATTTAGTTGTTCATCTTGTTTGTCCCCCCGCCCACCCCACCCCACCACACCCAGCCCCAGGATGTGACTCTGAGTATTTGGGATGCATGTGGACTGCACCAGCTAGAGGTGGCTGACCTAAAGGCATGTCTGTAGACATTTTAAAAGAATGTTTCCATATTAAATTACCTGATGAACATAATATTGTATATCAGGAGGATTTGAGTGGTTTTGTTTTTATCTCTATCCCAGCAAGATTCTTATCTGTAGTTTGAATAATGACATATACTAGGGTCTAATCAAGAGACAAAGAAAAACACATAATTTGGACTGGAAAAGTTTAAGATAAATAACTGTGGTTGAGGGTTGGAGGATTGGCTATCAAAGGGGAAGAAAAATTCCAAAGAATAGAGGAACAGTAGAGAGATACTAGGAGCCACCACCCTCCCTAGGAAGACTCTCCCAACAAAACTGTCCTCCAGACCCTGATGGAAGGGGCGTGGCTGTAGTTTCACAAGTCATAAAGCAGTCTTTAGGGAGTTCTGTTCCAATAGGAATCTCTGGGTAGCTGCTTGCAGGAATTTCTGGAGAGCCATGCATTGGAAGGTACGACACCAACATCACCATTCTATGAGCCTGCCCATGGAAAGGTATTGGGTGCTGCCGGCCAGCCCAGTGCTGGACACTACAGAGCCTGCTGCGAGGAGCATGCTGGAAGACAAACTTTTTATTCCTCCAATATTTCCCCAGTACCTTCCACTGACAGAACTTTACATGTAGCAGCTGGCAAAGGAGAAATACTTACAAGGTTAGCTCTATTATTGCAAAGCAGGCAAGGAAGGTACATTTGAAGCTAAAGGGCAATGCATTGGTAACTGGCACATCACTTGCACAGCCTGCTCATCAAGTTTCAGGTGGGGTAGAGATGAAAAGGAGACATTAAATGAGTTCATCATTGGAGTCAGGAGCCTACGAGATCTCAGTGGTCTAGAAAAACTCAGTCAAATCCATAAGATGACATTTAATAGTTTGTAACGTCTTACACACAAATTCATCAAAACAACTATCCTGGTACAGTGTGGGAGAAATGTTGTTCCATAACATCATGAAAGGAGCAGACTTGAGAGATGGAGTGAATGCAAGCTTGGTGTGAGTCATTAGTATGAGAAAGCTGCCAGAAGATACTTCTATCCCAAGGTGCATAAATTAAAATATAATAGGGAGAAGCAGATAGTGACTTAGTCCAAACCTGAAAGCAGAGTCAATGTAGGTGGGTGTGGTGAAATTGAACTTGATTTAGGTCTTCCTGAACTTCAATGGGGTTGTGGTTTGACACATCCTCACATCAGCTGTGGCAGTCATCCATCCTTGAGACACATCCTCTTCCAGAAATTCCCCATGAGGATTCGAACTTGAAGAAATTCTTCCCTCTTCTGAATTCCTATACCAGTTATATTTGGAGTATTTATTTGATAATGCAGCTCTTATCGTCTTGCATTATTTATTTTCCATGGCACTGTGAAAATTCTGCCACCTAAAAAGGAATTGCTGTTAACATTTTGATATACTAAGTAATATAAATATTTCATTACCTCTTTCCTGTTTCTCCTTTATTCATCCATGTAATTTTTAAACACACTTAGAATATGTAACATGTACTTTTTATTAAACTTTTTTCAGTTGACATATCAGAAACATACTAGAACACAAGGGAGGTGAAGTGAAATTCTTACAGAGGTAGCTTTTCTGTACTATTGCATAAAGTGCAAATAATTTTAAAAACAGTGCTTTTGCTAATATTGGTATTATAATTGACAGCATGCTTCACAACTCATTATAATACACTAATGTGATGAGAATTTGCAGCTTAAAAACCACTAGTCTAGGAAATCTTAATGGTAAATAAATTACATTGCCTAGCATAGTATCTGTTCTATAGTAGGAATGCTTGTTGAATTGAGTTCAAGATCTTTTAAACATGATAAGTGTCTAACCATCAGCTTTCTTACATAGTCAAAAACTGTACATTGAAGCCATAGAGCAATTACTGTGCTTAAGTCTTACATCTCAAAATGTAGACTAATTTTTCAACCAATCAAGATGGAGACAGAAGAAAGCATAGACAGTGATTTTTTTTCTGTGTTCTCAAGGAACACAGGAAATATAGTACTGACACCAGCAAGAAGGGACTTTGTAAAAGTTTTATTTGATGCAATAAGGATAATTCTGTTCAGGAACCCCAATGCTTTGAAAATTGATAACGAGGAGCTGGGAAAGTATCTAATTAGAAACCACCAACTTATTAACCGAGGATCAGGCATTATGCTGAAAAACACGGAGTAAAACTACAAACTGTCTGTGGACCCTGGGTTTCATTGTCATCTTTGGTTTCATAAATCAGAGAAGTTGCATGTTAGAAGAAAATACTGAGTGTCTTTTTGAAGGAGGCATCTTGCATGAATTAACATTGATTAGAGACTACACAAAAATACTGATTTATGAGCATGATTCATAAAGGTATTTCAGTGGAGTGTGAATTAACATGTAAGTCTTCAACTTCACTTTGAATTTATTACAAATATGCAATTCAAACCTGTTGAAATCTATTTTCAAAATAGAGCAATTACTAGCTCAACAAAAAGTAATTAACAATATACGTATATAAAATAAATCTTGAGATTGATTTTTATTTTCAAAATTTGTGCTCAGATTGGAAGTTAAAAAAATGATCGGCTTTAAATACTAACTTTTCTCACTTTGCAGGACTTTGATAAATTATGATAAACTTACAAAGGTCGTCATTGAAATCTGTGATTATGTCCCTGTGAATCCTATTTTTCCTAATATGTGGGATGTTTGAAAGTTATAAATTAGCTATGTAAAATTCTCCATAAAGATTCCAGGAAACGAAAACTATCTACAAACAATTTATTCATTCATTACAAAAATAAGAGGGCCTCCTATGTGTGAGACAAAGTACAAAGCCCTATGAATATCTGTACTTTAAATGGTTTTCTTAGACTCTCAGTGTCAATGCCACACATGATAAAGCACATTAGTGCAGTTACTGTGATCAAAAATACCTAAACATTGATCGTCTTTGAAAAGTGAATCAGTGTATGTTCTATGAATCTCTGGAGTATAGTCAGGCTCTGAAGCAGAGAGATCATGCCTGGATCAGCCATGTGAAGACATCTTTCCAATAGTTCTCTGAGGCATTATTAATCCTCTTTTAGGAAGTTGTATTACTCTTAATCCAAAGAATCTCTAAAGGTAAATTTCCATTCCCAGTCAAGATGGAGTAACAGACACACAGACACAACCTTTTGTGTCTCTCTTCTAAAATATTTTTTAAAGAAAAAAGATGCATGAGGCAATTATTTTCAAGACAGTGAACATGGGCCTACCAAGAACAGGGATCCCTGAGAGACAAAACAAGGGAGGTGAGTCCTACAGTTAGTTTATAACCTGGAAATGGTTTCTGGACAGAAGCACAGGGAAGAGAACACAAACAGAAGGTGGTAGACTATGGTAAGAAGGCAATGTTGAGAATCCAGCGACCCATGAAGGTAGAAGTCTTAGAACAAAGTACCAGAAACAACATGCTACAGAGAGAGAGCCTTGAGTATCTCCAGAGAGCCCCACCTTCAGTACTCAGTAAAGTGCAGACATCTCAGGAAACAACCCCAAGGCAGAAAATAAGCAATCCACAAGGCTTTCCAAATTGGAACACCTCCAAATTCATGGAGCATGTAATGTAAATGATCTAAAGACCCTAATCCAAAATTCAGAAGTCAGGACACAGAGTAGAAAAACTTAAAGTCGATTCAGCAATAAGAGGCAGAGACAAAGGAGCCCTTGGGCTCTTAAGCAAGATTTTATTGTCCCATGTGCAGGCCAGGAAGTCTCCTTTCTGAGAAGAGACGGAAGGAACAATCCAACAGAAGCTGTGAGAGAGAAGCTTTTAAGAGGGTAGTCACTGACTTAGCATGGAGGGGGCTAGAGGTGGAATTCCCATAAGGCCATCTGGCTGAGCTGTTGATAGAGGGGTAGGGAGTTGATGGGCTGGAATGTTAGGCGAGAGTGGAGGGGTGGGGATGGAGTCCTTGAGTTCCGTAAACGGGAGGGGAGTTAAACAGCCTCTGGTCTTGCTTCAGACTGCAAAACATTCAATTTCTCATGCTTGGCTGGAAAGTGACAACCTTCAGCTTTTTTGTTTTCTTTTGTCTCCTGTATCAAAAGCAATTCCCAATTTTTCTTGCTGCCTGCAAGAAATTCACTTTAAGTATAAAAACAAAATGTTAAAAGTAAGAGGATGAAAAAAGAGATACTCTGTTTTCCAAAAGAAAGCTGGAATGGCTCTGTTGATATCAGACAAAATAGATTTCAGAGCAAAGAATATTACCAGGGATAAAGAAGGCCATTTTCCAAAGATTAAGGAGTCAGTTCATCAGGAGGACATTATAATCCTAAATGTTTGTGTGCTTGATAACAGAGCTTAAAAACTACTTGCAACAATCACCTTACATCTGAAAGACTGGCTATTGTCCAAAAGTCTGAAAACAACAAATGCTGGAGAGGTTGTGAAGAAAAGGGAACACTTTTGCACTGTTGGTAAGAGTGCAAATTGGTACAACCCCTATGGAGAGCAGTTTAGAGATTCCTTAAAACACTGAAGATGGAAACCCCATATGATCCCATCATTCCACTTCTGGGCATCTCCCCAAAAGATACAAATGCCCCCATCCACAGAGATGTGTGTATCCCCATGTTTATTGTTGCCCTATTCACAATAGCTAAGAAATGGAAACTACCTAAGTGCCCAACGTCAGATGAATGGATCAAGAAGATGTGGGTCATATACACAATGGATATTACACAGTCCTTAGAAGAGACGAAACCCTGTCATTTGAATCAATGTGGATGGAACTAGAGGGGATGATGCTAAATGAAACAAAGTCAAAAGAAGAAAGATAGAGACCAGATGACCTCACTCATAGGTGGAATGTGAATAGACAACACAAAGGAACAAATGAAACATAACCAACCCTGAAACACTGGCAACAGAACTGAGGTTGCCAACAGGGAATGAGGCAGGCGGGGGCAAGTGGTGGTGGAGCCCACTGGACAGTGGGGAAGAACACTCGGTGATATGATGGAGGGCAGGGTGTGTTGAAATATATATATATATATATGAAATGGGGAACCTATACATAGGAAATTGTCTTAATGTGTAGAATAATTACTACAATAAAAAATAAATTTTAAAAAAATGAGGCAAAAACTGATAGCACAGCAATGAGAAATAGACAAATCCACAATTAGAGTCAGAGGTTTCAATACCCCTTTTTCAATTAATAGAACAAGTAGACATATAATCGGTAGGGGTTGAAAGACCTGAACAAGATTATCAATAAACTTAATTGGCCTTTTAGTTCATGTCAGCAGCAAAGTGTGCATCTTTTTTCCAGTGCATACAAAGCAGTAAGATTGGCCACCTGTTGACACATGAAATGAAAATGCATGTAAAGGGATTCAAGTCAGAATATATTCTTTGACCACAGTGGAAGTAGGCATCAAGGAGAATATCTCTGGAAAATTCACAGATATTTAAAAATAAAATACTTTTCCTTGGGCGAAAGAAGAAATCAAAAGGAAAATTGGAAAGTACGCTGTATTCAAATAAATACAATCAAGATACCAGAAATTGTGCTGTACTGAGGGAGAAAGTTACAGCCTCCATGCCTCCATAGGAGAAGTCCCAAGTTAATGAGCTCCCTTTTTACCTTGAGAAATTAGAAAAGGAAATGAAATCCTGTGTAGGTAAATGTAAGGAAATAATAAACATCAGTGAAGAGGTCATCCTGGTGGCGCAACAGTTGAGTCGGTCACCTCTGGGGATGCAGGCCACATGCCTTGGATTTGAGTATGGGTCCGGGAGGAAAACAACCAGTGTGAACAACTAAAATAGAAATAAAATTAAGTTCTTGAAAAAAATCAGAAGAAATCAGTGAAATAGAAACAGGAAAAGCAGTGAAAACCAAAGGCGGGGTCTTTGAAAATAGTCAATACAATCCATTTACCTTGTGGTAGCAGTGGCCTAGAGTGATTTCTCAGTGAGTCCCTCCCTGCATTATCCCTTCCCTGAGTGTGGGTGGAAGCTGGTTTACTTCTAACAAGCAAGACATTGCATACCTGGTTAGATCAAATGATGTTACATTGTATGGCAAAGTTTAAGGGGTTTTGCAGTTGCAATTAAAGTAATGAAAGGCATTCTGACTTCGATTTAAAAGGGCGAATATCCTGGGTGGGCTTGATCTCATCAGGCTAGGCATTTAAAGAGGGTTAAACCTGCCCTAAGCTCAGAAATGTGAAGTAACAGGGATTTCCCTCTCTGTGTTACTGGTTTGAATAAGCAACCTTTTATGCCTGCTACCACTGCAGCGCTCCTTTAACCCCTGAGGAAATCTGACCCTAGTTAAGCCTCCAGATGAGAATGTAGTCTGGCTCAAACCTTGATGTCTGCTTTTTGAGACCCTGAACAGAGGACCTATCAAGCTCAGCCATACCCAGACATCTGAAGGATGAAACTGTGGGATTGAAAAATAAATATTGTTTGGCCTTGAAAACATTTCTTATTTTTTACATCGTAATGGAAAACGAATACAACTGTCTAGCCAGGGAAGTAAGGGAAAAAAGAGACAAATTAGCAGGAAAGGCTAAGGGTATTCTGAATAATCTTATGTCAAAAATCTGACAACTTAAATGAACTGGCCAAATTCCTTGACAGACTAAAAAAAATCAAAACTCAAACAGAAATTGATAACTACATTAGCTCTCCAGCTGCCATAGTAAATGAATTTGTACTTTAAATTATCTTTAGAAAGAAAACTCCAGGACCAGCTTGTTGCACTGGTTATTTCTATCAGGCGTGGATGAATGAAGTAAAACTAATTCTACACAATTCTTTTGCAAAATTGGAGAGTGGGTAATAAGCCCCATCTTATTCTGTGAGGGAACTGTTAGCCAAGATACCAAAACCAGGCAAAGACAACACTAGCAAAGAAAATTACAAATCAATATCCTTCATGACTATAGATGTAAACATTAACAAGTTTGGTAAATAACCCCAACAGTATTTTAAAAGATCAGTGCATCATGACCAAATCTTAAAATATGATGTAGCCATTCTACTTCCAAATATTTATCCAAAAGGAATAAAAGCAGATATCCATATAAGGACTTGTGCTTAAATACTCATAGCAGCAGCATTTGCAGTAGCTCAAGACTAGAAACAACCCAAATATCTATCTCATGGGAATAAATTGGTATATTTTCATAGGGTGCAATACTATTTGCCAATAAAAAAACAAATGAATTACTAATATACACAACATGGAAGAGCCTCAAAATAATTATGCTGATTGAAGAAATCAGACAAAAGAATAAATACGATATGATTGTGTGTGTATATATATGTATGTAGACATATATATAAGCAACTATTAACAAAAAGATCAGTGTTTTCTTTGGAGATGGCATTGGGAGGGAGGAAAAATTATAAAATAAAACTTCTGGGTTGATCTGTATATTCATTGTGTTGATGGTTTCATAGGTGTATTCATATATATATGTATATATATATTAATTGTACATTTTTAATATGTGCTGTTTATTAAATGTCAGTTATACTTTAAAAGATGCTTTAAAAATTCACGTTACCAGCACCCCTCCCCATTTTATGGGTGAGAAAACTGAGGCCTGAGGAAAAGAGGACTTTTCCAAAGTTACAGCCCTAGTCTAAGACAGGAGAGTCAGATTTGTCCATATTGCACTTTCTGGGCGAAAAATAGAGAGGACCTGGTGGAAAAATCATCTTTTTGATACAACAAATCTGTTTACTGCTCTCAGACTTTTCCTTTTCTATACAAAGCACCAGACAAGGTGTGCTTCATTGTTAAAAACAAAAAAACAAAGAAGTACAGGCAGGAAGAGAGAGGAGGAAGAAGCACTTTATTTAGTTGTTCATCTTGGTTGTTCCCCTTGGACCCCAGGTCTTGAACCTGGGTCCTTGCGATGTATGTGGACTATGTCTGGCAACCTAGTCCGCTAGTCCACCTGGGTGCGCCATGTTTTGTTTTCTTTTAAAAAACTGATTTCCCAGTCCTTGAGCCCAGTTTCCTAGTAGATTGCAAAACTTTCCAAACCATTGTTGCTATCCCCAAGTAAGGCTGAATCACTTTTGAAAACCTAGATTCTTTTCTCCGAAAATATCTCACCCTTACATTAGTCTCCAGCGTTGTGAGGTTTCCCACTTGGTATTGATTTGAATTGGACTTTTTGTTGTTTTAGGTTTGAATCGCTTGCTTACCAATGGCTCCTATGAAGCTGCATTTCCTCTGCATGAGGTATCGTACTACTGCCTTTTCTCCTTCTCTGTCAACTTCTTGTTACTAAATCAGCTTCTGAACCTGGTTATTATTTGAGTTTGTTGAGAAGACATTTTTTCAAAATTTGGGATGTTCTATGTGGCTACTGACGTGTCTTCTCCAGCACAGACTTGTTTCTGTATAACATTTTATGTAATTGCAGAATAATCAAATCAAGAATCACTTAACAGGAATTCTGAGCAATAGCTGAGGGACTCCATTGTCATAAAATTAAAGGGGTATCGTAAATTGCATGAAATACCCAGGGGGAAAATGTCCCTAAAACACAGTCTCTGCAGCAAAGGAATGTATAGCTGTTTTTTAAAGAGTAGGAGGAACTCAGCCATCTTGCAAAGTCTCTGGTAGTTAAAGGCTAATAAATGGAAATTAATAGCATTGCAAATTGGATAGAAAGGATCAATTGTATAGTAAAGGACGGACTAAAATGGTGAACTTATTTTACATATACAGATGTGGATTTACTATGAGCCACACCTTAAACCTATATAATGGTCCTAAGATAAATTTAAAAATGGAAATGACTAGTACTGTATTATTGTTCATTTAAGTTATGTCTGACTGATACATCTTTTAATTTTTTACTTATTTACTGCCTAGTCTTTGTTGTATTTAAGGATTTTCATAAATGTGATTATCCTTAGCTCTGTTTTCTCCATTAGATCCAGAATTCTCTTATATGTAAGTTTTCAGAGATAGAAGTGTCATTTCGGATTAGACATTATTGTCATTTTTATAGCATTGAGCCCCTACTCTTCAGTGATAACTCTAGGACATAGCAAATACGAAGATTTTTTCTCTTGATTTTAAATGCCACAGTGGATGTAAAGGTGTGGACATTTAAAAACCCTGTTTATTAAGAAAACTAGAAACTTTGGTCTGAGGCCCTGTTTACAGACTGCCATGAAACGTTTTTGGAATGATTCCTTTATCATAACAGAAGCCAGCATTTTTGACACAAAGATCTTCAGAACTCTCAAGACAGATATCCACACCACTGATTTCCTATAGTTACTGGTTAACACTTGCCTGAAAATGAATTTTGTTGAGAACTGCCCTCCCACCCCCAGCCCTTGCCCAGGATAAGGGCAATGTCTAAGTAATAGGCAGGCAGAAGTTTCTATGTGAGCCAGTGAGTGGCGTACATAGGGTGTCTGGAGATGTGGCCATGGAGTCCCACAGTATAATTCAAAGTCTTCTCTCTGATTTTCATATCTCAGTCAACCCCTGTACTCTATGAGAATATCCAAATCAGAAAGAGTAACAGCAATAATAACTCTTGACTTTCGACTCTCAATTTAACTTGAATAGATTATTTAACTTTATAATGACCTTCAGAGGCAGGAGGTAAACATACTGTTGCCTTTATTTCAAGTTCAAATTTCAAATAGCAGCTTAGAGCAGGGGATCACCTCTGGCTACACAGGGAGATGATGGTGAGTGAGACTAGAAGCCAAGTTTCTTGCCTGCCAGCCCTGTTCATGTTCCACAAAGAAAAGACTTTTACAGGTTATTGTGAGAAATTAGTTTGCCTCCAGAAAGTACTTTTTCTCTTAGTGAAACGAGCGTTGCCACTAACAGAACTCAGAAAAATCCCGGTATCTCAGGGCCTTGGTCTCCTCACATATTCAAGGTGGTCAGTTTCTACTTAAATCACTGCAGTTCTGAGGCGACTTCCAACTTTTTATATTCTAGGGTTTTCTTGTAGATAAGGCCCCATGACAAATCTGCAACTTTGATTATTTACCAATTACCCTGTCTTGAGATAGGTGAGAAAGAGAACTAACAAGGGTGGAGCATGACCTCTGAGCAAGAACTATTATTCATTGAGACCACAGAAGAAACCTCAGGAGTTTTTAGTTCCAATATGAACTAGGAAATCAAGGCTCAGAGAGTTTATAGTAATGGAACTGAATTTGAACTCAGTTCAAACCTTCCTAATACTAACAAGTGCACCTTTTTTTCCTATAAAGCGTCATAACCAGGTAACATCTAGAATAATGAATCGATCTCCTTTCCCTTCAATATGGAGTCATTCTTTTCTCATTTCACCCTTATTGCTCCTCCCGACTTGGAGTTTAGTATCACTGTCAGCTTTTCCTTAGGGCTCTGTGGGTCTTACCTACCAGCAATGGTGTTTTCTTCCAGGGAAGCTACAGAAGTAAAAACTCCATTAGAACCCATGGAGCAGAGAACCACCGACATCTGCTCTATGAGTGCTGGGCCTCCTGGGGCGTATGGTATAAATACCAGCCTTTGGATCTTGTAAGGTGAGTTTTGAACCAGCTGCAAATATAAATCTTGCACAGATGATCAGGGCAGGCTGTCAGCTGGGACAAGCCAGTGTTGGAGAGATAAAACTGTCTGGGTGCACAGCTCACACACTCAAATCTGGCTTCTTCCCAGGAGGGCAACTCATCAGAGGATATGGTTGTTCTTGAACTAGAACTCCCAGTGATGAGGATGGTGTTCCTTCCAGCAGGGCCTTAGAAAGGGGTTTGTGAGACCAGCCAGCCTCCCACAGAAGCCTGTAAGGAATATATGTGACTGTTACTGACAAATTATCAACAAGATGTGGTATACAGGCACAAGGATGTACCACTCAGCTATCAAAAAAGATGAAATCCGTCATTCGCAGTAGCATGGATAGAGCAGAGAAGATCATGCTTAGTGAGATAAGTCAGGAAGAGAAAGACAAACATCAAATGATTTCACTCATCTATGATTTAAGAGAAATCAAACAAAAAATCGACTTTTAGCTTATATAGATTCAAATTAGAGGTTACAGAAGGAAATGGGGAGAGAGGCAGACAAATTGAGTAAAATGTATAAATCATAAGGGAAGGATGGGTGTGGACTCTTGATGTGGAAGCTAATGTAGTATACACAGATATTGATTTACTATTATGTACACCTTAAGCCTATAAAATGTTATGATAGACAAGTCCCTTCAATAAAATAAAAAAATTTAAAGGGAATTTCCCTGTGATCAAAGGGGTGGGGAAATTTGTAGACAGATAACGCGGCTTACATACATTAGTGACAAATAGAATATTCATTACTGTTATGTAAGTAGGAACTAGTCAGTGCTGTCATTCTAAGAAACTCAGGCTTATTTTAATTTTAAACTAGTAAGCTTTAAAGACCACTGTAATTCTGCAGGTCAAAAACTACATAAGCTTTTAACCTATGGTAGTTGTGCAGTGAAAATTTTTTTAACCTTCTGTATATGCTCAACTTTTGTTAAGGTAGCATCATACTCTGAGATGCCCCTATTTCGACACTGGTTATTAAGACTGGGAAGCAAGAGTCCACGCTTCATGGGTTCAGTATGAAAGAGAAAGGCGTGTCTCAGTTCCTAGACCAGCTGAATCGGTTTCCCTTTCACTGGGACCCTTACAAAATGAGCCCAGGGGAAAATGAAATAATAAGAAAACTCACTGTACTTTTCGCCTCTCTGGTTAGCCATTCTTCCTGTCAGAGTTTTTGTCACCAAGTTCTTACCCCTGTTTACCCAAAAACATTTATTAAATGTGTCCCAATCCTTGTGTTGGCAACAAATAATCCAGTTGATTTGAGTGAGTAAAAATTTTCTGAGATGAGCTCCTTTTCCTTTGACTATTCTCCATGCATGATAAAACTGTAGGAAAATAGACAAATAAAAGCAAATTCTTTTCCTAGCCTTAGTCCCATTTTATAGGATGACATTGATTAAAAATTACATTAAAAAGCTGCCGGCAAAACATCTTCCATCCATGAGTGTGTTCTGATTAAGATTTTGCAGTTTGTCAATAAATTTTAACTGCCCATTGTGTTTCTAATAAGATGCTAAGTACTGTTGGCCAAGACAAACAGAAGCCATAATCTCTGCCTGTTAAATGCAGATTCCTTCAGGAAAACAGGCCCTGCCTACTTTAACAACTAGAAAACAATAATAAAAGACTTGGCACAATTAGGTAAAATGTGTGATGGAGGCCATAAATTTCACTCCAATTCATACACATTTGAAAGGAATGATGAGTTAGTATCCCTGGGAAAGGCTCCCTCTCTAGGGCTTAATCCTGGAAGATTAGTGGCATTTGTGTTGGTCAACAGGAAGAGAAATGTAAACCACCATAAAGATTTGAGTATGATGAAGTTGTGGAGCGTCTAAGGAATCTCATCTCTTAAAGGGTTCTTTTTCCATAGATTGGGCTTCCTCCATAGCTCTGAATTTGGCCACATCCCAGCATCTCCTCCACCCTAGCTCCTCCCTTCCCTTGTAGCCTGGACGCTGGCTATTGTCCTCCACTTTGTCTCATTTTCCTGAGTTGGCCCCTTCAAATCCATTATCTTCTGAAGACAAGTGATCCTATCAGAATGTGAATCTAATTATATTCCTTGATTGGTTGAAACATTCTCACGATTTTCCATTCCTCTCGGGACAGAGATCAGTGCATTTAGTATGGTCTACAAGGCTCATGGAGGCCCTACTCCCACCTTTGTCATCAACCCAGCTCTCATTCTTAGTTCTAGTCACAGGATCCTTATTTCTCCTACCATGTGGCCTTTGTACATACTGATCTCTCTCCTGGGAATGCTTTATGCTGTCCCCAACACTGCCTACTTACCTTCACTCATTAGTACAACAGTTGTTCTTCAGAGAAGTCTTCCCTGACTAAGGTGGTCAAATGGCCCTGTTTCATCCGTTCGTAGAATTGTGTTCCCCTGCTTTTGTAGCTCTTCTCCCAATTTTGTAATTATAAACTTATTATTGTGTGTCTACTCCGTCCACCCACAAGTTCCACAGCCGTAGGGACCAAGCTTACTTGACTCACCATTGTATTCTCAGCACCTAGCACAGTTTTTGCCACATAAAGAGTATTTTTATTGTTTGAATGAATAAATTAATACAGCTGTGAATAAGAATATATTTGGAGAAAGTCTTCTGGAAGTGACAAATTTCTGTGGGACATAATTGGAAGGTGGGATAAATAAATAATCCCATATTTTTAGAAACCATAGGACATTTTAGGAGGAAAGTAATAGTTGGTATTTAGAAACAGATGATGAACAGCATTTGTTTAAATAAGAATATTAGAATATTCTTTATTGGGCTAAGAAATAATTAACTTCTAATAATAGTGTGTAGCAGTTGTGAGGCATAGAAAGTACAATTTGAGTTATACTCTAACACAAGTCTTATTATTATGTTTAAGAAATGAAAGAAAAACCAAGAAATTCCCTGTATACTTCCAAAATTCACATACTACAGAGCACTGGGCAGGCTGGCTACTCTTAGAAAAACGTTTTTATAGAGGTAGATGTTGAAGCCAATGAAAAGTCATTGCTTCAGAAGAAAGTTGCTCTCCATGTCAATTCATGTTGAGACAGTAGAGTTCTTTCCTTTCTAATAGCTTGTGACTCGATGTTTAAAATTTTTCACACACACTGTTTTTATTTACATATATATATATTTGTAGATTGCATACATTATAAGCAAGCACACACTCAAAAATGACAAAAATGTTTTTATGTATTGATTCTAACTCTTCAAATTCCCCTGGCTTCTATCAATAACAGTGTCATAGCTTCCCAGATGAACTGGGTTTATTCTGTGTTCTCAGAACACTTGTGTAAATATGATTTGGGTATAATCATATTCTTTTATGGAAGGGCTGTTTCTGTGTCTGATATAGATTGGTAGGAAAAGAAATGTAATTTCAGCACCTAGATTTGGTCAAATGCTCTATTCCTGAGTTAACTCTGCATGTGTATCAGCAAGCCCACTAGCAAAGAACATGACTGAGCAAAGTGTTCCAAAACCTAACTAAACACTGTACTATAATTTGCAGTGTGTTGTCTCTTAAACAGGCGGTACTTCGGTGAGAAGATTGGGCTCTATTTTGCCTGGTTGGGTTGGTACACAGGCATGCTCTTCCCAGCCGCCTTCATTGGATTGTTCGTCTTTTTGTATGGAATCATTACTTTGGATCACTGCCAAGTCAGGTATGGGGAGCTCTCAATGAGCCTGCTTTTGCTTAGATTTAGAGAGGAGTGCTTGTGCCTTTGAGAGGGTGTTCACAGACCATGGCCCCACTAGCTTTCCCTTCTAACTTCCTTCCTATGCTTTCCTGGGAGATTCCGGAAGTTCATTTCACTGGGTCTCTCCATCCATTGTCTCTGCTGCTATGTTTTTTATCAAGAAAGCAACGTTTACATTATGACCCTAATAACACTCTGGGTCTACCGAAAAAATCACTTACTCACTTACTATGAAAGTTGCTCTCTTTCTGTTTTCATTTTTTTCATTCTGCTAATACTTTAAAAATAGTGGTTGAACAATCCCCTTTTATGAATTCTGTATTTTTGCAAAGACCCTTAAATTCAAGCTGGAAAGACATCTCTCCAACCTGCTGGAGCCCTGAAAAGGATTCAGGGTTATCAACTGTTCTCTTAGTTGAAGGTGTTCATAAAGATCTTATGTGAGACCAAGCAATATCTTAAATAATAAATGCACCTTTTAGAAGTGATTGCAAAAATAAGTGATCGATTTACCCAGTCACAAAATATTTTCATTACTGGTGAAATTATTAATGAGAACTAATCTCTAGTATTTTAATTTATTCTCCCATGATTAGTTGTAATTTATCATGTATATAGAGATCAAGGCATGTGCTTTTTAGGTATCTCATTGCCAGAATTTTATATAAAAATGCTTCAAATTTGTGCAGTGTTGTGAATGACTTTTGTATAATTTGGGGCATAATGACCAATGTTAACCTATGTTGTTTCATGTCTTTTCCTGATTTTAACTTAATATGCCAATCAAGCAACAGCCTGGCAAATAAACAGGCTTCTCAAATGATTAACATGCATAGACATTTGTTTACAATAATAACAGGCCAGGTTAAGAGGCTCCAAAGACAATAATGTAATCTCCTGAATCTTATTTACTGGTCAAATAGGCTCATAAACTTGGAGGGGAAAGATGTTCTTAATGTCATCAAAAAGCAGTCCTTTTCTGTTCTCTTTTCCAGTAAAGAAGTCTGCCAAGCCACAGATATCATCATGTGTCCTGTGTGCGATAAATACTGTCCATTCATGCGCCTGTCAGACAGCTGCGTGTATGCCAAGGTAATTTCAAAAATGCAGCGTCTCAGATGGACTGAAATTAACATCCACCCTTCTGAGGGACAGTGCATGGCTGCATTCTCTGTGTCATTTCTGTCCTTTGATTTTCAAGTTTCTGTTGTAGAACGGACTTGTCTTTATCATTCAATATTCTAATGCAAACACATTTGCATCTTTTGTCAGTGGCTCCAGTTATTAGAAGAAGATGCCACATAGTCTTCAGTGTAAAGTTAGGCTGAAATCTTGACTCCGCTGTTTACCACTTGCCAAGTCTGGGAAGAAGTTATTTTTACCTGTGTCAGCCCCTTTTATTCATGTATAAAATGGAGAACAGGATGCTCGCTTCCCATGATTGCCGTAGGAAATGAGATAAGATGTGTCCTGAGCATAGTGCTTGGGGAATGGTAGAGTGAGTATGTGGCATCATTTCCCTCCTCTTCATCATCGTCGTCCAGAAGAACTAGACTGAAGGCGAACTCAGCTACTTGACCTTGTAGTTGTGTAGCTCTTTGATTCCGAGCTTTCCCGTCTCTAAAGCACAGGCAGCAATACCTGTCCTCTCTGCCCTGTGTTATGTCACAAGGACTAAAGAAAATAATATCAGTGAAAGTGCTTTGAAACACCTAGCACCATCATGCTTCCATATGTTATTGTATGCTCCTTTCTATGCCTTCCTTTATAAAAGTGTTAGGTACATTTATCAGATTTCTAGTTTTTAGGGGTATTTTGTTTTTTTGTTTTTTTACGTCAGGCCAGTGCTACTAATGCAAAGCAATAGCTGGAGTTTGGGCTGATAGAGACTTTTCTAAGACCTCCTATCTAACTTGCTCAGCTTCCAGATATTAAAGAGGTTGGCAGATTTTACTGAACCTCTGCAATCACTGCAGCTTGCTTCTTTCTAATTATACTGTTGGCACTGCAGTTTTGTTTGTTATAATTGAGAACATTTGATGGACAGCCCGGGAGCCCGCCCATCCATGATGCCTGTGCACTGCAGGTGACCAGGGAGGAGCTCAGGCAACTGTGATTTTTAGAAGGATGTGAGTTCTCAGTATTTTTTTGCAAGCAACCAAAACAAATAAACAAACAACAACCCCACAAAATACTTCCCCTATCTTTAGAGAACATAAAGTATACTTCTAGAGGCTAAGGACGAATTCAACAGAGTGAGCTTGGGAAGTATAGATTTGGTGAGAATCAAAGAGTTTTGTTAATAATTTGTTTAATGGTCATGAGGTAAGCCTGAATGACTCAGGTTCAAAAATTCTGCCTTTTGAGACTCTGAAAAACCTAGTGGGTGTTTTGTTTGTTTGTTTGTTTGTGGGTGGTTGCTGCTTTTTCAAGTGGAAAGAGATGCCTTGAATGAAGTCCTCTTTTCAGAGCTCCGGATAATTCCTTAAAAGGCTCAGATTTTCTAGGGATTTCTTTGGGTAGTCACCAAACCAAAAATACGATCTATAACAATCATAATTACAGTAGCTAGTCTCTAGTTATAAATGTAGCGAGGCAAGTTACCTCTATTATTTAGTATTTCTCATTCTCACGGCAACTTCAAGGTAGGTGCTACTACCACCATTCTGCTCCAGGGCTCCGAGGTGAGGCTCCTGACTCCTGGCCACACAGCACCGAGTAGCTGGGCCTCCTCGGCTGATGTCGCTGCAGAACGTTTCCTTGTGTCACAGGGAGCTTCACAATGTTTAGATGATGATTTTAGATTTGTTCTTGCCTAGAAACCTAGTCAGATGAAGGTTAAGGAGCATCAGAATGACAGAATTGAAGTTAAACGGAGTTTCCTTTACAGACATTTATAAGAAATGATAGCCTTATTCCATGAAAGGGACTATTATATCAAATCAGAATGGGTCCAATTCACCCAGCTGTTCTACCCGTCAGGAATGTTTTCTCTATCACCAGGCCTTGCCTTTGCAAAGGTCAGAAACCCTATCAAACTGGCTTAAGCAGAAAAGTACTTTATTATTTGTTTATATTTCTTCAGTTCTCCATAGGCATTTTAGGGTATGGAATTCACACCTCTGTGTGTATTTCATGTCACACCCACACTAGCGTTCCAGAGCCCTAGGAAAAGGACTCCTTGGCTCATTTCACTAGAAAAGATAATCAAGTGACACTCTGAGCACAGGGGCCTCAAGGCCTAGAACTAGTCCTCCAGGCCCAGGTGTCCCTCTCTGGCTACCTGTTATGTCATCATTCTGCAGACAGGTTCTCTTCACATGATGCGGAAGGTGGTTGCTGTATTCCGGGTTTAACATCTTCCTTCTTTTTTCTCCTAAAACGTAGCTGTATGCTTATTTTAAATTCTTGATTTGCTGTTACAGGATGTTTATTTCAGAAGGTGTACATTGCCTAGTTTGGAATTTTGTTGAAGGCTTCTGTCTTCCCCAGATATTTCATTATTTTGGCCAGTGTGTTCTTGTCCCCTGGAGGTATGAAGCCCTTTGGGAAACGGTCATAAGTCAGGCCCTGGTCTGTCCTGGTGAGTTGCAGGGAGGAGAGGATGTGGCCAACCCCACTGTGTGCAGACACTCAGCCAGAGAACTTTTCTAATTGGAGTTTCATGTAGAATCCTGCTTAAAGCAAAACCAGAATAGGAAGAGACTTTCTCCCTTGATTGTGATCTGACATCCCTGGGGTTTCAGAGGGGATGGACTGAGGAATGAAAATACCTGGGGGCAGCTGGCCAGGTATCACCTACTCCCATCATCTCCTCAACCAGGCAGAATTCTGAGCATCCCCGATACTACCCAAGAAGCTGTGGTCTGGCCTGTCCCAGCTGATTACCGAGAAGAGGGGAAACTAATTATCCGGTGACCACTGAGTTAGAGGATACAGTCAAACTTAGCTATTACTCTGTGTTTTCTCTCTGCTTGGCAACTACCACTTAACTCACATACCTTATACTGTTTGCACATGTACCATCACACACACACGCACACACGCACGTACGTATATCAGAGCATCAGATCAAGGCAAACTTCCATCTCCCGCGGGGGTTCTCAGGGTCTTGGTTTTTGTGTTTGTTTGTTCCTGGAATCTACTGTCTTGCTCCTCCAGGGCTGATTTTGGCAGGAGAGCCCCCGGCCTGTCCTAGTTTACCATTTTTGTAAGAACCAGAAGACATATCAGCACACCCCTCCTGATTCCCGTACTCTTACACAGGTAACTGCAGCAGAAAAATCTCTCCTGTTTACATAGCAGTCCCAGAGAAGGACTCGGATTGGTTCTGTTTGAGCTGTGTGCCTCCTTGGGACCATCCTGCGAGAGATCTGTTGCCCAGGGAAGGGAGAACGAGGATAGATGATATGACCATGACAATCTAGAATCTGCACAGATGAAGCAGGCTCCCACCAGCTCCCAGCATATACTCTACCAGAGAGCACAGACCAGCCACATAGCACTGGGACTTTCACACTGGGTTTGATGCTGAGCACTAACATACGGCTTAACCCTCCCTCTGGCATAAGAAATAAATCGGCTCTAGACTTCTGTCTCATGTCAGATGTTTGAATATTGCCCATCATTCCTGTGTTCAAAGAAAGATGCATACATTTTTGGAAATTTTTGGAAGACTTCACACTGATTTAACAGGAAAGGAGCTGTTTATACCTGGCACATTCTCGGAGGGCCCGTAAAAGACATTTTATAGAGAGCTATAAAGCACACAAAAAGGTTATGCTTATGAATGTCGCAGTCATCATTTCACTTTGGCATGATGTTGGTGCGATTTATCTTGGAGGCAGAAATGAGATTGGTAGTTTTGCAACAAGAATAGATATTTTTGCTTTCTGCTGTGGCATTTGCAATGAAATATACTACTCTAGTAATGACGTATTTGCTAGCTGTCTGTATGTTACGTGTAATGGCGGTATATAGTGATTACCTGAGGCTTTAATAGAGGTAGAAGTGGATTTTGTTAATGGCCTACTCTGTTTTCTTTATAATTCTGAAATCCAGAGGGCATGCCAGAAAATATTTGCTCAAAACTGCACACACGCACAAACGCCATGTTTTCAGAATAAATAAATGAGAAACTAAAAACAGTGCTTGGGAAATCAGAAACCTTTAAAGCAGCCACAATACCTTCCAGTCCTAAGCATAAATATATTCATATACTTGTGTGCATGTGTAACAGTTTGCAGAGCACACAGAAGGAAATACTTAGCACTGTTAGGGCTGCTGATAAATGTTCAACTAGATAATTCTCAGAAAAGGGAACAGATGATCTCTTCCTATCCAAACCACTTCACACTTAGAGGAAGCCCATTTTTGATGGTCATCTAAAAGGAATAACTACCAAAGAAACCCTGCAAAATTCGTTGTTATCATCACAGTCATTTTTGCAAAACCTGAAACTGTGCATTGGTAGAGCATATCTAAGAAACTAGTTTAACAGTGATTCATAATGTTCCTAGGTAACCCACCTTTTTGACAATGGAGCCACGGTCTTCTTTGCTGTTTTCATGGCAGTCTGGGGTAAGTGTGCTGCCTTCCTATAACTGGAGTTCTCTGCATGCTCCTTGATATTCTAGAAGTCTGACTTTGAGTATCAAAAGAAGGAGCTTATGTGAATTCAGTTGACAGTTCTATTAGACACAAACTGGTAAACAAAGCATTTGGTTTCTTTTAAAAATGATATTAGGGAGGAGAAACATGTCTAATTCCTGTTAGCCTTTCAACACATTTATCAGCATTTCATTATTAGAGTAAAATTCACCTTCTGTTGGAAACAAAAATAAAGCCTTTAGCTTACCAAAAGGCCCAGTGAGTTCTGAATATCCATCTCAGTGTCTATAGGACTTTCTGTTATGAGTGGAATCTTTTCATCTAACATATACTCCAATGCAGGTCTGTATCACTTCCTATAAATGAGCTACTTTTAATGCTGTATGGAGTCCTTCTCTGTCATTTCAAACCAACAGACCAATGATCACAGTTGCAATAGACCATTCACTTACAGAATTGCTTAACTCCAAGAAGATATCTAGCTCACTTTTTTGTTTTCTTTACATAACTCTTAATTTTGTTTTTTAATAATGTACAATTCACAAGGTTGTACAGCCATCTTCGCTATCTAATTCTAGCACATTTTCATCATCCCCAAAAGAAGCTCCATGCCCCTTAACAGTTATTTCCCAGTCCTTCTCCCAGTTCCTGGCATCATCTATTTACTTTCTATCTCTCCACATGAGTCTGTGTTGAACATTTCATACAAATGGATCCATGCAATATTTAATCTGTTATGTCTGCCTCCTTTCACTTAGCATAATATTTTCAAAGTTCATCCATTTTATAGCATGGATCAATTATTTAGTTCATTGTTATGGTTGAATAATATTCCTTATATGGATAGTCTACATTTTGTTTATCATTTCATCATTTGATGGACATTTGGATATAAAACATATGTTCACACAAAAACCTGCACATGAATATTCATAGTAGCATTATTCATAACAGTCAAAAAGTGGAAAGAATCCAAATGTCCATCAACCCACTTCTTTTTTAAAATGGGTTTGAAAATATCTTTCTAGTCAAATACTTATAACATTTAAATCTAATAGTATAGAAAAGAGTCTGGACAAATTCATAATAAATTATTCCCAGTGGTTACTTTTGGAGAGGAGAATTTGTAGAAGGGTAAGCGAATGCTGATTAAAAAAAACAACAACATTTTACTCACCATGTATTTTCAGTTTGGTTTGAATTCTTCACAATGATCATGCAGTTCATCTAGAGCTTAAAATGCCAGAATATGAATGTTGATGTTATAAAACTTGTGTTGTTATGTTGTTATAATTTTTTTGGTTTGGAATAAACATCTTCTTCATCTTTCAGTGCCCAGCTGAAATGTCATCTGCTTCAGCCAGATGTCTTTCTCCTTTGCATTTCTATCGTATCTGCTTTATTTTATTCTTTGGACACTGAGAATTATTTGTATTTGCATGCACAACTCAGCTGCCCTAGTCGTTTGTGGTCCTCAAGGGCACTTACGGTCATCAGCGAGCTCTTGCCCTCTCTGTCTTTCAGTGTCACTTCTTACTGCGAACTCCTTGTCTCTCTCCATATTTCCAAAAGTAAGAATCTTAGCATTGCCTCTCCCTGCTGGAGCAGAACCTCTGGCCTTCTTCAGGCCACTCACCAGTCTGTGGTTTGACTTATGGGTCAAATAGCCACTGGCTGAAAGACGCTGGGTCACAGATTTAAAATGTGTCCCTTCAGCAGAACTGTGATAGGTCAGACCACTTTCATTTGAAGATCTCTGGATAGGAAAGACACACTATAAATAGAACAAACCTCCTCAAACGAACAAAGTTTTATATTTGCACTTGTCAAAGAGAGCTCTTAAGCACATTCACTGTCTCATAAGGAAATCCTTTTGGTAATTTCCTTCTCTTTCCCCTCTCTTTTATTTTTCCTTCTACCCATCCATTCAACAAATATGATTCCCTCTGTCTTCAAAAGAAATTCAGGAGAGAGAGATGGAGAGTGGCCATCAGATAGAAATAGGGACCCATAGGAATTTTGAGTGGGTTTAAGTTAATAAATCAGAACTTGGGGCACCCTGGTGGAGTAGCAGTTAGGTCAATTGCCTCCAAAGGATGCAGGACACATATCCCTGGGTTCAAGTCCTGGGTCTAGAGGAGGCAGGGACAACCAGTGGGGACAACCAGTGTGAACAACTAAAATGAAAATAAAATAAAATGCTTCTTCTACCTCTTTTCTGCCTGTCTGCCTACTCGCCTATGTTCCTGCCTGCACCTTTCCTTAAAAAAAAAAAAGGTATATATATATATATATATATATATATATATATGTACATATATATACATATATGTATCAGGACCTAGAAATATACAGAAGAAAAAAACTTACAGAAAATATATAGAAGAAAGGGTATAGAAGCTAACTGGTTTCCAGCTGGGAAAAAATGCAAGACAACCCTCCCCAAAAGAAACTGAGGGTAACCAAGTTATACTATTAGTGAGTGTCAGGTCGAAGAACCAGGTCTCTGTGGCTGAAATCTCTCAAGATGCTGGCATCCATATTCTGTCTCTGAAAAGTTCCTGTATTGTCCTTCCCAAAAGGGTCTCGCTTCCCTCGGTGAGTCTGCTGAGAAGCCTTCACCAGCTGTGCTGCCCTTAGTGTCTCTCCTTCCTTTCAGATAAAGGAGGCTAGCCATAAGAGAATTTTGGTTACAGGACCGAACTCTCACTCACATCAAGAATATGTATCTGATTTTTCTAGGACATTTTCATATCAGAAAGTATACAGAATCTTCCAGGGCTTATGTTTTGCCATGATTACAAATGAAGAGACTTTCGAAGATGTAGTCATAGCTTATTCTAGTGGTTCCCAAACTTTTTAAAGTATGGCACACATAGAAAGTGAAAAATTTGCATAACATCCTGTCATACATAAAGAAACCTCACGACCAAAGCTAATACAGACTCAAGCACCCTAGCCCAGTCCACCAAGGATTTCAGTGGTTAGTATCTCTTGGAGATCTGAAATCCATGCCTCACGTATCCATTGGGAAATTCTGCTTTGAGCTACTGGTCTGCTATGTGATGAGTTAATGCTTCTGTCTAGAGAGTGATATTCTGGAGGAACAGCATCTGAAACTCCTTTTCCCACTTCAGCATTTCATCAATTTTAGATATTGACTGAAATGTCATTCCCCCTCTGAGACTGTGGAAGTAAAATTCTGATGTAACAACATTTGTTTTTAAGGCCTATTTGTCAGTTCCCTATACCTTATCTAGTACCACTGTTCTAAAGGGGATTGCATCCCTTCCTGGCGGGTTGGAATGTCTTACTCTGAATTAACAAAGAGGCTTTATTTTACCCCAGCCAACCTCAATTGATTAGTGATGGATACCTGGATGAGAAGTTGAGAAGCTTCAGAGGTTTCCAGTGAACAGATAGGCTCTCTGACAGGCCTGGTGCTGGGAGAGTACTCCGGAAGAATCTGATAGATGTTTTGTAATAACCTTTGGGCACAAGGGGACATTTTAGAGCCACCCCAGGCAAAGCAAGTCTAGAATAATTTATCCACTGAATTGCTTTGACTTAGTTGACAACTTAGTGTTTAAATCTTCTATTGTTCCCAGAAATACGCTGGTTTGAGAAAAGTTGATTCACCCAGGTGTTTCTTTGTAGATAGAGCTCTGTCTTTGGCAGAAATCTGGAATACACTGTCCTAAGCATGTATAATAGCAGCTCAGTTAATATTTATAGAAAAGTTTAAAGATGGTACTGTTAACTGTTGTTATACTTGTTAGATAGATGAGGAAACTGAGACAGTAACTAGAAAGTGGCAAAGCCAAGAGAGCTCCTGCTTTCTGCTGCTGAGATCATGGACTGTTTGTAATCCTGCTTGCTTCTGCTTCCAGACCTGAACTTTAAAGAATGGTTACACTTACCCCAAGCCCTCCCACCCCCCATTTATAAAGCTCTTGCTTTTTGATGGTGATAAAAACATGTCATTTCTCCCAGAGCTCAGTGTAATGGTCTCAGGGTCATCTCGTGTGATTGACAAGGTACAACATTTAAGCAAACAAATGTACTTTCTTTGGGGGAACTTGCTAGATAATGAAGATGTTGAGAAAAGAGGTAAGTGGTTTAGAGATCTCCCAGGGCTGGGCATCTCTGTCACCTTTGCTTGTGTTCATCAGAGAAGCCATACAGCTCTCTTTGCCACCAGTCTGTAACAGCAGGGGAGGACCTCGGTGTGGGCGTAGAAACCCCACTACCCTTGCTCCTGTTTGTACTGGTGTGTGATAGCCAGGGCCCCTGGGGCCCCTGCAGGTATATTGTGAGCCTGGGGCTCTGAATTGAACCACAGTGTAGCTCTTTCCTCAGTGCTCATTTTTGTTCAGAAAGATTCAAGGGATAGAACAATTAGGGCCTAAATTAGCTTTTCTCCCTAGGGAAAAAAAAAAAAATGAGTCATAAGGGAACTCGATGTTGGCAGAGACTTGTCAGGAAACATTATTTCCCTCTATTCACTTTTTCCTTTTGTTTTTTCCTCCTTCCTCCTTTTATTTTCCACTTTAAATCTTGCCAGAATTAAATTATCCCCAGTAAACAAGCAAAGCAAGGTCCTTAGAGTGTTCCAATCAAACCGACAAGATGGTGATTATTTTAATTCAGTTCCAAACACCCTGTATGTGGTCTTGTCAGTAATTTGGGAGAGAAGTATGTCTCATTCTTGAAAAGAAATTGTATGGTAATTGGCCTTTTGTTTCTAGATATGCTAATTTTATCTTTTATAGTGTAGTATAATATAGTACAGTATGCTAATTTTATCTTTTATAATCTTAATTTGCATGTTCAACAAAAATGGTGATAGAGATATACATTGTACTAAATGCTTACTATGTGGGTAAGTGTAGTCACGTATCATCAATTTTTCATACCTCGCCAGTAAGAAAATATTGTCCCCAACTTAAAGACAAGGACACTGAGACTCAGAGAGTTTGTGCAGCTTGCCCAGGACTGCCTAGCAGCTATCAGATGGTGGGGTCTGGGTTTTAAGCCATATTAGATTTGTTTGACTCCAGACTCATTTCAAGGGTCTCTACTGTGTCATGTGCCTTATACAGGGTATTCAGATTAAGATTCCATTACGTAGCAGAGAGCATATACTCTGTCACTCAGCACACACACACACAAATGAGTTGGATGTGATCTCTGCTTTCAAAAATCTCATAGTATATTAAGGAAGACGGTTAATTCTAACACAGGATGTTGAGTGCTTTACAATGGGACAGTGATGGTTCATGCTTCCAGCTTCCTGAAGCAAAAATGAAAAGCTGAAATGTTTCACCTAAGAGAAGATACTAGAATCCAGTTGAAACTTGGCAGGCAAGGGAGTGAGGTTGGGAAGTGATTGATACCATGCTGAGCCGAGAACCATGTGGGCAAAGCTTTGAAAAGAAAGAGTTGGACATTCACTATGGCAGGAACATCTGATATGGATTAGTTTCCTAGGAGTTTTGCCACAAAATACCACAACATGAGTGGTTGCTTTTACAGTTCTAGAGGGCAGAAATTCAAAATCAAAGTATCAACAAGGTTAGTTCCTTTAGAGGGAAAATCTATTCTCTCTCTTGTGCCTTTCTTAATACTGTGACAGCCAATGACCCCTGGCAGTCCTTGATGTATTGATGTATTACTCCAATATCTGCCTCCATTTGCACCAGCACTCTCCCTGTGAGTCTGTTTTTCTGTGGCAGTATCCTTATAAGAATGCTAATCATATTGGATTAAGGACCCACCCTTCTCCTGTATGATCTTACTTTAGTGAATCTGGAGACATGCCTTCCTGGCTCAAGCTGCTGAGACATTGGTGTGCAGACCAGGTAAAGTTCAAGGACCAGGATTTGCAACCTGAGGCCAGGGGGTGAAAATCCAACTAAACAACTAAATAAATAAGATGCCTCTTCCTCTTCTTCCATCCTTCCTTATGCTTATTCTCCCTTTCTGTTCCTTATTCTTTAAAAACATGTTAATCTGCAATTCCTTTATTTCCAAATAAGATCACATTTTGAGATACTGGGGCTTAGGTTATTTATGTAGACATACATCAACACATATGTTGAGGTACAATCTAATCCATAACATAGGGCTTGTTGAGGACTGAAGGCTGCCACAGACGTGCCACACAGAGATCAATGGCTTTTTGTTGGCAACTAAAGTTATAAACTGCAAGTGTTTTGGGGAAGAAACCGCAACAGTGTAGGAGAAATAAAAATGGGGATCAATAAGTAGGCACTTAGAAAACTGTTCTAGTGTTCAAAGTAATACACAGAAATGGTCTTAAGGAAAGATCTGTATTAAAGAATAAAAACTATACAGATACTTTGTTTTAGTTATCTTTACTACACAAAATTGGGAATAATCTAAAGAGCAATAGAGGAACAATTAAGGAAACTCTAAGCAGTCATTAAAATTAGTTATTCAAAGAATGTAATAACAGCACAAAACTTGTATTAACATTGTTAAGTGTATGCTATAAAATATACAAATAAAGTTTGATTTTAAATATACTAAGTACTAATGAAAATGCAAAGAAATATGTTTATTAAGACAAGTCAGAGGAAAAAGACAAACATTGTTCTGATTTCACTCATGTGGTATATAGAGAAAAGAAACAATTGAACTAAATCAAACACAAATAGGTGTTTAGTCTAATAGAACTAAATTTAGTCTACAGAACCACAGGGAATGGGCAAGAGGTGGGCAAGTCAGGTAAAAGGTGTCAGTTTCATGGTGAAGAATAGATCTGGACTCCTGGTGTTGAACCTAATTATATGCAGATATTGATTTGCAATGATGCCTCCCTGAAGCCTACATTTTTATGCACTATTCCTTCAATAAAATGTTAAAAAAATAAAATTTTTCACAATATTTTATCTGGATAAAATGGGAAGTTTTGTCATTTAGATGTAACTTACATAAAATAAAGTTTAGTGATTTCAAGTGTACTGGTTATGTCGAATGCACACCATCCTGTAACAGTTACCATAGTGATAGCCGAAGTCTCATCCTTCCGAAAGATTCCTCCTGTGTTTTACAGGTAGTTCCTTGTCAACCTGCTTTTATCGCTGTAGTTTCATCTGTTCTAGAATTTCATACCATTCACTTCTAGAATTCTCTGTCAGGCTTTTTTCAATAAGATTAATACCACTGAGACTCATTTATGTTGTTTCCTCTATTAATAGTTTGTTCCTTTAAATGTAGAATAGTGTTCCGTTATCTAGATATATCAGATGTGTTTATCCATTAACTAGTTAATGAACACTTAACCCCTTGAATTAAGGATATTGAGTTTGTATTGCAAACCTTTCTGCAAAGAATTCCAGGTTCAAGTGGCTTCACTGCTGAATTTTACCAAACATTTAGAAAAGTATATTATTCAGCGTGGCGGCGTGGCAATCTACTGCACCTGGGAGCATTCCCGCACATGTCCCAAGGTGCCAGGTTCAAGACCTGGCGTCAGGGGGAACAACCCATGTGAGCAGCTAAATAAAAATGAAACGCTTCTTCCTCCTCTCTCTCCCTGCCTGCCGGCCTACTCGCCCTCGTTCCTGCCTGCACTGTTCCTTTAAAATCAACAAAACAAAACAAAACAAAAACTGCTAAATAGCACTGTCACTTTGGAAAACAATTTCTTATAAAGCTAGACATTCATTTATTCTGTGATTCAGCAATGTTATGCCAAGTTTTTTTCCCAAAGATAGAGACAAAATTTTTCATAAAAGTGTAAATTTTTATACTAGCCAATAAATATTGTCTGTTTATAATAGCTAAAAATTGAATTGAAATTCAATATCCTTAATTCAAGCTCTTTATTACTCGTACTGTTCATTTTCATCGGGTGTTGTTTGATATTCTCACTACAGTTTTTCTTGATTTGCATTTGCATAGTATATCTTTCCCTTTCTTTTAAATGTAACCTGTGTCTTTATAATTAAAGTAGATTTTTAAAGTCAGGTAATAGTAGGTCTTACTTTTTAATTATTCAGTATTCTCTGTCATTTCATTAGAACATTTATACAATTTATATCTACAGTAATTATGTCTATTTGGTTTAAGTAAATCATCTTATTTGCTCTATAATGTTCCATGAGTTTTGCATTTTTCCTCTTTTTCTGTCTTCTTGGGAATAATTGGGTATTCTCATGGTTTGATTTTTATATTCACTATTGACTTAAACCTCTTTTTTCAACCTTATAATGGCTATTCAAACATAAGTCATTTTCTTTATGATGGTCAAGCATGTGGTGTATGAACTTTAAAGGTATATTTCCTTTTCTATTTTCTGTCTTGTGTTATCGTCGTATATATATTGCTTCTATTGTCAAAGTTTTTTATAGACATATTATAACCTACTGATATATTTTTTTTGCTTTAAGCAGGTAATTATCTATTAAAAAGACAGAAATGAGAAAAGATTATATTTACCCACATATTTAGTCTTGTGTGTGCTCTTCCTAACTTTGTACTCAGTTAGATTCCCATCTGATGTCACTTCCATCTGCCTGAATAACTCATTTTAAAGTTTCTTATAATGCAAGTTTGCTGGTTATTCATTTATTCAGGGTTTTGTTCTAAAAATTTTTTTTTTTTAACTTTAATGTTTGAAAGGTAGTGTTGCTGGATGTATAATTCAAGGTTGACTTTTTTTTTTTTCCTTTTCCGCACTTTATGGCACAGATTTTCAATCTTTGAATTTTTTTTTTTTTTGCCTGTCAGGAGACATTTGACAATGTCTAGAGACACTTTTGTTTGTCACAATTAAGAGGAGAGACTACTACTGGTATCTAGTAGATAGAGGACAAGTCCACTGCTAACGTCCTCAGTGCACAGAGCAACCCCCTCAATGAGTTAATCCAAGATGTCAATAGTATTGGGTTTGAGAAATACTTCTCAAGATTAGGTTGCCATCCAATCTGAAATTACATAACTTAGATTACTACCTTTTGGGAAATGACCTGACACTTCTAGTTGAACATTCTCATCTACAGTTGAGGATTAAAGTATCTCACCTCACTAGTGTAAGTTAGAATCATGACCTTCATTTTCAAAACTCTTGACACAATGCCTTACACAGGCTGTTCCATTGTGTGAAGGCTTCCATTGTTTTTAACAAGACATCTGCTATCTTTTTAAAAATCTTTGTTCTTTTATACGTAAGATTTTTCCCACTGCTTTGAAGATTTTTACTTTTCTTTTCAGGAATTTGATACATGCTTTGATGTCGTTTTCTTTGCATTGCTTGTACTAGAGATTCTTTGAGCTTTTGGATCATTAAGTTGATGATTCTCATCAAATTTCAAAAATTTCCAGAATCATCATATCTGGGTTTCCAGTTATAGGAATATTAAATTCTTTAATATTGTCTCTTGGGTTAGTTATGCTTTGTTCACATTCTTTAGTCTTTTTTGTTTTGTGTTCTCTGTGCTTCTTTTCCCCTATTGGGGTTTGTCTTCAGTTTTCACTGATTTTCTTTCTTCTGAAAAGTCTAATTTTCTGTCAGTGCTATTCAGTACATTTCTCTTTCCATACTTGTATTTTTCATCTCAGATCTCAATCAGTTGGGTCTTTTATATCTGCTGTTACTGTCCTCCTTGTGCTCATGTTTTAATTTCCCATGTTAACATATGAAGCATATTTATAATTTTTATCATTTTTATATCATATCTTTCAGTTCTGGGCCTTTCAATATATTCAAGTTGATTGAATAATCTCTTAGTAATAGGTTTTACATTTATGCTTACTTGCATGTGTGGTAAAAGTTTGTATTAAATGCTGGAAAAGTATTGAGTTTGGGGTTTTGTTGTATTTCTTTAGTGGTCAACTTCATTCAGGCATGCAATTCATTTGCCTGCAGCCTGTTGGATCCTTTGGAGACTTGTTTTTAGTTTCTATGGATAGGTCTAGAGACCTACTATGGCGACCAAGGCATGACATATATGAGACCTCCTATGACACCCTAAGAATCATCACATCTCTCCACAGGAGATTTCAAAGTACTCTCAGACATCTGTGAACTTTGGGGATTGTTAGCTACCAATAAGCAGCCTCAGGTAGTTTCACCCCATGAATGACAAGGGTAGAAGTAATCTCATTACTATATTCGTCTCTCAGTATTTTAGTAAGGTTCCCTCCTCTCTGATATTCTGCTAACTCGTCTTCCCTCCTCCGACCTTTCTCTCCACAGCTCAGTAATACTGCTAGGTTCCCTTTGCCTGAACTACAGGCTGGATAGTGCCTGTAAGCATGAGCTAGTATAATCCAAGGACTGAAGTCATTTCTTTCTTTTCTCTCAAGGGTCACTGTCCTGTATCATCATCTTTCATCCAGTGCTGATAATTACTTATTATATAATAGTTCATCCTCATGGGTGGAAGGAAAAGTTCTCAGGCTGCTGCAGTTCAATGGCTTCTTGTAGAAGGGACCCTCAGATGGGACGTCAGAGAATGGTGGTTCTTTGAGAAAACTGTCATGAACCATAGTGTGTCTCAGCTTTACCGGTACAGAAATACTGTTGGAATACCCAGAGCTAGTGTGATTTGGGGAAAGAGATTCCCCTTCCAAAATCTGCAAATATCAGACCTAAGCCGAAATGTAGAACTATAGGTATGTGGTAGAGAATATTATTTTATGACCATCTTGATCATCTTATTTCTGTGTCAGAGTACTAAGGAAGTCAAATTAATCATCACGTATTATATATTTCAGTGCAGCTAGCAAAATCGCTAACACATCAAAAGAATGCAATCAATAATTGTTAAGTGAATGGAAAAGGGGAGTAAGCACTGTTTTATTCTGTGTAATTACTCACCCTAAACCCAGTATATATTGCACCCCTAGAGACAGCTTCGTGTCATATACCCTTCTAAGATCCTGTATTAGATGAAACTGCCAAATTTGTTCTTAGACCCTCATTTTTCCTAAGCCACAGGTTGGCTTCCCCTTTCTGGGCACAATGTCTCCAATACCAATCATCAAATTTCGGCTTCTTAAAATGTAGTCACATTCTTGTCTTTCTTGGATCTTGAGAGCACCCTCAGCTTGGCATTTTAGAGTGTTTCACAGACCCTCCCATCACTTACTTACATTCACTTGTGTCATTACAGCTAGTGGTCTACCTTTGATGATGCATATTTATAAAAATATTCTGTTTGGTTCTCAACAATTTTTTAAACAAATGATCAGCATTTTGATATAGAGAAAATTCACATAAGGATACGTGTTTATAGTTTCTCTTGAAAACCTGGAAGATCTGGACACAGAGTAATCCATGGGAACTGAAGGACACTTACCACTTTACACAGGGTTACAATCCCCCATTTGTTCCAATTCCCACCATTTCCTGTTGTGTGGACTCCTAGGTATGTCCCGATCTGGCCCTTTCAACATTTGGCTGGGGATTCCTCTCTAAGCTCATCCATGATGTGTAGATTTCGTAAGTTAAACTCTCAGGAGGAGACTTCATTTCTTTCTAAGTTCTCTGAAAGTGCTTTCTCCAAATGAACATTCTCAGAAAGTTATAAAGGACTGAGCAAATGAAATGTTTGTATTAATTTCACTTTGTAGAAGAGAATATTAGTACTGGGAGAAAAATAACGGAATGTGTGTACCAATGAAATCATTCTAGTTTCCTAGAAAGTCAGAGAATCATCTTGATCAGGTTTCTGAAAATGCTTTGAATCAGAAGACAAATAAAAATTCTGAAATAAGAAACGTATTTTTTTCTTCCATACTCACTATCTATGTTATTGCCAGCCACAGCTCAATTCTTGTTTTTATGCAGAGAATTGGGACTTAATCTTTTTTACAAGTTAAGGAAAGAAGGTAGATTACAGGATATTTAATCCCCTTGTTTTTCAGTAATAAAAAGAAAATACCTTTATCATTTTCAGTTTATGAGACATCATTCTTTCCTGGACTATCAGTATAGACATTTTCAAAATGAAAATAAAATTATCTTTCAATACCTGCTATATTACCAGAGGACACAAGTTGGCAGCATTGTATCCCTAGCAGCTTTGAGAATAAATAGGGACTGTTCCAGGTTTCCTAGAAAAAGACATAAATCTGAGGAAAAGATAAGCATGTAAGTGACTTTCTTTAGCCCTGGGAATGGAACTTTTGTATTTATAGCTAGTTTTAGCAAAATGCTTCTACATTTAAAGAGGAGGATTTCTTTTCCTTTTTGGCTCTTAAGATTTCGACAGAAATTAGAGTTCCCAGCTTAGACTGTAGTCTTGTAACTAAAATTCAGATAGTATCCCCTGGTTTCTACCCTAAATGCCAGTTGTGAGAGCCCCAAGAACCCTGTTATGGGATGGATTTTTGTCCCCCAGAGATATCTTTTGAAGCCATAGTCTCTGATACTTCTAAAAGTGACCTTATTTAGAAGTAGGGTCTTGGAGAAGAAATCAAGTTAAAATGATTACCTGTTGGATGACCAATATGGCCGATATCCTTATAAGAAACAGAGAGAGACATGGAGACTCATGGGGAGGCAGCCATGTGAAGACAGGGGCAGAGATTGGAGAGAAATGTCCAGGATTTCTGGCACCCACCAGAAGCTAAGAGAGAGGCATGGAACAACTCCAGTAGGAACCAACAATACCAACACTATGATTTCCAACTTCCAACCTCCAGAACTGTGAGAAATAAATTTCTGTTGTTGAGAAAGGGAAGAAGGGCCTGCCCACTCTCATTAGGCTTGTGCCTTTTAAGACAGCAAGATTATGTCTTGATTTTTTGTTGTTGTTTTCTTTCTCTACCATCATATCATGCCCAATAATTCATTTGAGTAGATCATTTTTAATTGAGCACAACATTACTTTGGCTGAATGAGGATAACTCCTAGATTTCCCTGAGAGGAGGTTCTTAACAGAATTTGTACACTTTTGCCCTCAATGCAACAATAATGATATGGTTTGGAGAAAAGAGAAAAGCCATCAGATTCCTTTTAATAACATCCATCCATAAATGAATATATTTGCATACATATTTGTTGTGAGAGGATGGTGGGAACAAGAAGTCACTGCCAATCAAATACACGTGAACTGAGTTTTATTACTGTTTTTCTGCTCTGTGCTACTGTTTACCTGTACCTCACATTTAAAAATAAATAGTCTATCAGAAAGATGTTGGCAACCTAGTTTTCTGTATCTTACCTCCTGGGAGCCTTATTATTCTAATAAGTCTATTCTGCCTCAAATTAAAAAGCAGTTTAATTCTAAATGAAATCTCTTA
This sequence comes from Solenodon paradoxus, assembly GCA_004363575.1. NCBI lineage: Eukaryota > Metazoa > Chordata > Mammalia > Eulipotyphla > Solenodontidae > Solenodon > Solenodon paradoxus. The sequence goes on along the minus strand of RJWH01002517.1, from coordinate 97,029 downwards.
ATTTTTCATTATGCTTGATGCTAGCTTGCTAAATGAAGTTTAACTAGAAATGTTCACATTCAAAGATGCTTATGCAAACAGCTGTCATGCTTTGCAATGGCTTTATTCTTCAGTGCGAAGGTGACAGCATTCTTATTTTAAACGTCTTTTTCTTTCTCTACTTATTCCAGCAACAGTTTTCCTGGAGTTTTGGAAAAGACGGAGAGCAGTAATTGCTTATGACTGGGATTTGATAGACTGGGAAGAAGAGGAGGTTTGTATCGCTTCAGAATTTTTTTTTAACAGCAGATCACCAAGAACTATACAGCTCCTGTGACTCATCACTCTGAGTTCTGAGACAGAAGTCAGGTTTAGTCATAAAGCATTTTTAATACCAGTGTTTGCAGGGAATTCCGAGTCATATAAAAAGGTACTAGCAGAAATTTTTTTTAAATGGTAGCGTTTTGGTTCCTTAGTGAAATAAAATGGCATGTCTACATAAAGCATCAAATTTGTAGATGGAAGCCTCAGAAGAATTGGTGGTAAGATTCCTTTCTTTTCTTTGGTTTAATTTGATTTGCTTCATCAGAAAGGAGGGTGTCAGGTTTGCAGCTCTGGGCACATGAAAGCAAAAGTAAAAGACATGCTCCAAGGACATTATTCTGTTAACTTTCCAGGACCCTGGACAGCACCAGGACGTGCAGATTCCAAACTGTTCTAACTATAAATGCTGAGGGGAACTGCTCCAGTGACCTTTTTGGTGTTTGTGGTCAAATGCAGGGCTAGCTCTAGGTGAAACTCAAGGCGGGCTCAGCTTGGTCACTCCGATTTGACTCAGCACATCCTCATTCCCACCCCTCTCCCTTACCCGCTTCAAGCCTGGTAATACACTGTGCCCTCTCATAACCTATGTCTGGTCTTGATATTCTCCTTCTGCCCCATTCCTGTAAGGGAGTCTCAAGTACCTGTGCTGGATGTGGCGACCGTGTGTCCCCTCAGACCCTACTTTCCTCTGACAGTCAATCCAGACCCAAGTTTATCTTTCCTTCTGCTTGTCCATTATCTCTGTCCAATCCTGAGTTTCTTTCCCAAGAGCCTTGCTGAGTCAGCAAATGCAATAGCCACATTTAAAATGTGATAATAGGTATGCACAGGTGTTTCTCTTCCAGAAGACACCCACACGCATGTATATATATATACACATATATATGCACACACAAACCTACATACATATAGACACCATATATGTATATGCACAGACACATTAAAAGTGCTCTTTTAGAAATATGAGAATGTTAGCCGTGTAGTAGGCTTGGTGGGTGAGCTCATTTTTATTTTTATTTTTGTTAGTTTTTGGTTTCCTTCACATCAGATCTCATGAATGGCTGCCTTTTCTCCTCATGTCCGCGAACGTGTTTGGGTAGTTTTTAGAGCTAGAAACTATTCGGATTTTCTGGAATCTTCATTCGTTGATGAGGACTCTCATGCATTCTTTGGGAAATGTTTTCTGGGTTTGAAGAAAGAGTCTGCTGCCAGCAGGCAGGGGAGAGCCAGTCTGTTGTTTCTTGACACTGTGCTCTTGGGACAGGAAATGTCATTTCCTGGGAATCTGAGTTGCCAGTAAGCATCTGAGTTACTTGGATAAATTATTGCAACTTTGGACTATTTTTTAATCTCTAAGGAAAAAGGTATGCTAAAATTTTCCCCTTTCAGCTAAAAAGTTTGACGCTCTAAATAACATTGACCAAAGTAGTACAAGTCACCATGGACGCTCGTGGTGGGCGTAGACGTGGGTACCCTTCGATAAACATATCTCCTGTGAGTCTGAGGCCTTCTCTCTTCCCAACTCCTGTTAAAATCTTGAAGTACTGAACCATTCTTTCACTCAGTATATCTTCATACCTCTATACAAAAAGTCTACCTTAGTAGCTATGTGCTGCTCCAGTTCTCGCTGGGACTCCTTAGAGAAAAGCATTTCACTGCTGGCCTGCAGCTTTCAGCTTGCTGGGTGTCTTCTCCGGGGCACCCTATTCATTTGCTAGGGATACCACTACAAAGTACCAAAGAATGGGCAACTTAATCAACAGAAGTTTATTGCCTCATGGTTCCTGAGTCTAGGAGTCTGGGGTCCAAGTGTTAACAGGGCTGTTTCTTTCTAGGTCCTCTCTTGGCTTCTAGATGGCTGTGTCCTCATACCTTCTCTCTGTGCAAGTTTGTGTCTACATTTCCTCCTCTTCTAAGGATACCAGTCCTACTGGATTAGGGAACATCTTAATGACCCTATTTAAAATTAAGTACCTCTGTGAAAACACTGTCTCCAATAGTCACATTCAGAGGTGGTGGGGTCCAGCCATGAGCATACCTATTTAAGCAGGTGGCAGAATTCAGGCCATAACAGAGGAACACAGTTTAGGTTCCATGATTGGTCTCAGTTGCTGGGCGATTAACTCAGTGACTCCTGCTGACACTTAGAACTTGAAAAACTGAAAATTTCCCAGAGAAGCAGAAGGTTCTAGGTCTGTTCTGTTGATGTCTTCTGGTTTAACTACCTAAAATAAATGAAGACAGCAGAGCCTGTTTATAATGTCTCTTCTGAACCTTCCCTGTTACCTGCTGCTGATGGCGTCCAGCCCTGGGCTTTCCCTGTAGCAGGAGCCATGCTGCCCTACCAAAGAGCACCCCTTCTTGATGACCCCTTTTCTGCCAGCTCCTTCCTCACCTTGTCAGGAACTTCATCTGAGTCATGCACGATCCTACCTGGATTAACATCTCCGTTTCACCAGCGTTTCTGCTCATTTTTCCCTCCTCTTCTCGACACTCAAATAGAGCATGTACTTAATTAACCAGAACCACTTCAGCAAACCCTCTTGCTGATTACCTTTTCCTAATCCCATAATTGCTTTTGAGTCAGAAGCTTTGCACATTGGATGGGGCTCAACTAAATGAAATAAAATCTGCGTGGTTTAGAATTAGAGGAGACTGTATTGTTAGCTGCATTAAAAAGGTGTTTACTTTGTTTTCAATGCCAATTAAGAATACATTTAAAATCTAGTCTTTAAAAGTGAATGGCTCCAATAGGAGCCTATTAAAAAATTGTTCACCTTGTTTTTCGCTGCCTAAGTAGAAAAATACAAAAAAGTCAAAAAATTAAGAATTATATTTCCACTATAACTTATAAAATGGATTCAGAACATTATGCTATTTAGAAGAGTTTTTTTTTTTTCCTGGTGTCCATATGATTTCTTGTTAATAAAAATGAAAACTTGGTGGTTGTTTCAAACTATTAGAGATAGATGGACAGTTGGCTCCTTCTCTCATTCTTCAAGTACAGCTGAATAAGATAGCAGACATTTAACTATTAGCCTAAATTAGAGTGCATTGAGCATGGTCGTAGTAAATTGAAAGCATCATCCTTTACATTTTCCTGACATTTAACCGACATTTAAATCTGGGTTCTCTAAGCCCCCCTCAGTAATTGATGAGTATTGGTATCTGTACAATGTTTTACCGTGGGGTTTACAGTGGGGTAAAAATGTTTTTTCTTGTCTGCGCACCTCTTCGATGCATAAAAATGTGTCTGCTTCTTCTTTAGGAAGAAATACGGCCCCAGTTTGAAGCCAAGTATTCCAAAAAAGAGCGGATGAATCCCATTTCAGGAAAGCCAGAACCATATCAAGCATTTGCAGATAAATGTAGCAGACTCATCGTTTCTGCATCTGGAATATTTTTTATGGTTTGAAACTTTAAAAAAAAATTTCTTTGTTGTTTCATAAAGTACAGACCTGTAGCGTGGGAACAATACCACCAAACATTCATATAGTCTCACAAAGCATTTCTGAAGATTGTTAATTAGCCCTCCCAACAACTCCATGCGGTGGTCAGAGCTGGTACCTCTGTCCTTCTATTACATATGAAGCGCCTGGGACTCCAAGAAAGTCTCGCAAGAGCCCAGACTCTAATCCAGTGTTGTCTCCACATGCTTCTCTGCGGCAAGCTGGAAGGAACTAAAAATACGAGAGCGCACTTAGCAGTGTTTTTCAAACTTTTTAAAAATCATTCCCATGTAGGAAATAGCTTCTCTATCAGGAGCCTGACATGCTCTGCAAATAGATGCTTAAAATTAAATATAGTAACTGAACTAATACTTGTATGCAAATAGATACCTACAACTTAATATAGTCATAAAGCAATGGTTATCTTTTACATTGAACTCTGATTTCTTTTTTGTTTTCGTTGTTTTTTAACTCCCAACTCTCACCCCATATAAATACAACCCTAGATAACCCCAGACATGTTAGTTTGAAAAGCACCCAACTTAAAACTGGGTTGTTAGCTTTTCTAAAGAGTTGTTGTGTGACCTTGTCAGTTACTAAAAAAGAGAGGCAAGGTTTTCAGAAATGTCATTTTAGAACAGTAAGGAAGGTTATAGTCCTCCTTTCCTCTTCTGAAATGACAGTGGGGCAGGCATGTAACCTAAATCATTAGAATAAAGAGGATTAGACTACTCTTGTCTTGCTACTGCAAATCCAGACAAGTGAAGAAACTGGGGAGATATAAGGGTGGGCTGCATGCCCAAGACCCTTAGCTCAGCTCAAGATTCAAAACCATGCCCTTCTTCAGATTCTGCTTTGTAAGCAATTGTTTCAGGCTTTGCTTTCTTTAAATAATTCATATTTATGGTCTTAGTTTTTGTTTCTCACAAGACCGATAGCCATAGATGATGTTGTCCGCCTCCTGTAGACGTGGAACCTGGAGCAGGAGAGCCAAAGCCATGGAGCGGCCCACTCCTCGCCCAAGGTCACGCTGCTAGGGAGTAGCTGAACTAATACTTGGACCAGACTTCTGAGTCCAGCGAACCGTCCATTTTACCACCCTTGTTTGAAATCCGCTGTAGATTTTACCCCTGAATCCCTCTCAACAGCTCTAGGATTAAGACGTGGGCACTTGTTTTTTTTCTTTTCCTTTACTTTTATTCTTAATGTTGTTTTGACCTTTTCCAGCTAGGATTCACCCTCAAGCTTTTAACAGCATGTCATTCACGGCCAGTCAGAAATAGTTTGTGCAAATAGAGGGATGCATCCATGAACAGAGGTATCTCTGTGTCAGCAGGAGCCACCCTGAGATCTACCTTTAAGAGCCAGTTTTTTATAACTGTACACTAAGGTCTCCAAGACACATTAAGTGGGTCACCTCGCGAAAGTCACAACATTTTTGGAGTCTCAGATTCCCATTATTTCATGGAGATAGAAGACATGCCATAGTCTTTTCAAACACCATGAGATTTTCAGAGAAAATGCCTCTGCATCTATATCTCATAAATAACAACTTAGGCATGTATCTCATAGTTGGGTTACTTGGCAACAGATAACGGAGCATTTGTGATGCTCCTATAATTATGCCAAGGTGCTGCCGAGTCCAGGGCGAACAAAACATACCATCCCTGCCCTCTTGGAGCTTACTTTCTAAGTGAGAGAGGGGGGCAAACCATTAGACATTGCTAGTTTACTAACTGGAGAATATAAGTACCATGTAATCATAACCAACAAGTCTGAGGTCATGAAATGCTGTCATTCTGAAGCAGCTTTTGAGCTCTGTAGGATGAGTAAGTATTAACTAAAGTGTGTATGTGTGAGCACATGTGTGCTTCTCTTTCTCTTGCAGGGGAATGGGTGGGCCGGCATTTTAGCCAGAGAAAATGTTCTTGAGCATGAAGGATGCCTATTTGAAACAGTGGTAGAAGCATTGGGAAAAATTGTAGGAGCTGGAGAGGGCCTTGCAGCTCACCATAAGGGTTTTGCCTTTGTCCTCAGAGTAAAAGAAAACCAGAAAGTCACTTTAAGCAGAATATTGGCTTATCAGATTTCCATGATACGTATTTGTTTATCTAGTCAATCACCTGCTCAGTCTAATGGTATGCTTCATAAAGCATGACCCCAAAGCTTAGACAGTTACCTACTTTCAAGCACTGTGGGTTTTTTTATTTGAATAACAGGTATTACCCACCATGAGACTGGTTATGGCTCCTTGGGTCAGTACCCTTATTTTATTTCCTTTTCTCCTCTGAGGGTGTTTCAGTTGGTGGGAACCATCTTCTGGAACATTCCACCAAGGAGCTCACCAGATCTCCACTGTCTCCCTCCAGATCTGCGTGGTGATCGCTGCCGTGTTCGGGATTGTCATTTACCGGGTGGTGACCGTCAGCACTTTCGCTGCCTTTAAGTGGGCATTGATCAGGAATAACTCTCAGGTTGCAACCACGGGGACTGCTGTGTGCATCAATTTCTGTATCATCATGCTGCTGAATGTGGTAAGTGAGCTGCAGGGAAACAAGCCTTGTGGATAAAATACATGGGCTGCAGGTGGGAGTCTTCTTGTCACTAAGGACCTGGCCTCAAGAGAGGAACATCGGTCGTGTAGCAAAGGTCTGGGGATCTAGAAGTCAATTCTGGGCTCCAGAATTTTCTGCAGTGTGACATTGGGCAAGGTTCTTGCCCTCTCTGAACCTTGGTTCCTTATTTATCACTGCACAGCCCTTGGACGTTTTTAAAGAAGGCATGGATTTCTTAGTGATTTTTTTATTCAGGTAACATTCTTTTAACACTGTATATAATTTAGCAGTGCAAGTTCACTCTTGACCAAGTGTATGACACCACCCATCACCAAATTTCTAAATCTCTTCTCCCAGAATCCATTGAATCCTTACTACCCTTTACTTCCACTGGCCACCTCCCCAGCCCTTTGGCCTCCTCAGTTTTCTGAGTCCATGGGTTTTGTTTTCTCTTTTCATTTATTTTGTTTTTTTATATAGCACAACTGAGTGAAATCATCCGGTATTTTATCTTCCTCCTGACTTCTTTCACTTAGCATAATACACGCTCGTGCCTTTCATGTTATTTCAAATGATAGGGCTGTAGTATTCTTTCATGTATACATGCCACAGCTTCTTTATCCAATCACCTGGGCACTTAGGTTGTTTCCATAACTTGGCTTTTGTAAATAGTGCTTCAGTAAACATAGAGGTGCATATGTGTTTTCAATTTAGTGGGGTTTTTTTTGTATTCTTCAGATACATACCTAGAAGTGGAACTGTAACTATTTTTAATGTTTTTGAGGAACTGCTATATAATTTTCTAAAGTGACTGCACCAATTTAAATTCCCATCAAAAAAGTATGAGTTTTGTTTCATACCCTTGCCAACACGTGTTGCTTCTAGTCTTTTTCACATAGGACATTCTCACAGATGTGAAGTGGTATCTCATTTGAGTTGCACTTCCCTAATAGTGCATGATGAGGAGCATTTTTTCATGCACTTTTTGGCCATCTTTATGTTTTCTTTGAAGAAGTATCTATTTAGATCTTTTACCCATTTTTTATTTGGGGTTTTGTTGTTGAATTGCATGAGTTCTTTCTAAATTTTGGCTATTAACCCCTTGTCAGATGCATGATGTACATGTATGCAATTATCTTCCCCCATTCCGTTGACTTGCTTTATTCTATGATAGTTTTTCACTGTATAGTGATGTGTTCCCATTTGTTTTGTTTCCCTTCCTGCGGATGTCCCCAAAGTCATCTTTAAAGCCACTGTCGTGGCTTTATGTGTGTTTTTCTATGTGTTTTATGGCTTCCAGTATTGTATCCAAGTCTTCGATCTAATTTGAATTAGTTTTTGTGTATGAGGTTAGTGATCTTGTTTCATTATTTTGCACTAGGCTGTCTCATTTTCCCAACACCATTTGTTAACAGGTTTTCTAAGAGAGAATGTATTTTAAGATCGAGCTGGTGTGTCTCACTGTAGCTCTGGTGGCTAAGACACAGACTCTCAAAGCCATGGATCTGGGTTTGAGATCCAGAGCTGAAAAATAAAACCAAGATAAGTAAAAAGAAAAAAAAAAAAAAAGTCTAACCCCATTTAAAAGTAAAAAGAAAAGGTAAATCCAGCAGAATCTGTGGCACAGCTCTACCTTTTTGGTTCTCTTTTCCCTTTGATTCTGAAGACAGGATAGTTGTCAGTATTGAAAGCATTCCTTAGCAACCCTGCAAGCTCTGTTGCTTGTGTTGATTTCAGACTTTTTCTGAAAGTACATTTCAGCCCAGCGTCTCCCATGCGTCCCACATTCCTACATCGGTCTACTCAACCATCCTCCTTCAAACCCTAACTCCCAGTCTTCCCTCCAGAATCGACCACTCCCACAGCCCCTCCCTCTGAACCTGTTCAGCTGAAAACCTTTACCTTCTCCTTGACACTCGGCTCTCTCACTGTCAGAATGAAGCCAGAATTTGAGCACTTTTCATACACCCCTAACTGCCACTTTGGTTCAAGACCCCAGCATCTCCCAGCCTTCATGTTGGTGCCCCACACTCTAGACCCAGCACAGCAGCCATGGTGAGCGACTCACATCAGTCTGCTCTTGTCACACTAGCCTTCTGTCATATCTTCACATGAACCCCAGGAGTCTCCATCTGGCCCTGTGGCCTCTGCTCTCTGCTCACCCAAACTCACATGCTCCATGCTGATCTTCCCTGTGTTCCATAGATATACCAGGTGTGCTCTCATCTCAGGACTTTTTACTTACGCCTCTCTGCCTGGAACTTACTTCCCCACAATATCTGTATAGCTTATTCCTGTACCTCCTTCAGGTCTTTGTTCAAGATGTGCTCTACTAATATAAGGTTTGCCATGATCTACTGAAATTAAAAACCCACTCCTGGCATCCATCTGACATTCACCTACCTCCTTGCTTTATTTTTCTCTATGACATCACTAATATACAATTTTTTTATTTGTTTATTTTGATTATCTGTCTCCTCCACTGGAATGAAGACTCATACGGGCAAAAGCTTTTGCCTGTGTTTTCCTTTTCCTTTTTTTGCAGCGGGCAGTAGTGGAAGTGCTTTTTGTTTTGGTTGTTAATCCTAGTACTGAGAACAAAGCCTGACCTTAAAGGTTTGTAGTGGAGAAAAATGAGATAATGGATGTGGAATCAAGCACAGCATTGGACACTGAGGAGATGACCAGTTAACTGTAACTCACCTCACCCTTATTTATGTTGCGTCTTCAGTCTGGGCCATCATGCTGAAATACTGATAACACTATGTGATTTAATACCATGAACAACACGATTTTATCTGTTTTGATACTCATTTCAAGCTTTTTTAACAACACTAAATTCTATAACCAATAAACCCCGAGTAAGAATCGGAAGAGAATCCCATCTACCAATAAAGAACTTTATGATTCTTAGGCAAGCTATCACTGAAGTAATGAAAAGAATCATTATTGAAATTAGGGGAATTCTTTATTAGAAAAAGTGTTTTTCAAAATCCAAAAGCTATAAAAATGAAAATACCGATCATTTTGACATGATAGCTGTCTAACTGTTTGATCAAGGGGGGATTGAAAGAGAATATTGGGCACATTCCCTCCCCACCGCCACCCTCGACCACTCATCTAGTCACAGAGTTAATGGTGGAACACACTCTGAACGGGAGTATTTCATAGTAAAATTAAACAGCCAGAGGAGTGAGAGGATAAAATGAGTTAGTGCTTACTGCATTTTAATCATCTTTTCTCTACGGTATTCACATTTTAATATATACATCCTTCGAAATCACATACATGCAGTGAGTCTATAAATGCATGCTCAGACGTTTTGAGCAGGTCAGTACTGTCCAAGTCAGACTTCATTTGGCTGGACCCCATTTATGGAATAATCTCTACTTTCTTTTACATAGCCACAGAAAGAGGAAATGAACTAAAAATTGAAGAAGGGGCACAGAGTGTGAATGTATATAGTTATGGACATATAAGCACCTGCTGGGAACTAACCTGCTGGCCATTTTCTATGTCTTATCTAATAAAGCGATTCAGAGTCACCAAAATGAATGAGTCCACTATGGCTAACGGGAACTAACTAAAGCTAGTACCTTCAGGAATGCCCTTCAGTGTCTTTTCATTTATCTTAGATACAATGAAACATCTTTAGTGATCAGTGCTCTGGTTTTTCTGTCAAAACCAAACTAGAATTAGAGGAGGTTACTAAAGCGGGAATACTGGCAAGACAGAAAATGGTGTGTCATAGCAAAGAGAGAGAAAAGAAATTTTAAAACTCTCTCAAGGCGGCATGGGCCAGGACACTTTGGTGCAGGGACCAATTTCCTTACCCTCCTCTGCCATCTCTGAAAACAGCCCCCAGCCCCCATACACATTTACACTCCCGTCTTGTGCCCTGAAGCTTTGAAAATAAGCTTATGAAGACAGCCAACTCTGTAAGGTGGTTTGGAAGTATTTTCATCAGAATATCTAAAAACAAAAAACAAAGACTCCTAAGTCCTTAAAAAGCAAATATCACATAAAGAACAGATGACAGCTTATATAGTCTATAGTATAAATTTGTTCATGAGCTTATCTACTGACTTCTAAAATTACTGAATTTAATATACTTCCATGATGATCATGCAGATTTTGTTGTCCCGCCCAGCCCCAGGTCTCAAACCTGAATCTGTAGACTTTACGTGGTCTGCACCGAGACCAATTTAGCTGTCTGAGCATCAGGGTGCACCAATAATATAGGTTTTTATAGATAAATTATTTGCAGCTACTTAAAGTTTTAACCATCCTTGGTCTTCCCAAAATATAAGTCATCATTTACACATGAATCCTAAGAGCTAAATTGCTTAAATTCTGGTTGTTAAAGCCTCTGCTTTTTAAGTAATATAAATGCTAGAGCATATATCCTCTTTCTGACTTTTTGCTAGATTTGTTCCATTCTAAATGAAGAAGCAGATCTAAAAGAGATGACTGTCTTCTGGATTTGAGTATGTTTGTTTACTTTCATAGAATACGTGCCTTAAATATTAAATTCTTCTTATTTTACCAAAGCAGTCTAGATCCTAACAAAATATTATACCTTTTAATGACAGGGGCATTTCCTGGGTTTCATTTTAGTCCATGTTTTGAAAAATATTTCAAAGATAGTGAATAGGATGGATTCTCTGGTTCCTTGTCATACTATTTTAGCTTAGGTGGAAGTTTCCAGCTATAAATGTGACTAAATGATCTATCCCAGGGGACTAGAAGTTATTACCATCCATATTCAGCCAGACCAATATGAATCAGACATTTCATTATAATGTAAACAGTGAAAACCACGATGTCTTGTTCCAAAAAGAAATACACCAGAAAACGTTGCTTTCAAAAAGAGCAAGGCTCCATATATTGATCAGGCTGACAAGATCAAATTAGAAATAGATTACAGCTTTTGTGGGGACCTATCTTGAAGATCAGAAAGCTTTCTGTCAGTTACAGATTTTAACACTCATGATTTCTGGCATCAGGTTTGAAGATACGGATTTTCTGCACTTTGATCAGAACAAACCAACTGTGGTTTTATCTCAACTGTCTAATGAGACATCAGACCTTTTCTGGAAATCACTCTTCTGAAGATGTCTTGCTGGCCATTGGCCCATCTACTTATGTCTTCAGGATGCATAATTGCGTGGATCCCTGTATCTTCAGATGCTTTACCTTATTTTTAGACTATTAATATTAATCATATATTGACTGCTGTACTGTTGTTTTTAAAAATTCCATTATTTTCAGTGTCCACACCAAAACAACAGTATTAAATCACCAGCTCCCAAGGACTTTGACAACTAAAATGTTACCATAAAAAATATAAAGGTTAAACTGGATAATCAATTTTATATTTGAGAAAATTTATCAGTTAAGTCTAATTTTTGCAAGTAAAGGTATGATTTGATAGTGCTTTGTAATATTAAAACATATTTGATTAGAACATTTATTCTAACCGCTCTTCCCCAGTACTTCATTTTTATGATAAAATTAAGATGTATAACTAATCTCTACCACAAGATTTCTTTTAAAAAGTTATACTAGTCTCTTAACATTGGACTCCAATGGCCTGAGGCTCCTGTACTATGATTGTATTAATTGTATCTTAATATGATAAACCACAATCATTGCTGAAAGTTTCAGGTTGTATAATCTCAGTATTTTGTCTGTTTCTGGAGTTAGCAGAGAACTTGGATGAGAGCTGGGTCTGCCCTAAACTGCACGCCTGCACACACCTACATACATGTGCACACACCTCTTGTTCCTCTTAGGATCTTCCATTTCCCTCGTCTGGGGGAGTTGAGGACACCTGCAGTGCCCTGATGGAAAAGCAGAGTACTACACTTTCTGGGCATTTCCACTAGTCTTTGACCTATTTACGAATGCCATAAATGTAGAAATATAGGGATGTCTATACAAACAAGAGGATTGCAGAATCTTACCCTCAGAAGTGAGCTTAGATTTTACATTGAGGACGCAGAGGCTCGGAATCTTATGAATCACCCAGCATCGCTTAGTGACAGCTAACCTTCTTGCCACAGAATTACTCACCCCATAATAAGTGAGACTTTTTAAAATAGTAAAATAGGACCCTAAACATGTTTTATCACTCTGAAAGGACATGATTGTTCAGTGTTTTTCTTCTTTAAGCAGTGTGTGGTTAATGAAATTATTTTCAAGTGTTTTTCTTCTTTAAGCAGTGTGTGGTTAATGAAATTATTTTCACTTATGACGTACCTATTTCCTTTATAGTTACAGATTTTAGGCCATCTACAGCCCATCTGTTAAATGTGTGAAATTTATTTTACAGCTCTATGAAAAAGTTGCACTTCTTCTGACAAATTTAGGTAAGTGGAACGCTTTTCATTTCATGGTACAGTATTGTGGTCTGGAAAGGACCTTTTCAAAGATTCATTCTTGCAGCGCTGCTGAGAAGGAATACTCCCTGGCTTTTGAATCACATACAACATTTTATTCTTTGCCTTCGAAGCCTATTTTGATTGGGTCTAGGAATTGGAGAATCTTTTCTACAAAAAGCTTTAAAACCTGTCACACTGATTATCATAAGCAAATGTAATTTAAGGCGGTTTTTTCTTAATGTGCAAAAATTAGTTATCACAAAAGGGCATGCATATAAAGTGTCTACTTTTCACTTAGAAAAGTGTTCATTTGCTATTGTCTACATTTTTATTAAAATGCATCAGTGGTATATAAATGTACTCATGACATATAAAATTCACTGCAAAGAAGGTTGCTTTGAAGACCGAGAGCATTTTACCAGGAATCAGACAGGCTGTCACTCATATGTGAAGACATAATACTCATCTGGACAGGTCACTTCTAAGCGTCTACATAGAGCATCCAAACAACGTGTAGGCAGCTTTAGCTATAGATCTGCCACATTTTCAAAATATAGAAAGTGTTCTAATTTTATTAATGCTATATATTAGTCCTATTAATCTATGAAATTTGAGAACTGTACATTCTCCCATACATAACCTGTTACATTTTCCTATATGTAGTTTGTCCCGAGGAGGAAAAACTCACGAAAATATTTATATTTATAATAATCATTATAATTTGTTGAGCCCTTATGTGCCAGGCACAGCATATATCCTTGAACATCATTAAAATCTTTCCTCGCCTTGAGTATATATACACAGTGGAATACGACTCAGCCACCAAAAAGATGAGATGCTGCTGTTGGCAGCAACATGGATGGACCTAGAGGGAATTATGCTTAGTGAGAGAAGCCAGAAGGAGACAGATAGACATCATATAATTCATGTGTGATATAGAGTAAACAAGCAGACGTGAGCTAACATCAAGCAGATCGGGGCTTTTCAATAAAAACAAATTAGTGGTTACAGAGAGATAAGGGGAGTGGGGAGGGCAAATGGGTGGAGGCAATCAATCGTATGGGGAAGGGAGAACTGAAATGGCGGAGGTGACATAATTTACCTTATATACATACAATGATGCACACCTTAAACTTATATAATACTATGATGCAATGTTCCTTCAATACCATTTGAAAAGTGAAATCTCCATCACCCCCAGATCAAGAAGCTATAGGTTTCTGTCCACAGAAGAGGTAAGGGCCCGTTGGTAGGGTGTGTCTTGATCTTCATTGGTAAAGATACCAGGGAAGATATAGCACTGACCCATCTGTGGTCGGGACAGCTGGGAACCCACCCAGATGGATGACCCCCTTGGAGACCTTCCTCTGTAACCCAGAGTTCAGTAAAAGAAGTAAAATGCAGCTAAAACCCTGTAAAGAATCTTTTTTTATTCCCTCGGCAGCAGTTCACCCTTTTTCTGAAATGGACATTTAAACCTTGTGAATCCGACTCTCCTTCTTTCTCCCTCCCTTCTCAGATAAGCTCCCAGGAAGCATTTTGAGTTAGAATTCATGGAAAAGCAATTGATGGAGTGAAATGGTAAATAAGCAATTAGCACCTCTGGGGATGTGGAAGCAGAGAAAGTCCTTTTGCATTACATACATTTTCTGTGACATTGCTTCGGGTGAGCATGCAGCTCTTAGGAAAAAGTAAATGCATTTGACATGTGATTTTAAATCAGAGCATTGCTCCTTATTTGCGTTTATATCACAGTGTCCAAATAGCATGTGCTTTATAGAAGTTTGAAATATAAGATGAGAAGAGGCACCTGACTGAGTCTGGAAACTAAACCACGATGGTGATATACAGTGTATGCTCTCAAGATGAGGTCATCATAGCCTTTGTCCATGAGGCTGATAATGGTAGTTGAGGGTGACAGGCCAAGGAGTCAGATGTGCAGTGTTCTGATAAAGGGGCTGATTCTCACCTGGTGGCCCCTGGCATAGTGCCAGAAATAGAAGATGGGAAACGAAGCATTATTAGGAGCAAGGGGTGGGGAGCACCTGACTCCACAGGCCCTTCTCAAAGGCAGAAGGTAAGAGCAAAAGGAGAGGTTCCTGCAGGGAACTGGGAGCAGGAAAGAAGCCCCTTCGGCCTGGTTGTCTCTTCTCCAGGACCCCTGGACGTGCTGTAACTGCAGTCAAGCTGGACAGTCCATTCCTTTAGACAGCGTTTAGCTTCTCCCACCAAAGCCTCGTTGAGGCTGGTTCGTAAGCCTGAGGAGCGTGGATGGGCCATTCCATCACACCAGGGATGAACGAACAGTGGTCTCCTCGCCACCTCCTTACGACCGCTCTGCTTCCACCCTGTGCTACTGCAGGGGAGGAGAGATCCTGGGAGCAGGGGTGAGGAAGGGGGCGCCACAGGAGAATGAGAAACTCGAGAGGGAGTGAGAGGATGGAAAAGGTGGGCATCGGGGCCAGCAGCCTCTCTCGGACAGAAGACCCTGACCATCCCGGTCTCCACCTGTTCATTGGGTTCATACACAGCACTGCTGAGCAAGTTTATGGTTACGCTGGATTTGCTTATACAGCCTTTGCTCTCTAACTTCATCACTTTATCTGTCTTATTTTGGCGGGTGAGCAGTCACAGACACACTGTCCCAGTGTTTTCACACGGTGACCCGGGCCCGGTGCTCAGGGCCTGGTATCCTTGACGTTCTGCCAGCTCCAGCTCTGACCCTGCTCCGTTTTCTGCCCCAACAGAAAGAGGGAGGAGAGAGGGGGTCTTCAACTCTACTCTCCTTTTGTCCACAGAGCAGCCTCGCACAGAGTCCGAGTGGGAGAACAGCTTCACCCTGAAAATGTTTCTTTTTCAGTTTGTCAATCTGAACAGCTCCACGTTTTACATTGCGTTCTTCCTCGGGAGGTAAGATCCCCATCTCTCCACACCTCCCCAGGTCAGGGACAGAGTCCTCGGAGGTCACTGATCAGGGATGACAGAGAAGCCCCTGCCTTAGGGAGATTTCTCCAAAATGTAAATAGAGAAGATTACAACTCTGGCCTTTCCCTCCTCACTGCGGGGCATAGTCTTCTCCACTCAGCAGTACCCAGGCACCTTTTCTTGCCAAGGTAAGCGGAGGAAATAGAAAGTGTGAAGGGTGGGTTTCAAACCAGCTCCCGGCTGTCCTGAATCAGGCCCCTGGGTCCCACACCTATAGGAGCAGGTGGCAGGAGGGGGAGCATGCTCTGCAGCCTGCCCTGGTGCCTGACTCCACAGAGAAGGGAGCACATCCAGACAGGAGGGGGCCAGCAGAGGAGACCAGTGGGTGACTTCTGACTCCACCAGTGTGAGGATCTGGAAGGGCTCTCATCTTCAGTGGTCCTGTCCCAGGCCTTCCATTCCATAAAAGGGTTTGAGGCTAGGGGAACCAAGGAAGAAGCCAGAATTGGGTGTAGGTGAGATATGGGCTGCAATAGCCCCTTGTCAGTTTCTGGCTACTTAAGTGTGGAATCCTAGTCCAATCATTTAATTAAAAAAAGCATGGCTATTATTCAAAAAGGTCACCGTGTACTTAAATCCACCCTACTGGCCTTTGCTATTGAAAAAAGCAAATATTAAAAGCCACACAAGTCTAGAGAACTAACTGGCCTCTGTGATTAACAGCCAGACAGAAAGACGAGAAGACAGGGCTTCCCTAGAGAATTCCAGAAGATGTGCTTGTGACCACTCTGAAACGTTTCCTAATGCCCTCAGACCTGCTGCTCCCTGTAGCAGTAGTTTTCATGGGGGGCTTGCTCCCCTGAATGTAATAGTCACGGAAAGCTGAGACCTACAGGAAGCTAATGGTTTGTTTTTCTGTGTGTTGAAGATTTACGGGACACCCAGGTGCCTACTTGAGGCTGATAAACAGGTGGAGACTAGAAGAGGTCTGTATTCTCCTCATTTCCTGCAACCTTGCAATTAACAGCCTCCGGGCAACAGTGTGCAGATTAGAAAGCAGACCCCTGTCGTCCTCTGCACTGATTCTTGAATTTCCGTGTTTGCTTTCCTCACAGTGCCACCCTAGTGGATGCCTTATTGATCTCTGTATGCAAATGGGTATTATCATGGTGCTAAAGCAGACCTGGAATAACTTCATGGAACTTGGCTACCCGTAAGTACCCTCAGTGTCTAGCTGAGAGGCAGTATCGCTCATCACTGGCTCTTCTAGGTGTGGCAAGTAAGATAAGCAGTGCAGGCTTAGCAGTTAGCTAAGCTCTGTACCCGGAGCTAAGCCCTCATTCTTGGACAGTCATGAAAGTAATAAGCATCAGTGACAGTCATGAATGTAATAAGCATCGGCTCTTTCAGAAAATATAGCACATGCTTCCTGAACGAAACATGATATACTCTAAGAAGTCTCTGTGGGCCCCTCAATATTGGATACTTGCAAACAAGCTGCTTTAAATTATGTTTCAGACCCTCTCAGCTCCAGCATTGCAAGCCCCTAGTTCATAATGACATATTCCCTAGGTCGCTACTCCCCATCCCTGCAATAAATCCAGAATGGTCATTTCTTTTATCAACTTGAAGTTCAGATGGTACAGGAATTTGTGAAAAGGAGAAAAGTTTCAGGATGCAGAAAAGAAAGCAGAGGGTTTCTGAATCAATGTATCTTTATCAGTCAAAATAGCATCACCTGCAGTTGGGTTTATGTCCATGACCACAGGCAAAAAGTTGGATCACCTTGGTAAGGATAATCTTGAATTCTGCTGTGTTTGCTTAGTTCTGGGCAGTTAAATTTCAAAGGGCTATAAATCAGCAACACTTCCATCCTGCGTTAATTCCACATCTCCTGGTTCCATGTCAGCTTGGTGTCGCCATAGAGAACTGAGACTTCTCAGTCAGAACCAATTATTTTACAGCTCCTGGTCAGAACCATTGCAAGTATTTCTCTGTCCTTAGATTCATTATCAGAAGCTTATTCTAAATGTTTGATGTTTTCTAGCAAACTTTAGATTAAAAAATTGGAAGCATTCTAAAGTATATAATGTATTAAGATACCATAGACACCAAGGATGTTATATTTTATCTTCCAGGGACCGAGAGCAGAATTTCAAATAGGCCAAGTTTATTTTAGAAACTCGACCTCTTATTTCCTTTATTTCACATTTGTTTATAGTTTGGCATTTCTGCTCCCAGAGAACCCCCTCAACATTTTTCTTGTCCCCACCTGCACACAAGTCTAACCCCTCCTCCATTTCCTCAATCTCATTTTATACCGTAAGATGCCTTCCTTAACACGACTAAGGAGTAACGTGCTAACTAATAACCTCGATCGTGTGAAATGCATTTTACTGGGAGTCAAAGGCCTGTCGGATTCAAGCCTTAAAGAAGGCAAGTCCAGTTGTAGGCTTCAGGGTGCCAAGAGAGGAAGCGTTTTATGGATTTGAGGGATCTTCTAGGCTCCTCAAGTGCAGAACGTGCAGCTCCGCACCACAAGGTAGGACTGTGCGTGGGTCCCAAATGAAGCCAGAGGCCCAGTCTTCCTTTCCTGTCTGTGTTGCTTTGTAATGGGGGATCCGCTCCTAGATGCTCTCAGTCCCCTCTGCAGCCCTCGTAGCCAACACTGAACAAAGGACAGTTTCATGACATTAAAATGACTTCTTTCTCCACATTTGTTAGTCCAGGCGCTTGCAGTTTTGCCTCCAGTGCCGTTTTCTTCCTAATTGAAGTCTGTCCCGATTTTTTTTTTTTTAACTATGTACGGCTCTATAGTCTGATTCTCCTGTTTCTAATTGATGTTGTTATGCAGGTTAATTCAGAATTGGTGGACTAGAAGAAAAGTACGACAAGAACATGGCCCTGAAAGGAAAATAAGTTTCCCACAGTGGGAAAAGGACTACAACCTTCAGCCGATGAACGCCTACGGGCTCTTTGACGAATACTTAGAAATGAGTATGAACATCGTCTACTTTATTCTAGTCGTTATAAATGAATTCAGCTAAGCACACACCCATTATCCTCTAGACCAGCAGTGTGGGAGCGGGGATGGGGGGTGGTTTTGAGCTAGACTCAGAGAAAGAGTGTCCTCCAAACCTACTCACTCAAACTTTTCGTCACAGTGTGCCTTGTGCTTTGTAAAAAATCACTAGAAAACAAAAATTAGCAGGAAAACTTGGTGAACCAAAGGGAAAGGATTTAATCCTCTTGGAATGACTGAGAAGTAGACACTGTTCTTGGCATCAGAGATTTAAGAAGAAATAAGGTGTAGTCCCAGCTTTCAAAAAGAGCACAAGTGGGAGAAAAGGATAATAAAGTATCATAGATGCCACAATATGAATCAGTAGGGATAGAGTGGGGTGGCAGGAAGCAGTGAATGCTTAACTTATGCTCCACTTGTATTTCAGGATTCAGATTTTTCTATAATTATCCCCAAGCTCTTTATCTTCATATGTATCTAAGAGCATGGGCTTTGGAGACAGATTACCTGGGTTTAAATCCCAGCCAGATCATTAATCCGGAAACTTTGGGTATTTACTCAATCTTACTTTGTCTCAATTTTCTCATCTCTAAAAAGGAATAGTACTGGGAGTAACTACTGATAGAGTCATTTTGTGGATTAAATGTAAAGGAAAGGCTTAGAACAATGTCTGACTGATAGTATGTAATCGGTACATGTTAGCAATTGGTTTGATGTGGATATCATTCTTATTTTCTATTATCTCCTAGAGGGTACAAAAGCTAACATAATTCTTTAGCACATAAAGTGTATATTGGTTTTCTTTTTAAAAATTTGTATTTAAGCTCTCTAACATTGATTTGGAAGTGGGTATAGGTATTGGCAAGATGCAGTACTTTTAATAGAAGCAATTCTTTCTGGGAAAATCTGGAAACTAAAAGAATAGAATTGATGCTTATTGTTTCTTAGAGTGCTTATATCCTAAGTACATACTGATGTTTTTAGAGTTTCAGTTATAGAATGGGAGAATAATACAACTTGAAGTCAATTTGGACATTAATAATAAAACTTAATGAATTCCCTTTATCAAGAGAACTAACCACGTAGAGGTCTCTTAACGGTCTCTTCTCCCATAAAGAAGGAAATAGCAATCCTGTTGGTATATTGAGTGTTTGCAAAGCTTTTATGTGACTGGAGTTGGTAGAGTCCAAACACTGCAGTCTCTGCAGCAAGAAACAAACCTCAGAAGCAGCCGTGTGCACCCTGGTGCCCTCCTTTTCTTCTTATTTTTTTAGTGATTTATCACATGTAGTGAGAAAAGTATATAAATCAGAAGTATGCAGATCAATGAGTTTTCACAATTGTACGCACACATGTGACCAATCTAAATAGGTAAGGAGTTGGCAAACGACTGTTCACAAGTTAAATGCAGTCTCCTGCCTGTTGTTGTAAATTTTACTGGGACAAAGCAACACCTGATTGATTTACATATTATCTATACTTCTGTTTGCACTGTGTCAGCAGAGTTGAGTAGTTGTGACATACTACATGAAAGCATGAAATATTTAATATCTGGCTTTTTACAGAAAGTTTGCTCTCCTGTGAACTAGATCAAGAAACAGTGTTATCAGTATCAAGGAAGGCTCCTACATCCCTTTCCCTTAAACACTTGTCTGACTTCTGACATCATAAACAAAATTCTGCTATTTTTCGAGCTTCATCGTGAGTTATACAATGCATATGCATTTAAAAATATTTCCTTGCATTAAGTATCATGTTTATAAGATGCTTCCGTGAAGCTTGTCCAACCAGAAAGCAACCCTGGGTCTCTGAGTTTCCAGGGAAGCACCCTTTTGAGGAGTGAGGGACCCGCCCCCCCCCCACAAGAGCTGGGGCATCATTCCGGAGTAGTCAGGAGATGCTCCTGTCAGCAGAGCAGCTGGGATCTTACCACTGCAGAGCTGAGTAGCTAGAGGGCCCCTGAGCTGCATGAGGGACTCTGCCTGCTGAGGAGCAGACAACCTGGCTGCCAATACGGAGAGACCTGCACAGGGATACCAAACAGCTCATGACAATCCAAGCCACCACCACCTAAGAAATAACCTGGAGAAAGAGAAAATAAAGCCTCAGCCTCAAAAGCAGAGCAGACAAGATGAGGCTTACCAAAATACAATGCCACCCCCACACACAAAAAAATGGCTCAAAGAAAGGAAGAGACCAGGAGCTCCCCAGAGAAGAAATCAAATGATACTAATAAAGAATTCAAAGTGTTTGTTGCATTAAAAATTAAAAAATAGCTGAATCATCTGCAGGATACACATCTAACTACCAAAACAAAAATTCAGGACCTCAGAAGTGATAGGTTGTTTGGACTTCCTCACCAAAGAGACTGAGGCTGTAAAAAAAAAAACACAAGTAGAGCTGCTAGATGTGAAAAATAGTCAGTTAAAGAAAAACATGAAAGCTTCATAGTCAGGCATAATCTGGCAGAAGGAAATCTCAGAAACTGAAGACATTTCATAGAGGCAATCCTCATGGAAGAAAGAGAAACAAGATTGGGAAAAAATGAAAAACCTGAGAAATGTCTCATACCACAAGGAGAACAAACAATTGAACCCCCAAAAATCAGAAACTAGAGTAGAATTAATCAAAATAAGACCAATAATAAATAAGGCCATTCAAAATATCAATTAAACTAAGAACTGAAGAAAAAACAATTTATAGAAATGTATCCAGACTAACGAAGAAAAGAAAAAAATCCTAATAACAAAAATCAAATGAAAGAGGAGCAAACCCTCAGACATCCCAGAAATACAAAAGGATCCAAAGAGTTGATTGCAAACACCTCTACGACAACATATTTGCCAACTTTGAAGAAATGGACAGATGTCTAGAACGCTGCAACCTCCCACAACTGATCCGTGAAGACACAGGTAACTGGAACAGATGAACCAGAAGTACAGACATTGCAGCAATAATCAACCACCCCCCCAAAAAACAAAACAACCCGGGATCAGATGGCTTTACTAGTGAATTCTACCAAACATTTAAAGATGACCTAATACCCATTCTCAATCTTTTCCACAAAATTGAAGAGGAAAGACTGCAAATATATTCTACCAGGCAAATGTTAGAGTTATTCCAAAATCAAGCATGCACAGAAACAAAAGGAAAATTACAGACCAGTATCACTGATGAGTATAGATGCAAAAGTCACAATCTTCTGAAACTGAATTCAGTAACACACTACAAAAATTATACATTATGACCACTATGGGATTTATCCCAGGGAGGCAAGAATCATTCAACAGAAACAATCAACATAATTAATACACATCAATAAAGGAAAAAAATCATATGCTCTCAATAGATGCATAGAAAGAATTTGACAAAATTCAACATTCATGGTAAAAACTCTCGCTAAAATTGTAATAGAAGACACAACCTCAACATAATAAAAATCCATTTATGACAATCTCACAATTAACATCATACTCGATGACAAAAAACTGACAGCTTTTCTCCTAAAATCAGAAACAAGACAAGGATGCCCACAATCACTACTATTATTCAGCATATTTCTGTAAGTCCTAGCTAGATCAATAAGGCAAGAAAAGGACATCAATACACTCCAAATTGGAAATGAATAAAATTATTATTTACAGATGTTATGCTATCATACCTAGAAAACCCAGAAGACTATACCAAAAAACTGTTAGTTCAGATGAATATAAGATATTGTCAGGCTATAAAAGCAATACACAAAAATCAATAGCACTTCCATATGCAGACAATGAGAGAGAAAAAGAAACCCCATTTACAATTGCACCAAAAAAGATAGAATACCTAGGAATAAGCTTAGCAAAAGAGATAAAAGACCTAATTATTGAAAAGTACAAAAGATAGAATGAGGAAAATAGAAGATACAAAGAGATGGAAGACTATATACCATGCTTATAGATCAAAAAATTAACCTAGTTAAGATGCCTGTCTGACCCAAGCAATATACACATTTAATGCAGTTCCTATCAAGATTGCAGATACATTTCAAGCAAATTAAGCGAACAGTACTAGGGTTTGTACGAAATCAGGAAAGACCTTGAAGAGTCAAAACTATCCTCAAAAAAAAAAAAAAAAAAAAAGAGGAATCATTCTCTCCAACTCAAACAACACTATGGAGCATTTGTCATCAAAATAATATGATATTGGAACAAAAAACAGACAACTATACCAGTGGAGTAACAATTGAGAACCCAGCAATAAAACCACACCCTCATGAAAAGCTAATTTATGACAAAGATGTCAAGGACATACAATGGAGGAAGACAAGTCTGTTCAACAAATGGTGCTGGAAAATTACAGTCACTTGCAAAAAATGAAGCTATATTACTTACCAGCATCATAAACAAAAACTCAAAATGGAGCAAAGACCTTAATAGAGGACCTGAAACCAGAGACTATAGAGGAAACTACAAGAAAGTGCTCCTTGACGTCAGCGTCAGAGGTGTCTGAGGAAATGGCAGCTAAAGCAAAGGAAACTAAAACTAAACAATTGAAGCTACATCAAACTTGAAAGTTTCTATACTACATATTTTCCTCAGCAATTTTAATAGATTTTAGTGTACAAGTTTTGTTCAACTTTGGTTAGACTTATTTCTAGCTACTTCAAGTTTTATTGCAATTTAGTATTTTCTTGCTAGTATATGGAAATAGTTTTATGTGTTGACCTTTTATCAGACAAACTGGCTAGAATTTGATGTTAATGACAGTTGTTTCTATATTATTGAGAATTTCTGTACGTCTACAAATGATAATTTTACATTTTTTAAATCATTTTACTTTTATGTTGTTTTTATCTAATTGAATTAAGATCTTCCATATAATACTAAATAAAATAGATGATACTGAACATTTTTGTTCCTGATCTGAGGATAAAGGTGCTCAGTATGTTACCATTAGGTGTGATAACTTTTTTGTACGTTATTTTAAGCGATACTTCATGACTTCATTATGATTGTCTATTGCCCACTTATATTTTTTTCTTCTCTTTATTAAGACTGTTCATATACTTTCTAATTTTTCTACTGGCATATTCTTCTCTTAAGACTTTTCTTAGAATGGTTTTAGGTCAGCCCCAACTGAGAGGAAGGTACTGATATTTATCATATACCTCCTTCCTCCATACCTGCATGGCCTCCCCCACATCATGAACCTCACTCACCAGAATGTACATTTTTTAAACAAGGATGGACCTACATTAAATCATCATATTACCAAAGTCCATAATTTGCTTTAGGGTCGATACTTGGTATTTACATTCAGTGAGTTTGGACAAATATATCATGATATATATCCATCATTATAATATTAAACAAGATATACTTATTGCCCTAAAAATCCGCTGTGCTCTGCCAGTTTCTCTCTTTACCCTACTGTGTATCTTATCTGCTTAAGTTTCCTTATGTCCCTAGGTATCTGAAAGTTATTTTCATAAATGGCTATTAAATTCTTGTATCAAATCATTTTTCTAAATCTATTAAAATGAGTTTTCTTTTTTAATGTGATAAATTTGGTTGATTAATTTTTGGTTGCTATACATTATAACAATCTAGCAAGCCTGGAAAAGTATTTAATTGGTTATGATGTATTTTTCTTTAATTGCCAAATTTAATCACTAATATTTTGCTTATGACATTTGTATATAAATTCATGAAATGTACTGTATTTTTCTTTCTTGTAATGTTTCAAATTTTGGTATCGTTATGACCTCTTAAAATGATTTGAATAACTTTTTTTCCACCTATACTTTTAAACAGTTTGTGTAAATCTACCTATTTTCCTTACATTCTTCCTCACATAGTTGAAAGAATTCACCAGTGAAGTTAGCTAGGCCTGAAATTTTCTTCATGGAAAAGTTTTTAATTATAGATTTAATTTATTTGATAGAGTACTACCTAGATTTTTTTATTCTAGTATAAATTTGATAGACTGTTTTAATAATGTTTTAAGCTGTTTCTCTATTTCATCTAATTTTTCTAATTTAGTGGAATAAAATTGTTTACAATACCCTATTAATAATATTTATATAAGAACTTAGTGTCTTTTACATTTATAATACTATCACTGTGTTTGTCTCTCTTCCTCAAGAATTTGGCTAGAGTTTTTATTAATCTTTTTAATAAACCGACTTTGGGTTTTGATTTTTTTCTCTATTACACATTTGACTTCTATTTAAATAATTTCTTCTTTTCTTTGTTTTTAAGCTTACTTTTGTCTTTTTCACATCTTGAAATGGATGTTTAAATCATTGATTATCAACTTCTTTCTAATGTATGCATTTAGAGCTAGAAGTTTCTCTACAAACACTGATATAGCTGCATAAGTTTGATATATTTTCATTATCAAGACATTTTCCATGATGATTCATTTTTCATGCATGTGTTAATATCAAACATTGGGGATTTCCTAGTTATTCCTTGTCATTGAATCCCACTGTAATTAAATGGATCTTCTGTTACTTCAGTCCTTTGATATATGTTGAGATTTGCTTCATGACCCTGAAAATGATCTATTTTGATAAGTATTTCAAGTGTATCCAGTTGAATATATTGTTCTACATATGTCAACATTATTTATAGGTGTGGGGATTAAAATTCCCAAGTATAGTTATGAGTCTATCCTATTCTTTTAGTTTTGTCAGCCTCATTTGATCTATTTTGAAATGGTATTATATGCAAAAATTTTAGAACTATTCTAGCTTATTTTTTATCTTTATTTCTAATGATGCAGTATTTTGAAGATGTTATGAAAAAGAGTCTAAGGAGCTAACCTTAAAAATCTTCCAAAGATCAGAACTGAGTCCTCGAAGACCCACTCAGTTTTTAATCATAGCCAAGATGCAACACCGCAGTAGAGGCAGCTTTTTGAACCAGGAAGCAAGATTGAGATTATTGTACAGATACTTGTACAACTAAATTAAACCATTTAAAATGCAAAATCTATTCTTAGCTCTTAATTGGAAAAATAATAACCAAAATATAAAGTAGCTGGTCAGAGTTGGCTTTTAGGCTTTAGTTTACGGCCTCTTAATTTTGAACTTCTACATTTCTGGAATACAAAAAATATTATTAGGCCTCACCTGTTGAATTGTAGCAAACAAATTATTATGGTATCTGCTTCTTCAAATGTGAAAAAATATATGAATATTATCAAACACTATAAAAAGCAAGAAAATGTGTTACAACAGAAAGAAAATGATAATTTTCCAGCAGTTGAATTCAAGAGCACAGAATATTACAATTCTACTGATAAAGAATTCAAAAGAGCAGTTCTGAGGAAATTTGACAAGTTACAAGAAAACTCAGAAAGTCAGTTTAAGGAACTCAGCAACAAAATGAATTAATGGAGTTTTTACTAAAGGGATCAAAATTATAACAAAAGAAACAAATTCAGGAGATGAAGAATTCAACGAATGAGAAAAATAGTGCAATAGAGAACATAGATGCAGGGAAGACCTGATGGGAGAATGAATAAATGACTTGAAAGATACAAATATTTAAATAATTCATTTATAAGATAGAGAACTTAGGGTTTCTTTGCTTTTGAAAAATCTATGAGTGCTGTCAGATTTGATCAGAAAATAAACAGAAAAGAAGAAGAAAAAGATGAGAACAGGGACTTTACATACTACCTGAGAACTTCCCAAACTTGGACATACAAGAATTGGACATACAAGTCCATGAAACTTATAGAGCACATTATTATATCAGTGCCAACAGACCTTCATCAAGTCACATGATGATGAAACTATCAGATCAATGATAGGCACAGCCTGTAAGTCCACTCTTTCCAGTTGGCGCAGCCCACATACATCCCAGGGACCTGGGTTCATGACCTGGGACCTACAGGAACAACCAAGAAGAACAACTAAATGTTTCTTCCTCACTCGCTTCCTGCCTACTTGCCTACTTGCCTTCATCCTGCCTGCACCTTTCCTTTAAAAAAGAAAAAAAAAATCCTAAAGTCAGCCAAGGGAAAACAAGGAAATAACCTAATATAGACCCTCTATTAGGCTACTGATGGATTTTTCAGCAGAAGCTTTATAAGCCAGTAGAGAATGGAATTACATATTCAAAGTGTCAAAAGATAAAAATTGCCAGTCAAGAATCTTTCTCCTTCATATCCGAATGATAATTTTGCTGGATGAAGTAAAGACTTTCTTAGACAAAACCTAAAGGACTTTACACCACTAAACCCGCCTTATGAGACATGTCAAAAGTTCTTTAAGCTTAAATGAAAAGATGCTAATCAATGACGTAAAAACACACGAGAGTACACAATACACTAGTAAAGGTTAAAACCAGAAAATGTACATTCTATATAAGAATTGTGCATTAGTGACAAATAGACTATAAAGCTCAAAGGAAAAAGCAAACTGCATTCATAGGCACATTCTGGTAGAGGGTCAGTCACCTCACGTGCCCCTGGGTTCAAGTCCCATATCCAAGGGTGAACAACCATTGCAAACAAGTAAGTGCTTCCTCCTCTCTCTCAAAAAATACAGGTGTGCTCTGTTTCAGTATGTCTAGGTCCACTGCCTGCAACCGAGCCCAGTTCTCATATATCCCAAGGACCCGGGTTCATGTCCTGGGGCCAGGATGAGCAACCAAGATGAAAACTAAATAAAAATACTTCTTCCTCTACTCTCTTCCTGTCTGCACCTTTACTTTAAAAAGATACTTGTAAATCAAAGCTACTGCAATAACAATTTTTAAATGATAGCTACTGTAATTTGTTAATAAATTGAAAGCCTAAAAGGAGGTAAATTACGATATTAAAATATGAGGATCAATAAAAGGGTGGAGCCTCTATAGGCAAATGAAAATTAGTTGCTATCAGCATAAAATGGGCTTTATTAACACTAAGATATTTTATGTAAATCTCATGGTGGCCTCAAGCAGAAACCTACAGTAGATTCACAAACCATTAAAAGCATAAATTGAGCATAATTATCATGGAAAATGAACAATTTACAAAGGTAGACAGAAACAGGGAAAAATAATGGAGATATAGAACAACCAGAATGCCGTGAGATGGCAATAATAAATTCCTACATAATTCAATGGAGAAAAATTGAAAGACATCAGTGTTTCTCAGGATTGAGAATTTGGCAATGCCAGAGAAATGATGTGCCCTCCTCAGTGCATCGCACCAGGGGTGCGTGATGTCAGTGTTTGATTGCTGGTAATGTTTGATCATATGGCTAAGGTGATATCTACCAGTTTTCTTCACTGTAAAAATATTCTTTCTCATAATTTCTATCACGTAGATATGATATTTTGAGATAATACAAATATCCTATTTTTCAATATATTTCCCTTCCTATTTTAGCATTCTTTCATCACTCTTTGGCTACAATTACTACTGTGATATTTAGTTAATGTCCATTTTCATAATTTTTTCTACACTGACTAGGATTTTGTCATAAGAGCTATTCCTTCTCTCTGTTAATTGGTTAAATGATTTTTAGCAGTATATATTTATCAACTATTTGTATCAATATTTATATCCATATGTGGACTTAAATACAAGTTTCCCCCACTGCCTGAAAGAAGAATGCTCCTATTTGTTATGGTTGGATAAATTCTTTTGGGGTCTGAGAACACTGAAAAATTCCATACAAGCTATTATAATAGTGTTTCTACTTTCAGGTAATGGGAAATTTGTACTTAGTTTTCAAGTTGTAATCCAATATTATTGTTATTTCCTTGTCAAAACTGTTCCAGCTTCAGTCATGTGGAAATGTTATATTCTATTGCTATGTCCCCATCACTGACTGAGCACTTCCTAATATTTTGACATCACAAGACATTCCAGTCTCATCTTGTATTTTTCCTCCCATAGCTCTGGAATCAAACATTTCTCCAGAGTGTCCCCTATTTCCTCTTATTAGAGAATATTTAGAAAAACAGCATCTGGATCCTAGATTCAGTCTTTGCTCCTAGGATGCCACTGTTGCCAGGCCCAGGGAGTGCCTCTTTTTTCAGTCCTGGAAAAGGTGAAACTTATGCTTTTCTATTGGGAGAAATATAGGTTAAGACAATGACAGATATGAATAGTAACCTTTTGATAATAGTAATAGAAAACCAATTCTTTATCCTTTTTTTCCTTCTCTAGTTCTTCAATTTGGATTCACTACCATCTTTGTGGCAGCTTTCCCCCTAGCACCACTTCTGGCCTTACTGAACAATATCATTGAAATTCGGCTTGACGCTTACAAATTTGTCACACAGTGGAGAAGACCGTTAGCTTCAAGGGCCAAAGACATAGGTAGGTTGGATTTGGATATGTTTTTTAAAATGACAATAATCTGGTGAAGAAAATACAAATAGCCACCAACTGAGGATTTCCAGTTAAGATAACTCAACAAATTCTTGTTTGCTTTGAATAATATTAGATAAGAAGAAAAGCTGGCTAGTTAAAAATATATAATTTCTAGTGTTAGAGAATTTGTGCTTCTGGAGTCTCAAATTTGAGTATTTTTGTCTTAAGAATTTATTTAAAATGGTTAAAATTTGATGAGCACTTATTTCCTTCTTAAAGGTCTACTTGTTTAACTTTGTCTTGCCTAAATATTTACTGAATCACATGAAGTGTGATCCTGTTCTCCAAAGGCAGAGCTGGCCTGTTTCTAACTAGAGATGCTGAGATGACTCAGGTGTAGTCTCTCATTGCCTGAGATATGGGACTATCTTACTCATGTTTCCATCCAATGCTTGAAACAGAACAGACATTTAACCACATGTGTGGAAGAGAACTGAATGTTGATATACTTGACTTATAGGGTCTTTTACCTTGTGTCTATGAGGGAGGAAAAAAAAGACATTCAGACAGTACCTACCGGGAGTCAGTTCACCAGGATCTAGACCCGCCATGATGAACTAGTAAGCTCCAGTCCAGTGGTGGTTTGATATCGCATGAGCCAATCTTATCAGATGGTATTTTGGTGGCTTGTCATGGATCAGAATTCTCTGACTTATATCTGATCCTGACTGAGATTTTAAGTCATGAACATTGGCATGACTTCAAGGCCAAGGTGTTTACAAACACAAGTCCTTACTCCTGGCTCCAAGCGTCAGCATTTGAGAAGATGAAAAGACTATTGAAAAT
This sequence comes from Solenodon paradoxus, assembly GCA_004363575.1. NCBI lineage: Eukaryota > Metazoa > Chordata > Mammalia > Eulipotyphla > Solenodontidae > Solenodon > Solenodon paradoxus. Next base: position 67,244 of record RJWH01002517.1, on the reverse strand, counting down.
TAGTCCATACTTTCATCCTTATTACCTCTGCTGTTATGTCTGGAACTAACGCAACACTTCTCTTTGAATAGGGATTTGGTATGGCATTCTTGAAGGCATTGGAATTCTCTCTGTTATTACAAATGCATTTGTCATAGCGATTACATCAGACTTTATCCCTCGCTTGGTATATGCTTATAAGTATGGACCTTGTGCAGGCCAAGGAGAAGCTGGACAAAAGTAAGTTTGCCATAAAGCCATCATGAAATTTCTATTTCCTAGCCATTGCATGATGTTGGACACTCAGTCAGAAGCTTTTGCATTGGAGTTCATGGGACGCAAGCCCTGGACTAGAAGACATGTGTTGGGGGTGGTCAAGTTAGGATATAATAACTCTTTCAAACTAAGAAATCACATCCTAACCTAATGGCAGGATAGGGGTCAGACAAGTTTTAGATGGACTCCAGTGTGAGAGCAGCAACCGCTCATTGTCCTTACCTCTGACCTCTACCCAGTCGGAGTTCAGAAATATGTGATATGCTAATGTATGCAGCAAAAAAATGGTACATGATGTAGTGCAGAGTTATGATATTTTTATGAGTCTGTAAAATGGCAGAAATCTGATTTCACTTCCTGTTGTTACATGTAGATGCTACAAAATTCTACATGGTGGAAAAAAATAACTGAATGATTCTTTCCTATATATTGACCTAAACAATGTCTATTATTCAGGCAAATTGAGTGAGCCAAACTCCCTGGGCACTCACTTCTGCCATATGTTAGAGCTCATCGGGTCTTCTCAGGGTCCCAGAAATCACCACTAGGTCACTCTGAGCCAAACTAATTTATACTGCATCACCATGGCAGTTCAGTTAGACCCCAAAGTAAAGTATCACCAAATTAAGTCAGCTGAAATGACGCATACCTGGCCTAGGTTCAATTTCATTATTAATCCTATGTAAATACTTAATAGCATGGCTGTTCAAATGGGATAAAGCTCACAATCCAACTCTTTAGGAGGCTTCTGTAAGATTCTTTACTACAACAAACCATGTGGCCATCAGACACTATCTACCAGCTCTAACAAGCATATACCTTCTCATTTACAGGCTGCTCACACATTTCCTTCTAGTTGTCACTGGTCAGTACTGTCCACTTGACATAGCCTGAAAAAGCTTCCCTCTGTTCAAACCACTTTACATATTTTACATTTGATTCACAAAACCACCTTGGGAGTAGGACACACATGATCCTCCTCACTTTGAAGAGCAGAAAGATGAAAAGAGGTGAAATCCCGAATCACAAGGCAGTCCACGTGAAGGTCGGACAGAGACTCGTGCCGCCTCCACACCTTGACCCTCACAGCCCTTGGGGCCATCCCCACTCAGCAGCTCTCTAGCTCATCTACCAGTAAACTCCCTGGGACTTCAATCCCAGTGATTCTCTCAGTTCTCCCCTCCTCCAAATACGTGAAATCTGTCTTGTTTGAGAAGAAACTGAAAAAGACAGTGGAAACACATATGTGCGATTCCTAGTGAATTGATTCTTTATTTAGAATTTTGACAACTTACTCGATTTAAGACGATGATTAAAGTTTATCTAGTAGCTTTATGAATTCCATTCTATTAGCTGTTCTGGACTTTTCTTTTATCTGGAGATAGCAACAGAAAGAGAGTGAGGGGGGAATATATAAATAGATAACTTTTCTCTTTGACTTGAGCCTTCTGCGTCTTTGAATATTTATAGGTCTCCCTATTATCTTCTAATCCATAGGTCATTTTTCTTGTTTTCAAATAGTTATATTTGTGTCTATTTCCTCATGAATCTTATTTTCTGCTCCACCAGCCATTTTATTATCTTCTTCAGGTTTTTCTTTTTCCAATTTAGAAATGCTGTAGAAGTGACAGAACTCAGAGGAGCAGCACTGTCACGTGTTAGAGGCATTTGAGATAGTATGCGCAGGCATGGTCAAATCCCAGTTATGATCTCATCACTGTGGAAATGCCGCATTTTCATTTAAATTGACCCTAAATTAAAAATATACAACCTAACCATTCACTTATGTTTCTCCAAAACCTCAAGCAACCTCTCCTCGCCATTCTTTCAGCTCTCCCTGCCTTTTCCATGGATGAGAATTTCATTCAGTTGCTCAGTCATTCACTTGACATGCGCCTCATCCCAGTGGCACTATGTGTCCATTATTCCTGGGGAGATATTTCAATTATAGTCTCTTCACTGTCTTGGATGCTCTGTCAGTGTGTCTTCAGAGACAGAGAGGGGAAGACGTTCTCAGCATGAAAGGAATACTGGGGTTTGAGACAATGTTCCTTCCACAGTGGGTAGACGAGATTTTTCCTGTGTTTTTCTCTCTCTCCTCTTAGGACATGCTATTCAGCTGGGCTGATTCCTGCATCAGTCTGTCCATGCTCAGATGCTCATTGTTTAATGAAGTCACTTCCTCTTTCAGGAGATCTACACAGGAGCCCTTTAGAAAAGAGCTTGGAGAACTAAAGTCATTTCTGAGCAGACATCAGAAGAGAGGACTTATGATGTAAAACTGAGGATGTATACTATAAAATGGTCTGTCAGAGTTAACATTTACAGACAGTACAAATAACCAATTTCATCCCCTCTCCCACTGCTGAATGGTAGATAGATGCTAGACTTTTGGAAAATTCTCTGATATATGCAGCCCTTGGATTTATTATAAGATGTCTATTTGATTTAGCAACATAAATCAAAGTTGATTTGTCCGTAGAAATAGTGATATGAGGTGGGTGCAAACTGGTGGCCTTGTGGTCTGGTACAACCTGGGAGTCATCCCACATACATCCCAAGGTCCCAAGTTCAAGATCCGAACCAGAGGGAACAACCAGTGTGGACAACTAAATAAACAAAGTGCTTTTTCCTCCTCTCTCTTCTTGCCTGCCTATTTGCCTTCACTCCTGCCTGCACTTTTCCTTAAAAAATATAGTAACACTGCTATAAGGAATTAAAGACTTGATCAAGGACACATGCTAAAAATTTTCACAGAATGATCACCATATTTCTTACTCAATGAAATGCAAGTATGTTCATAGAAACTACCAATCAATCCAATTGACCAACACCATAACCAATTGCAAAGTTGAATTTAAAAAGAAAGCTTACTGTACAGGTCTTACTTTTTCAAGTCTGACATTTTTATTGCAACAAATTAAAGTTCACTTGATCCTGTCCTCATCTCAGCCTGATTTATTATCTATAAATAAGTGTTTCTATAAATGACTCATGTACTATCCATTAAGCATTCTGATTTTAAGAACATGAATCCCATCTTATTTCCCTTTCCTTTGCACTTCAGTCCCTAGCTTCCATGCTATTTGAGTCACAATGTCTAAAAGGCAATGTCTTAAAGGCAAATTTTTTTGGAAACGTAAAAGTCAACTACTAGTTTTGTTCATTTCCCTTGAAACTGGTTAGAATGATCACTAGTGCATCTTTTTCCTACATAGCAAAAGATGAAAATAACAAAAAAATGAATGGTTTTAAAACCAGAATTCTCACATTCACAAAAATGTGCTCTTCTCAGAAGTTACTTGGAAAAGGTGTGCATCCTAATTAAGATACAGAGGCCTCCAGAGGCCACCTATCGGCCCTTTAAGAAAGTTGACTTCATTATTGCATTTTAACAGGAAACCCTTCCTTTGTCTGATACCTTTCTCTCCATACTTCTTGCTGATCATTAGTGCAGCCATGTCCCTCCTCTGTCTCACTTGGAGCTGGTGGCATGTCACAGTGAGGGCGTGTAGAGCTCCTTGTAGCAAACTCAGCAATAAACATGGTATCTGCTGCCACCTGTGGCTTTCTACTGTGACAGTTGGGCACTGAGTTGACACATAGAAGCCATTGGTGGAACTTTATACAGCAAAGTATAGGAAATCTCTTCCTGAATGATAATCGTGCCTCAGCTAGTTGATGTTGGCAGTAGCTGAGATTCTACAACAGTGGAAAGAATTAGGGACATGCCTGGACAGTTAGGTGTTCTCAGATTACAGAAATGATATGAAAAGAAACTTAAAACAGTTAATGAATATGTGTATGTATGTATGTACGTATGTATGTAGGCTACACTAGGTCTGTGTTAAACACTAATTCAAGGCGTCATTTCACCTTGGATATAGGACTGACATTACATTAATATACATAATAAATAATTCACAGGTGTATAGTCTTTTTTAAGGGTATAAGGTATTGTCCATGAGGTAAGTTTTTTAATAGAGGAACCATTAACAGCTTTGACCTCAATAAAGCCTCAAGGCTGCTTTGTGATATAAGAGCATAGGAGGAGTTCTGATTATTCTGTTTCAATGCTAAACCTTTGTTTTGCCAGCATCCAGAGCCCCTTTCCCTTCCCACTGCCCAGCTCTGAAAAATAATTTGCTATATTTTATAGTTCACAGATCTGGCTCCTTCTCTGTGATAGTCAATAATCATAAGATACAACTTCGTTTTCATGTCCTATTCTAGACAGTTCATACCTGTGGGAGACATCATTCAAGAAGCCGTAGTTCCAACTACTGTCAGTTGGAATAAGTCATGTCACACATCCACTGACCATTTGTTTTGCACGTAAACTACTTGACAAAAAATAAAAATGAACCAATGATGATAAAACCAGTGATTGGTCTTGAGCGCTGTTACTTGCTTTCTTAATATATTTCATTTCATCTCAACAATGACGCCACTGAGTGGGTACTTTTTTCACTTAAAAAAGTGATATCACTTGCCAAGATTTCATGGCCAAAAAGAAACAGAGCTACAATTTGACAAAGTCAAATTTCTAGCATTGTAAGGTAATGACTCCCAGTACAGAATAAAAGCCTTGTCTTCAAGAAGCTTATTTTCCCCAGAGAGCCCAGAAATCCAGACAATTCCTAGTCATTTCTCAAGATCGTGATAGAATCTCTGGTACTTAGGTTTTCCTCCAATCCAATCTATTTAATATGTACTAGATGTCTACATTGCATGACAGTGTCCTGTGCCCTTTGACACAGAAATACAGTTATCTGCACTGCTCAAACTAAAACAAAAGCAAAACTCTACACACCCACACAAATCCACTGTAGTGTAAAGAAGACATGTTTGCAGCCAAGTGTAGAATAAGCTTTACGGTTATGAGAAGTAAGTACTATGGCAACAGAGAGAGAAGAAATGAGTCTTCTGGCTGGGAGGAGGATTGATTACAAGGGAGTTATGCTCATATCCTTCATATTCAGGGCATTATAAAGGAGTATGTACACATATGTGTATGAATCATCAATGAAAGAAACAGTGACATACATATTTTTTGCCAATCAGTCTGTGTCTCACCCATTTCACTGAAGCATCGCTTAGGATAGTAACGTTCTAGATGCCTAGATGATGACCCTTCACAAAAAGGGCTAGACCAAAAGAAATGACTTGTTCCTGATTCAGCCTTCCCAGGACTTCTCCATCTTTCCCAACTTGAGTGTTTACAACAAGTCAGGGCCAGCTAAAGGCATTTACAACTACAGGAAGTAGTCTTTATTGAATTGGATGCAGAGAAGGTGGTCAGTGTGCCAGTCATAGAATGCGTTTTCTCTTTTAGGTGCATGGTAGGCTATGTGAATGCTAGCTTGTCTGTGTTTCGAATTTCCGACTTTGAGAACCGATCTGAGCCTGAGTCTGATGGCAGTGAGTTCTCGGGGATCCCTCTCAAGTACTGCAGGTGAGTGAGGCATCCTCAGGAGGAGCTTGGCTGGCTCTTCTCTGGGAGACGGTGGCTGGAGGGTTGATCAGACAGCACTTTCTGACTGAGTGGGGTAAAGCAATGGTTCTCCCAGTGGGGAAGTTGTAAACCTTCTCTTGCCCAAGTTTGATCCAATCCAATGAAAACCGTCTCTTGGGGGTGGAATCCCAGACATTAAGGTCAAAGAACCACTACGTGAAGTCATGGTTGAAAACCACTGGTTTAAAGGGAGAAACTGAGAACCTAAGTGGACAAGAGTTATACCCCTGGTCAAGAGACTCGACTAAGAATCCCCAGGTGACTTGAGTGATACCTGGTGAGGGAATTGGTATTTCTTCAGCTTCTTTCTTTTTTGCTTATACATATGACATCACATTTCCAATTGCTAAACAACTCTGATAAATGAGCAAAGGGTCCCAATGTACCAACATCCCATGATGATGGCCTCTGCAGCAAAAAGTGCTCTCATTATCACTTCTCATTCTTCCCCTCCCCCATTCCAAGGGGAAATTAATTAAACTGTGCTTCTTGATGTGACTCTATATAAAAGTGAAGGAGAGTTTTTTGAGTGCCTGCTGTATAACAGGTACTGTCACTTCATTTAATAATCACATCAGCCTTCTAAAATAAGTGGTGATAAAAAAAAAAACCTCATCAAAAGCTCAATGAGATCATTTGTGGACAACTGCTACAGTCAACTTCAAATGGCATCTCTCAATACTTTTAATAGATTTTATAGACATCTTGCGGACGACCTTGCCATGGCGTTCAATGTTCTCCCTCTAACAAAAGCACCAGGGAAGTCAGCTGTCAAGTCTAGCTAGGCCCTTTGACAGAACAATCTTAGAAATTACCCACTTCCACTTCTCATTTTGCATAAGAGGAAAGAGATGAGGACCAGAGAGGATAATTAGTTTATCTAGAGAGACACAGCAAGACAAGAGGTAGAATCCCGAGCTCCCAACTTCATCACAGTGTGCCTGCAGGGGACTTCGTTGCTAGTGACACCCCAAGGATGTGGTGGTAACACCCAGGTGCAACACTGGTCTGCAAAGAACTCTTTGGACAGAGTTCTAATAATAAGATTCCAACATAATTCTTTATGGCATTAATGAATAATGCCTATGGATTGTGTTTTTCAAAATGTCCATGAACTGAAACCAGATTTTTAAAAATAATCTCTTAACTACTCGCTTTAAAATGATGTGCTTTCTTTGCCCTTTTTCTCTTTGACTATAATTGTATTTTGGAGAAATGTGTATAGGCACAGAACCTAGATATTGGAATCTACAGAGCCCCAGATCGAGTTGAGACTGTGTAGCTGCCAGGACAAATGACATGCTACATGCGTGCCATACGAAGAGTAGAGGCAGAAATACCCAGTGAGCCTGGGCATGATGGGCTACAAGAGGATATCAGAACAGTCAGGCAGTCCCCTGTCTATCCAGTGACAATACACTCTCCACGTCCCTTAAACACTCGCTTCTGTGAGCTACCAGTGTCCCACTGGCCGTCATGTTCCTGGCAGATGCCTTATTCTCACCCCCACGCCCCTGCTTGTAAAGGAACAAGTAGAATGAGGAGGAAAGATGACTGGAATGTAATCCAGTACCACTCTCTGATGCAGACAGGTATGGGCATAAGCAATTACATAACTGATGGCTCCTTCCTACACCATTTTATCAATGAATTTAGCAGCATTGTTAAAGGCATATAGGACTGCGAGTATAAAATGGTTCAAAGTCAAATATCAAACATTATTTGAAGTTTAAAGACTTCATAATCACTTAAAAATAGCAGAGAGTCTATGTAACCATTCAGAAAATAAGATAAAGTGCATGGAGGTTAATCTGCTCTTGCTTCCTGACATCATTCGTTCTGATGTCCACACACAAACACTGAGCACATTCCACAAACTATGAATATGACTAGGGCTGTTGATGACGTCATCATGAATTTAACTCATATGAATTGGTTTATCATTTTCTCAAAATTCCCTGAAGAAAACACCTTTTTTTAGTGTCAATTAAAGCAAAGCAGGAGCAAGGTGGTGGCAAATGGCACTCAAACTCTGGTGGTGGGTGGAGTGTGAAGTGCACACAGACCAAGGTGTGATTTCAGTGCCCTTAAATGCATATCGCAAAAAGAAAAAGAAAATTATTATATTAAAACTTAAAACTGTGTTTTCAGATTCATTCAAAACTTTCTATTGCAATCAGTGTAGACACCATTCTGGAAAACAGAAGAAACTACTATTTCTAGTCATACAGCAGGTTAGTTACTTTCATCGCCTCTCATGCTAAAATCACATGAAAAAGTCTATAAAAATACATTTCAAAAGCATAAAAAAATACATGGGAAAAAATTGGTATTCTAAAGCCAAAACTAAATAAAGGCAGAAGTTTCTGTTCAAGATGGCAATGTAGAAGAATCCTGAACTCCCCTCCTCCCATGGACACAAGTCTATAGCTGTCCACAGGACTCTGTCCTGTGAAAGAAACCCATGAACTAGATGAGCAAGTCCTACACATCAGGCTGGGATAGTCTTCCCATAACCATCCCTGCCACACTCATATCTATCTCTCAGTCAAGAAGAACCAATTCCTGGCTTCTCCCCGAGGATAGAAGGGTTTAGAACCCCAACTTTTTTTTTAAAGATTTACACCTGAAACAAAGCTAAACAAAACTGAGACAGAGTTGGTGAAGAGAGCAAGGACTCACCTGGGATGATGACACCTCCCTCTCCCACAGGACCAATACTGGGGAGCTGACTGGGACACCCCATTTTTCTGTGAAATAGGCATTTTATTGTAAAACTTCAACCCAAGGGGCAAACTTATTTTTTAAAATATAACTAAAGGCCTACTGAAATACTCGCCAGAGATCATGAGGCCAATGAGAGCCAACTTTTTACCCTCTTTCTGCCTCACTCCGGGTCACTGGTATCTCTCATAAAGAAGCTCTTGCAAACTCATCTGGTGCTCCAGTTCTGTGGCTTCTGCTCAGTGGATGCTCTTTGAGTACTTGCCTCTGTTAGCCAGTGGACTTATGTTCAAGAGTCCAATAGATCAGTATCAAATGGAGAAACAGTTCTTCGTGGCTATTCCCACCTACCTTGTCTTGTGTTCTTAACTGTGCTCCCTTGTGACAGGCTCCTAATTAAACACCCAAGGCCATCTACAATTCACTCCAGAGATGGGCAGGGTGAAGTGGAGGGGAGACTAGCAGTTACCATCTCCACACTGCCCCTATGCCTTGCTGCAGGTTGCCAGGGTTTCTGAGGCAGGAACTGCATACAAGATGCTGCCCAGAGGACATACCCCTTGAAAGCCTGACTCTGGTCACAGTAGGGATTATATTCATGGGTTCATTAGGATGGTAGCAAACAAGTAGTTCTTAACTATCAACCCCAGAAGCTCAGGGAAGAAAGAGCAAAAAGATATGCCCATCTCCCATCTTCCCCTGACAGCTACTTAAAAAGTGCTGTCTTACCGTATGACTTACAGTCAATACGAATTTAAGTACTGACTGAGGTCATTTCCTTTGGAACAGTGACAGGTCTTGGCATAGCCTTTAGCTTCTGGGAATCACTGAGAATAAAATAGGCTTCTTGCATTTCTCCAGTGAAGATATACAGGTAGCCAGCAGGCACATGAAAAGATTTTGTTTCTCACTTGTTATTAGGGAAATACAAATCAAAACCACAATGAGGTATCACCTACACCTGTGAGACTGGCAGTTATCCGAGTGTCTGGAAACAAGTGTTGACAGGAATGTGAAGAAAACAGAACCCTCTTGTACTCTTGGTGGGAGTGTAAATTGGATCAAGCCTTATGAAAGCAATAAGGAGATTCCACAAAAATTTGAGAATGGAAATCCCACTTACGATATTTAACCCCCCAAAACAAAAACATTAATTTTCAGATATATACATGCTCTGTATTTATTGCAGCATTATTTAGAAGAGCAAAGAATTGGAAACTACCTAAGTGCCCCTCGTCAGATACAGGGAGAAAAAAGATAAGGTATATGTGCACAATGGACTACAGAACAGCCCAAAAAAGGATGATATCTTGTCATTTTGGGACAACACGATGGAGCTAGAGGAGATTCTATAAGTGAAATAAGTCAGAATGATCTAGTCATATGTGGAATATAAATAAATAAAGCAAAGAAACAGACTAAACAAAAACCAGCCCTTGGATATTAACGGTAGAACTGAGGCTGCCAGTGGGGATCAGGGTGGAGAATGGGAACAAGCAGTGGTGGGGTCTAGTAGACAGCAGTGAAGGACTTCTGGTATTTTGGTGGTGGGCAAGGTATGTTATATATTTGAGGAACCTGCACATATGGGTTTATGTTATTTTATAAATCAAAGTTACAGCAATAAAAGTTGCAATTTTTAAAAGTAAAAAAGTTAGGTTTCTTAGACAATAATAAAGGTTTGAGAGATAAGTGCTAGGGTAGGATTGAACAGTAGAGTTCATCTGCTAAATTAGGCTACTCCTTCAGTACTGGAAAGATGGCTATTTTGGATTATCTAATTCATAGAAACCAATGGAGTCAAGAAAAAAAGAAACAGAACACAGGAATATAATCCCAATGAAAGAAAAATATGAAACCAAGGAAAAAGACATTTGTGAAAGAGACAGTGATTTACTGGATAAAGAGATCCAAGTAATGGTCATAAATATGCTGACTGAGCTCAGGAGAATGAGCATGAGGAAAGTGAGAATTCCAACAGGATGGAAAATATAAGAAAGTACCAAAGAGAAATGACAGAATTTAAGAATACAAAACTGAATGGAAAAATATAATAGACAGCTTTAACAGCACACTACATGAGGCGTAAAAAAGAACCAGTCAGCCTACAGACGGGGCAAGGAAACTCACTGAAGAAGAGTGGAAAAATTAAAAAGAATGAAAAAGATGATTGCTTAAGGGATGTATGTAACACTATCAAGGAAAAGAGAAAAAGGGACCAAGAAACCTATTTGAAGACTAATATCCGAAAATGTCCTAATCTGGGAAAGAAAATGGCCATCTGTATCCAGGAATCTCAAATAGAATACAGCCAAATAAGACGACCTAGAGAAACCCATACCAAGACACATTACAATTAAATTGTCAGAAGCTAAATACAAGGAAAGAATCTTAAAAGCAACAAAAGAAAAACACCTTGTTACATACAAAGAAACTCACATACCACTGTCACCAAATTTTTCAGCAGACACTTTGCAGGCCAGAAGGAAGTGGAATGATATATTCAAAATGTGAACAGAAAGAAGTACCAATTAGAACTACTCTATCCAACCTACTGGTTCTCAGAGTGAAATGTTTGATAACCCAATGTTCAACACCGGAGACCAAATGGGGGCCAAGAGGAATAGATTAGTAAGTTGAATTCAACAATATGTGAAAAGGATCATATATCCTGATAAAGTAGATTTAGTCCAAAAAATAAGGATTTTTTAACATCTGCAAATCAGTGATACACCACAATCAAGGATAAAAGTTATGTGATCATCCCATCCCAGTAGATGTAGAAAATAATTAAAAATTCAACTTTCATTTTATGATTAAAAAAATTTTCAGCAAAACCGGTGTAGAGAGAACATACCTCTATATAATGAAGCCCTTGACAAGCCCAAGCTAACATCATAAGCTTTAGCTCTAAGATCAAAAACAAGACTAGGATACGCATACTCACCACTTACATTCAGCTTATTATTGGAATCCTTAATCAGAACAGTTAGGCAAGAGAAACTGAAAGGCATCCAAATTAGAAAAGAAGGAAAACTATCACTATTTGCATATAACATGATATGTTATGTAGAAAACCCTAAAGACACCACCAATAAACTAATACATGAATTCATTAAAATTTCAGGATTCTAGTAGATCAGTATACAAAAATCTGTTCCACTTCTATATGTTTATCAGAAAGATAGCTCCATTTACAAAGGAATAAAAATAGCTAGAAATAAATTTCGCCAAAGAAATGAAAGATCTCTACACTTAAAAAAAACTATACTGTTGATAAAAGGAGTTAAAGATAACTCAAGTAAATGGAATGGTAGTCTGTGTTCATCAACTGGAAGAATGAATATTGTTAGAATGTCTATCTTGCCTAACTGATACACAGATTCAATACATTACCTATTGAAATTCCAATGGATTTTACACAGAAATAGAACAGACAATCCTAAAATCTGTATAGAATCACAAAAGATCTCAAATAGCCAAAGCAATCTTGAAAATAACAAAACAGAAGGCATCACACTTCCTAATTTCAAATAATACTACAAAGCTATAGTAACAGAATATTAGCAGAAAACAAACACAGAGGTCAATGGAAAATAGAGCCCAGATATAAATTCTTGCACATGTGGCCAGGTAATTTATGACAAAGGAGCCAATAATACTTAATTGGAAAGCATGGTTTCTTCAGTGCTGGGAAAACTGGAGAACCACATTCAACCACAAACAAAAGAATAAACCGTACCAGAATCTTTACACCATACACAAAAATTAACTCAAAATGGATTCACTTGAATGAAAAATCTGAAACCATAAGACTGAAGAAGAAAACATAAACAAGTGGGACTACATCAAACTAAAAAGCTGCACCACCACAAAGGAAACCACAAAATTAAAAGTCAACCTACCAAATGGAAAAAATATTTGCAAATTCGTTTTTATAAATGTTAATACTCAAAATAGATTATTTAGAACTCAATCTGATTAAAAACTGGGCAGAGAATCTGAATCGATTTTTTCCAAAGACAACATATACAGATGGATCAAGAACACCTTAAAAGGTATTCAACATCACTAATCATTAGAGAAATATGTATATCAAAGCCACAATGACAATATTTATCTCATACCAATTATAATGACTGTTATCCAAAAGGCAAAATTACAAGTGTGGCAAGGGCATGGAGAAAATGAAAGGCATGGAGGAAATGAAACTTGTGTACTGTTGATGGAATGACTATGATTCAGCAGTTCCACTTCTGCATATTTATCCAAAGGAAATAAAAATACCTGAACAGATATGTGCACCTCCCATAATCACTATCATTATTTACAAAAGCCAAGACATGGAAGCCATGTTAAGTGTCCATGGATGGATGAAGCAATAAAGATGAGAATATATAGAGACAATAGCTACTATTTATCCATAAAAAAGAAGGAAATCCTATTTGTGACATAAATGAAACTTGAAGGGATTATGCTAGGTGAAATATGTTAGGTGAAAAAAAAGGACCATATTATATAATTTATATATGGAATCAGGGAAAAGCACCTCTAGTTCACAGATAAGGAGAAAAGGTTGGTGGTTGCCAGAGGTAGAGGATGAGATTTGGTCAAAATGGGAAGGAAGTTGAAAATGCAAATTCCAGTTTAAAATAAGTCCTAGGGATGTCATGTAGAGCTGGGTGACTAGAGTTAATACTGGACCATACATTTGAAAGTTGCCAAGAGATTATATCTTAAAATTCTCAGCATAATACAAAAAGTTTTTAAATAAATATGAACTACAGTGTGGCACATAGAACACTGAAACCCACTTTTACCCAAAGGGCATTTTTCTGAACAAAAGAGATTTGAACTTAGTTTAAAAACTTTCGTGGTTAGGGAAGTTGAAGAAAGCAGTGACTTGACCAGACTGTGAGTGTAAATCTATATGTTACATAAAAACAGCAACAATATTTGCATCCTGGGTTTTATTTTATAGCAGTGACAGTAAATGGATTTTCTGCAACTGCATGAATGGATCTCAGTATAATAGTGGGGACAACAGAAATACAAGCCTCAGAAGAATACCTAAAACATCACTTCTTTCTAGAAAGGTCAAAGCCAAAACTTAACAATATACTATTCGGACAGATGAATCTACTTATGCATACATTAATACGTTAATGATAAAATTCAGTTTAGGAAAAAGCTAGGGAATGAAAGAATGTTATAAAGGTGGAGCACAGAGATACAAATTCCTGGAAATGTTCTCATTCTTGGGTTGCATGGTGGACTTCTAAGAGTTTGTTATTAAAGTATTATATCAGTAAGCAAAAAATTAATGAAAGAGGAACATGAATGGGCCAATAAGTTTAGTTATAAAAATTAAGAGTTGTGATGAGGTCAATTCTGTGTACCTGAGGGCCAAACTAATGGCATGTGGAAATACTAAGGATGAAAAATCATCAAAACATTATTAAAGAAAAAAGTGGCTATTTACCATGCAGTCATTATTATAACTTTATAGTATGGCTAAGTAGTGTTCTGTTGTCATGGGAACAAATAGTAAATGAAACTGAATTGCAAACCACCCAAAAATATGTTGTATAATAAAGATGCAGTCACCACACAACACATAGCAATCTGAGTCCATTTATATATAGTTCCAAGATGACAAAATTAAGTACTATTTAGGAATACTTGTATACGTAGTATAACTATAAAGAAAATCAGAGGATGACTGTCATCAAACTCGACTGGCAGTTACCTGTTGAGGTGTCCGGGAATGCCAGTGAGCCATTTCTAAGCCACTGACCATGTTCTAGGTCTTCACTTGGATAGGGGTTACATGAGGTTTACTTCTAATACTTTCATTTCACAGTTTCAAAAAGGGATCACCTTAGATACCTAAGGTGCTAAAAAAAAAAAATGATGATAATGATGTCTGCAAGCCTATCACCATTTTCTAAGAAATAAAAGTAGCTTTAAGAAATGCTCTAATTTAAGTCAAAAGAGACCATCCTACCTTTCCCACAATTAAAATTGAAGCCAAGAAATTCACAGGGTTAATTTATGACAACAACTGACTCACTTAAAAATATCGCCTCCAAATAGTAATGCCAAGGGACTTAGTGTCACTGAAGGCACTAAAATACTAGCGGAATAAAACACTGATTTAATGAGCTTAGAACCTTGCCTTCCCGGCTGCTTCTGTAGCAGACAGGAAGTATTTTCTCTCTACGAAGTGCCAGAGAACACATAGTTGTTTTGCAGATAAATAGCACTGCATCTAAAACAGAAATGGAGCACAGATGACACCTGAATATCCTCAAAACCTCTGCCTCCTGGAGAAGGCCAGCAGGGTCAAGTGCAGGTCAAGAGCATGAGCTGAGAGCTCCGTTTGTAAACACATGGAAGAAAAGAAGAAAAGTTCAGAATTTTAGGGCAGGGTGAGATGGAGAGACCCTAATTGTCTTGATAGAGAAAACAGATACCCAGAGAATCTTCATGAATTGCTCAAGACCATATTAGTCAGGAAATCCAAACCTCAGTTGCAGCATTCTTTCCAGCATATAATTCTGGAATCAGCAGAACGCAGCAAAGGAGATACTGCTGAACTCATTAACACCACTGAATTTTAACTCCTTTAGAGCAGCAATAAGGAACTTTCTAGAGAGAAATGACATTATAATAACACTGACTTGAGAGTAGGAAGACCAGGGCCCTGTTGCTTCTGAAAACTGAATTTTTTTTTTTTAAGAGGAAGGAAGTAGGTAGGAATAAAGGGAGGTAGGCAGGCAGGCAGGCAAGGAGAGGAAGAAGCAGCATTTTCTATATAGTTCATTTTGGGTCCTAGTTCAACCCAGGGACTTGTGCTTTACACGGACTATACCGCAGCTGCTGACTTAACGCCTGAGCCACCAGAGAGCACCTGGAACTTCTTAAGGGTTTCATAACCTGATTCCCATTCTCAGAACCTAAATGCCAATATAGCACATTGGATTCCTCTGGATCCATTTTAGAAGAGCTCTGTGATAGAGCACAATTGGACACATATTACGAAGAGGCTACCTCAGTAAATGAATATTCTCAAGAATGTATCCCTATATATAATATTGTCTTCATGTTACTGACTCAATATAGTCAAAGTGTTTACTAAATAATAAAAACTGTGAATAACATTTTAATATTAAAAATCCATAAATTAACATTTTAAATCACCAGCAAACAAATTTTTACTCTTACATATTATATGTACAATTTTACAAATAGTCACTATGTTTGATAATATACACTCATGAATCAAAAAATATTCAACTTTCTAGTTTTCATATTTATCGGATATAATGACTACTTGCATTTGATGTATCCTAATTTACTCAGCTATGCTGAATAAATCATTTCATTTATTTGCTATCAATTTGTAACAGGAGCTTAAGAATAATACATCTAAATTGTATTTTCTGAAAACAGTCAAGGAAAATGGGCTTTAAGGTCAAAGATAACCATGATTTTCCACACAGCGAATTTAGAAGGGATCTGAGGAGGAAGCAATTTGGTAAAATTCTTCAGATGAAAGGCTGAGCAAGATCTAAGAAGTCAGAACAGTCAAACTGAGTGACATGAGAGCAGAAGAACGTAAACAAGGACCAGCAGATCCTGAAAACAGAGTTCTGTTTCAGAGAACAGTCGTGTAAAAAGTTTAAGAAGTCAATGCAGATGCCTCTTCAAACAATTCAGGTGACCTTTTAAAACAGACTTTAATAATGAACCATATGTATAATAAAAAGCATACTGGTATTTTCTGGTAGAATATTTACTTGGATATGGTTAAATAATAAACAAAGAAAATATATTTGCTATCTTAATTGCCGAAAACATAATCCCTGGTTTCTTGA
Organism: Solenodon paradoxus; assembly: GCA_004363575.1. Classification (NCBI taxonomy): domain Eukaryota; kingdom Metazoa; phylum Chordata; class Mammalia; order Eulipotyphla; family Solenodontidae; genus Solenodon; species Solenodon paradoxus. Next base: position 50,870 of record RJWH01002517.1, on the reverse strand, counting down.
CTAGATGTTGTGGAAAAGTTAAAGGAGTCTAGAACGGTCCATAAAATTCTCCTTCCTAAAATTCCAGGCATCATTTACTGGAGCTATGAGAAGAACGTATTATATAACCGTGTTTTGGGAAAAAGAAACAGTAATTTCCATCAAAACTCCAATCCTCATTATAGAGAAAACCAACAGATTGAAGGCATTAGCATTTATTCTAAATTTCAGCACCCAGTACTCTCCATAAATATCACTTTACTGAAAAAACAATCATGATACACTATAGCTACATACCATAGACACAAATAATTATGGTAATTTGATGACATTGACATTGACAGCTCAGGTATTTTTAGTCCTTGATAGTCCTCACAGTTACCCTGCATAGAAATTGCCCTATATCCTCACATGCAAATCAGTATATCAACCTTGAGGTTAGGTATCTATTGTCTTCTATGAGAACCTGATAATTATCATTTATTTATTCACATAAGGGAATTTGGTATGTCTGCACAGCAGAACTATTGGAATAACCAGTATTTCCAGACATTTCCACATTTCTGGAGTGAAAAACATTTGATTCAAAACACATGAAAACTATGTGACATTGAGAAATCATATTTTCGTTTTTCCACCTGTTATTGTACAGTAAGGCTAAAAAGAACTTAACATGGAGTTAAGTTCCCAGGATATCATCTAGGCCCTAATAAATGCTCAACAATGACCTATGGAATTTTATTCTAGCTCAAAAGTAGGAGCATATAGGCAAACCCTGGAGGAGCAGCAGTTAGGTCAATCGCCTCCATAGGAGCGCAGGCCACATATCCTGGTCTTCAAATCCTGGGTCTAGGGGGAAACAACTAGTGTGAACAATAAAAAAAACAAAAGGCTTCTTCCTCTCTCTTGCTACCTACTTGCCTACTCATCTTCATTCCTACCTGCACCTTTCCTTAGAAAACAAAATAGGAGCATACATTAGGAAGGACTCTTTAATGGAAATTGGCAGAAATTCCATATAAATGGAATTAAATTTTAAAAATTCATTGGTTCAGATAATGGGAAGTTGGAAGGGTGATATTAACATTAGTAATGGCTAGATCCCAAAGCTCAATAGTGTCAGCAAGATACCACCTCTGGCTGGTTTTTGTTCACGTGACTTTATTCTCAAGCAGATTCTCTGTACAGAGTTTGTGATGGGCTACAGAAGTGCTAGGGTTTTCATCCCAGAGATGTGTGCATCCCCATGTTTATTGTGGCCCTATTCACAATATCCAAGAACTGGAAATTACCTAGTGCCCAACATCAGATGACTGGATAAAGATGTGGTAGATATATACAATGGAATACTATGCGGCCCTTAGAAGAGATGAAACCCTGTCATATGAATCAACATGGATGGAACTAGAGGGCATGATGCTAAGTGAGATCATTCAAAAGAAGAAAAGATACCAAATGACCTGACTTATAGGTGAAATGTGAATAGACAAAACAAAGGAGCAGATGAAACAAAACCAACCCTGAAACACTGGCAACAGAACTGAGGTGACCAAAAGGGAATGGGGTGGGTGGGGGCAAATGGTGGTGGAGCCCACTGGATGATGGGAAAGAGCACGCGGTGATTTGGTGCAGAGAAGGGTTGTGTCGAAATATATCTTAACAAATGGGGAACCTATCTATAGAAAGTTATTTTAATGTGTACAATAATCACTATAATAAAAAATATTTTTAAAGAAATTATTGTGACACTCATAGGCACACACGCCTTGTAAATTATAAAGTGCTTTATAAACTGTTTTAATGTCCTGATGTTAAAATTTAAAAAAAAAAAGCTCTAGGGTTTTACCTTCTATGGGGGCTAGTGATGATTCTCTAAGTGATCGCTCTTACAGATCCTGGTGACCAGTCATACTAGCTGGTTTTTTGAGTTGGGATGAGGGGAAGGGACTAGCTCTGCCTAACCCACGAGCATGACTGCACAGAGGAACAAAAATGCCCTTTTTAGCAGAAGAAGAAATCCTGGAGGCCGAACGACAGATGTCTGGCATACAGAAACTTGGTAAACGTTTCTTCCATGAATGGGACTACACTTCGCAGTGGGAGTGGAAGCGATGTGGACGTCAGAGAGATCGTAGTTTGGGCTGGAACATTCCCGTGTGTTTTGTAGGTATCGGGACTACCGTGATCCTCCTCACTCGCTGGTGCCCTATGGCTACACGCTGCAGTTCTGGCACGTCCTCGCGGCCCGGCTGGCTTTTATCATCGTGTTTGAGGTGAGTGTGCTCGGCCAGTCCCTTTCATTCTCTTGACATAATGGAAGTAACTAAGAGTAATGAATAAGAAAGTTATGAGAATTTTCACTTTTTCTACATCTAGATGTGGTCTAGTAGAGGGTATAGAATCTCCTTTGTCTCCTTCTTAAAGTCGTTGAATTTTCCAAGAAGTAACTGAAAGTTTACTCTTGAGCGTTAATGTGTGCCAGGAATCATTGGCTCTAAATTTAAATAATCTTGGGCTCCGGTTCTTCAAGAGAATTGGTTTTTCTGTCTCTGCTCCCAGAGATGGATATATCATGTCTGTGATTTGCTTCTTAAAACCTTCCCAGATGATTTTGATGCAAGTGTTCAAGATCGTTTCTTGGGGAATCATTAAACTGAGTATGACAAGTGATAGTTGGCTGGTCCCATCATAATATTAAATTCCAGCACACAAATAAGCATTCACTATCTAAGACTCAAAATAGACTTGCAAAGTGATAGCAATTGCCTATACTGTGTGTCAGTAAAACTACATTAGCTGTCTTTAACAACTCATATATTATTACTATATAATGCTGTCTTCATATTAGGACACTGCAATGGCATCTCAGTCTATATTTCACACCACACCCACCACCAGAGTTCCAGTGTCCTTCACCACCATCTTTTCCCCTCTCTCATTCCCTTTCTCCCTCCCTCCCCTGACCCCTGGTAAGGTGATCACCCTTGTAACCTTGTGTTCATAGCAGCATAGTTCACATGGAAACAGCCTAAATGATGCCCATCAACAGATGGCTGAATAAAGAGGCTGTGGTCTATATACTTAATAGATTCTATGCAGCTGCTAAAAAAAATGAAATAGTGCCTTTTACAACAGTCTGGATGGAACCGGAGGGGATTATGTTAAGCAAAATAAATCAGAAAGAGAAATACAGGGTGATGTCACTTACATGTGGAATATAATGAAATGAAACAAATGAACAAGTCTTTAAGAAAATTGTTATTGGTGAACCCTGGTAGAGTAGTGGTTTAATCAGCTGCCTTCAGCCAAGAGCACAGGCTGCATATCCCAGGGACTCTGGGTCAAGACCCAGGGCTGAGGTTGACAACCAAGATAAACAACTAAATAAAGTGCTTCTTCCTCCTCTCTTCCTGCCTGTCTGCTCACCTTCATTCCTGCTTGTACCTTTCCTTTTAAAAAACATTGCTATTAAGATAGTTCACATTTTTATCACTGTACTCATAAATGGAAATTAATTTCTTGTCACATTTACAAAAACCAAATTAACCCAAGCCACAGCTGCTTTTGGCTTGTAGGAGAAGTTTTTTTAACCTCTCTGAGACGTTTCCATCACTGTTTATTTCTCTCCAGGGAACTAAGACATGACAATATTACCTGTGCTTCCCTGCGAATTAGCTTATAGATGATTCAGTCATTGCACTCTTTTTTAACCCATAACTATCTTAATTATTTTACACAAAATGGGGTTGTATTATGTTATTATTTGCAAATATCAAATTGAACTTCCAATTATTATTTTTAAAAATTAGAAATATGCAGGAAACTTAATTGGTAGGTTATATATCATCTATGAGTCACCAAATTTACCAAGTTTTAACAAAAATTAAGAATACTTAATCATTTAAGTATTCATCTTTATTTACTATTTTAGAACTATATGGTACTGTGAATTATATTTGAAACTTTACTGCTCATGTCAGATAGAAACACAGAAGTGACAGTCTAGAGTTCTGTTAGTATTTCAGGTAAAGAATTTGTGGCAATTTATCAAAAAAAATTAAGTTTCTTCCTGAAATGATCACATCTCTAGGCCTGTTGATAATTCTTGCAGTTAATATTTGCAAAGTATCTGGCAATCTACAAAGCATTTTAAGTACTTTCTTTTCATTTTCATACTAATGCCCACTTTATAGTTGAGTGAATTGAGACTTTAAGTGACTTATTCTCATGTGGACAGCTCTTAAGTGGTACAATTGGTAGACTTAGGATTTAAACCTGGTTTTCTGATGCCACAATCTACACTTTCCTGTCTCCTTTGCATTCTCTGACCGTTCCTGGCTCCTCTTCCTCTTCCCCACGTGGTGCCATCTGACCACCGTTAGTCCTTACCTCTCCTGTGATCTTTCCTCGCACACCCCTCTCCTCTGGTCTTACCCCACTTTCCATCCACACCAGGGGCTCCCACTCCACTCGTGACATTGAGTTCATGCCCAGACTCTTTCTGGCTACGGGTGGACAGAGACCTGACTGCTGTGTGTGCTCCTCTGTTTCCAGCACCTCGTGTTTTGCATAAAGCACCTCATTTCCTATCTGATCCCAGACCTCCCAAAAGATCTAAGGGATCGAATGAGAAGAGAGAAGTACCTGATTCAGGAGATGATGTATGAGGCAGAACTGGAGCGTCTCCAGAAAGAGCGGAAGGAGAGGAAGAAAAACGGAAAAGCACACCACAACGAGTGGCCATGAACAGGTAGGTGAGAGGTGGGCGGGAACCTCCTTGGTTGGGCGGGGCCTTCATACATTCCCTGAATCTGAGCTCCCTATTGTTCTCCTGATAGGGACAAACATTAACTTCTCAAAATGTCTAAATCCCGCTCATTTCTGACTTTAATTGCAACTTTCACTTGGTCTTCCCTTCCTGTGCTAGTCCTCAACTCTTTGCTGTCTCCGTAACAGGTAGCCTGGTAGTCAAGATCTGCATGAGTGTGGCTAATGTCCCCTGGAATAAACTTTTCCTTTCTGTTCTCCAGCCTGGATGTCCTCCTTCACAGCCCCAGGGCAACACACCACCCCCGCTTTCATTTGGTTGGCATCATCCTTTCATCTCTTCCAAGATGGCCTTCCATCTATCAGCCATTGTTTTCTCCCAGGTTGATCCACGTCCTCCCATAATCTAAGGTGGTTTTCTCAGCCCCACCAGCCCACTGAGAATCAGTCCTAAACTGCTCATCAGTGCATGGACAGATTTGTATTGTTAATTTAGGAATGTTAAATAGCTGTGAGGTTTCCCTTCACAGTTGTAAGCATTTCTAGGAAAGTCTCTGTAAGTCTGGGACTCTGTTCTTCCAACTCGCCAGCTTAAGCACAGAGCGCCCATTAAATGCACATTTCTTAAAGGTTGGACGAATTAAGCTAAAAAACCAGGAAAGTTCCAAAATATTTCCACATATCAGTTACTATGAAACCTTCTCTCGCAAGTCAATTATAGCTGTGTGTTCTTGGACAACTATCTTACCTTCTCTGGGCCTCATGAACTTTCCTTCATGATAAAATGATTAGCTGAGCTCTCAGTTTTGTCACTCTGTCATCAAAGGCTTTTTTTGCTTCTTTTCCCTTCACATCTCTCTACTTGTTTGAAGACTAACTCTGGAAACATTTTTTCAAAATTTGGTCCCCAGAAGAAAAATGAAATATAGACAGGAAAAGTATATCTTTTACTTTTCCTATAAATTAAGATATAACAGATCTCTGTAGAGATGTAAATTGTTAAATTAGTAAAGTTGTATTTAACTCAGATCTGTGTTGAGTCTAGGAGGCTATTTGAGTTGGACATGAGGGTGAACTTGAAATAAATCAGGGAGGCCCAAGGTTCACAGAAATAAAGTGACAGATGTTAAATACTGCCTCTGTCCTTGGTGCCAAAGTAGGCCTTGGCTTCATGAAAGACAAGGAAACTTGCACTTAGAAATTTTGCCATTTCCTAAATCCATCATTTGGCTAGGTAACTCTAGGGAGATACTTAACTTTTTTTTTCCTGAGCCTACCTGTGAGAAAGAGTAGCTCAAATAAGGCAACATAGGTAAGATATTTACAAAGCCACATGCCAGGGAATACTAGCATTGATAGCCCGGTCAAGCACTGTGGTGTCCACTGGATTCCAGACATAGCTTTTGCATCTTTATCTGTATAACTTGGATCTGAACACTTCTGTACAAAAGTAAAGGAGATGGAGTAAACAATCCTGATTTTAATCTGGTTTTAATCTTCTGGAATTCTATAATTTGCTCAAACACCTGACCACTATGCAGTCTGATCACCTCTGATTCTGGGCAGCTTCTGTGGAGAAAGGATGACTATCCAGATGAGGTTGGTTGGTAGGAGGCAGAGAGCAGAGAAGGCTTGTTCTTGGCAGCTCCAGCACTCAGACTAGTGCAGACGTGCCTGACTCACGCCCTGGAGCAGCACAGGGCTGCAGGGCCAGGAACCAGTTGGGTGTTTCTTCTGGCCCCATCATGATGAGCCACTCTCTCTCCACACAGGCCATTCCTGATTGTCACTTGAAAGCATAGTATTTGTCTGCCTGTCTGTCTCTATTCTCCCAACAGTTGGCAGGTGTCACCTTACTTCAGACTGCCTTTCGGATTCAATCTGTTCATCTGTAAAGCAGACATAATAATGTTTATACCATACCTGACTCTGTTTGGGGTTGCAAATCTTTGGATACCATTGATTCATGGTAAATACAAACCATTGCACATTGTGTTGGTTAAGCCATCATGTCTCCATCGGATTTTAATGCCTTCTTTTCTTTTCTCAGGCTGAGGACCTGAATTCTGTTTACTTCTCCCAGCTGTGCAAAAGCACATACAAATGAATGACTAAAATGCAACCGCAGTGCATGCCGCAGACATCGGCAGCAGCAGGGGGTCAGCACCCTATGAGGACTGCCTGGCTAATCCCGCTGTTGGGAAATCACGTTGCAGCCCAGCACACAATTGCTATCTACACGTAGATCATTCTTGACCAAGCAAGCATGCACATCATGGGCAGTTACATTCTCAAGTTTTTAAAACCAAGGGGAACTTGTATACTGGGCCTGTTTTTCAGCCTGTTTGCTACCTTTTTTGCATTCTATCCCATGTGAATTTTACAGACACTGGGCTAAAAATGGTATTTGGACACTTGGACACACATTCCTCGAATGTCATCATATGGTCCTAATTCCATGTCACCAAATGACACCAAAACCCTGTTTACAACTTTTTCTTTTTTTTTAATTTCAGATCTTTCTGAGGAGATTATTATATATGATGTATCTATAGCTATGTGTATGGCCATAGATGTATTTCTGTGGGTACATATGTATAGTCATGTATTCTTACATATGTACATACAAATACAGAGATCTATAAAGTACATAGAAATTCCTTACTTGTAAATAGCTAAAAGGTACTGACATGAATGATGAATTTTCACACTTAAATTGTCATCAACATGAAGCCATGTTTAATGCTTGTATAATGTGATGCAATAAAATTTAAAATAAATTTATGCACATGGAATATTTTTAGCTGGGTCTTCTGAAATTCTGTTGTATTTTCTTCTCATAGAATATGAGGAATCATAGCAGAGTGGGGTCTTACCAGAAAAGTCTGTCACTCTCAAAACTCCTAAGAAATTGCAGAGTGACTATATTTTTCAACACACACTATAAATAAATTGACAAAAGGCAAATATTTTAAAAACAGAGATGTTACATAAAAGGGATCCCATAAGAATATGGGTGGATTTATCAATTGAAAATTTTCAGACCAGAAGAGAAAGAAATTATATACAGTAAGCCCTCACTTAATGTTGTCCATAGGTTTTTAGAAACTAACTTTATTGAACTAATATATAATAAAAGCCAGTCCTTGAATCATTATTTCACTTCAGTATTGATTGGGATTGTTTTTTTCCCATCAATTTTATAACAAAACTATTTTGAATGAAATTATGTTGAGGTCATACTGTATTCAAAATGTTTAAGATGAAAGATCTGTTGATCAAGAATTCATTCGAGGAAAAGTCATCCTTCAAAAACAAAGAAAAGGTGCACCCTGGTGACTCAGCAGTTAAACTTTGTGGCCCTGGATGACACAGTCCATGTAACTTCCAAGGACCCATGACAGGGAAGGGGCAGGGGAAACCAACATGAACTAATAAATGGATGGATAAATACTTTTTCCTCCTCTCTCTTCCTGCCTGCCTACTTTCCTTCATTCCTTCCTGCTTCCTTCCTCTAAATAAATCATTTATTTAAAATGCGTTCAAGCTTAAGTTTTATCAAGTCAAAATAGACTTAGGAGTTGTTTTAATAAGCCTCATGTTAACACAAAGCAAAAGTAGTAGGTACACAAAATATAAATAGAAAGGAATGTATCATAGCACTACATAACATCAATTCATAAAGAAAGCAAAAGAATAAATAAAGACATGGAGGACCTACGAAATGATAAAAAACAATCAACAAAATGGCAATAAGTTATTACCTACCTATAATTACTTTAAATATAAATGGACTAAATTCACCAAAAAAATCAGGGTGACCAAATAGATTAAAAAGGAGACCTTTCTATATGATCCCAATAATAGACTCACTTTAGATTGAACAACATACATGGACTAAAAGTTGAAGGGATAGAAAAAGATTATCTATGCAAATGGAAACTACAGAATGCAAGCAAGGATAGCTTTATTAGACAAAATGGGCTTTAAAGCAAAAACTAATAAAAGAAAAGTATCATATAGTGATAAAGGTCAGTCTAACAGAGGATGAAACAATACTAAATGTTTATACACTGGATATAGGAGCACTTAAATATATAAAAAATATTAACAAACCTAAAGGGAGAAATAGCCAGCAAATAATAGTAGGGGAGTTTGATAGCCCACATTTATCATTGGGTAGATTATTCAAATATAAAATCAATTTAAAAAACAGTGAATGGCTGTAAATGACACATCAGATCAGATATATTTAACAATCATATAAATAGCATTTATCAAATAACAGAATACACATTCTTTTCACTTACATGGAACATTCTCCAGGAGAGATCACAGGTAAGGCCAAAAATAAAAAGCAAACCCTAAATTGAAGACAAATATTATCAAGCATCATTTCTGAGCACAACGGTATGGGGCTAAAAATTACAAGAAAACTGGAAAATGTTTACAAATATGTGGAGACTTAACATGCTAAAGAAAACCAATGGCTCAAAGAAATCAAAAGAGAACTCAAAGCTATCACTTTGAAACAAATGAAAACAGATGAGAACAGCAAAATTTATTTAATCTAGTTTAAAAAGTGGAAGTAAGGAAGTCATCAGTGAAAGCAGGCAGGCAAGCAGAAGGAAAAAGCAAACTTTACTTATTTGTTTCATTTTGGTTTGTCACCCTGATCCCAGGTAGCAAACCTGGGTCCTTGGGCTTCACGTGGACCACAAAGCTAGTGCCTCAGCTGCCTGAGCCACCTGCATAAACAACATATCAAATCTTACAAGATGCAGCAAAGCAATTCCGAGAGAGAGCAGCATCTACTTCAAGAAATAAAGATCTCAAAGAAACTAATTTACCATCAGGATACTAGAAAAGAAACACAGGAAGCCCAAATATAGTAGTAAGAAGGAAGCTACAAAGATCAGAGCAGAAATTAATAATATGGAATAAATGCAATAAGAGCTGAGTTTTTCAAAAGATAAAATTGACAAACCTTTAGCTAGACTAAGAAAAAAAGATTCAAATAAAATCAGAAATGAAAGATGTTACAGCTGACCACAGCTATATAAAAGATTGTAAGATACAACTATGAACAATTATACACGAATTTGACAGAAGAAAGGGATCAATTTTTAGAAATAGATAACCTACTAATACAGGATCATTAAAATATAGACAACAGACCATTTCTAGTAAGGAGACTGAATCAATAATCAAACTTTCCAGCAAACAGAAGGTCATAAACAAATGCCTGATGAATTAAAACATTTAAAGAATGAATACCAATCCTCAATTTATACCAAAAAAAGAAAAAAGTAGGAGGGAACACTTCCAAATTCATCCTTCAAGGCCAGCATTACCCTGATACCAAGACAAGAAAAGGATATTACAAGAACAATTACAAGGCAATATCTGTGAAGCATAGATGTAAAAATCTTCAACAAAGTATTAGATTGAATTCTACAGTACAGTAAGAGCATCACACGCCATAACATACAAGATCTATTTTGCAGATTCAAAAATGTTTTAACATACACACAAATGATATACTATTTAATTGAAGTATAAAAGTCCTATAGTTGGTAGGCCTTGGTGGAGCAGCAGTTAGATCAATCACCTACAAAAGAGCAAGCCACATATTTCTGGGTTTGAGTACCAGATCCCAGAGCAGAAACAACCATTGTGAACAACTGAAAATAAAAATGAAATGAGATACAATTATCTCAATAAATACGGAAAAAAAATATTTGATAAAATTCAGTATCCATTTATAATAAAAAGTTCAACAAAATGGGTAGAGAGGGTATGTACCTGTACATAATGAAGACCATATGACGTGTCCACAGTTAATTGAACAGTGAAAAACCGAAAGCTGTTTTCTAAGATAAGAGCAAGACAAAAATGCCCACTCTTGTCACTTTTATTTCATCAAAATACTGGATAGCCTAGTTAGAACAATAAATCAAGAAAAATAAAAGACATCCAAACTGGAGAGAGAGAAGCAAAATTGTCCCTATTTGTAGATGACATGATTTTTTGTAAGAAAATTCTAAAAACTTAGATTTTACCAACAAATTCAGTAAAGTTTCAGGACACAAAATAACATACAAAAATTAGTAGTGGGGAGGGGACTAAGATGGCAACATAGGATGTTCCTCGATTCACTTCTAAGAGAATTAGCTAAACAATTCTTCACTGAAGCAGTACCAGGCAGGGAATCCCACAGCATGGTAATAAGGCTGAGACACCCCAGAACTCAAGAGACAGGACTGCACTGGAAATATCACCTGAGGAATTCCACACATCTGTCTCACTGAATGTAGATAAAGAGGGACTCACATTGGTTATTACATCTGCAGCAGCAGCAGCTGTGGCCCAAGAAGGACAGAATTAGTATCGATGACACAAACCTAAGTCCTGGGGAGGGGAGAACAAAGGTTGTATGGTGGCACAAGATTGAGATCAGGGCCCCAGGGCCCCCAGTGGTTGATGTCCCTCAGACAAGAGAGGACTGCTTGCCCCAAACCCTTGGGATCTGTGCTCGACTAGCGAAGTTACACCAATACCAGTGTGAATAGTCCCAGGTCTGGGATCCCAGAGAGGAAGTTTGAGTCTAGTACCACTCACATGAGTCACCTCTCCCCCTGCAGCCCACAACAGCTGCACAACCACTCCATATGCCCATCTCCTACCCTATAGCCATCTTTCACCCCTCCAACAGAACAAGTGATCCTTACTATGGAAACCTGAAAGGGTCAATATGAAATCAGCGTGTCACCTTCTGGTAAAACAAAAGATAAACCATTCAGTTCCAAGGCCTTCTAGTGAATGAAGACAGCACAAGATCATCTGAGACCTAAAGGTATTATGACATCACACCAAGACAATGACATGTCCTCAGATACCCAAATTTGAAGACACAGAAGACTATGTCTTTGTTTTGGACAAAATAATTCATTGTAATCATCATAAAGAAACTCAAAGAGATAAAAGATTCATAAAAACAGTTCCAAGAACTACAAGCGGTCTCAGCAAAGTAAGTCAATAAGCTCAAAAATAAATGAATAGAAGCAGAAATTGAAACTTTAAACAGGAACTTTAAATAAGAAACCAATAGAGATGTGGGATGTAAAGAATACAATAAATGAGATCAAGAGTAGTATCCAAAGCCATGGATGCAGAATTGACAATAGAGAAATGCTACAGAAGACAGAAATGCAGAAATGAACCAAGTGGAAGAAGAGAAGAAAATTAAATATTAAAAAGTGAAGAAGCGTGCTGAGAATTATCTGACTCTATCAGTAAAGGCAATATAAGAATAATAGGTATCCTAGAAGGAGAAAAGAGGGAAAAGGAAATAAAGAATGTATTCAACAAATTAAAACATAAGAAAGGCTATATATGAAAAACTCAAAGCCAACATCATACTTCATGGGGAAAAGTGAAAGCTTTCCCTCTAAGATCAAGAATAAGGGAAGGTTGTTCACTGTCTCCATTATTATTTAATATACTGTTAGAAGATCAGGTCAGTGCAGTTAAATAAGGAAAGGACATAAAAGATATCCAAATAAGAAAGGAATAAGTAAAATTTTTACTATGTGCAGATGACATGGTAAGAGAAAGAAACCCAAAGACTAGTAAAACAATTGTTAGAAATATAAATGAATAAAGTGACAGGCTACAAAATTAATGCACAAAAATCTGTTGAATTTCTATATGCAAACAATGAACTAGCAGAAAAATAACTCAAGATAATAATCTCCTTTGCATCAAAAACAATTGAAATAACTTGCAATCATTTTAGCCACAAAAATAAAATACCTATATTATGAAGATTGCAGACCTTGTGAAAGGAAATAGAAGACACAAAAAAAATGGAAAGATATTCTATGATCATGGATTGGAAAATTTTTCATAGTTAATATGGCCATATTACCTAAAGCAACATACAGATTTAATGCAATCCCCATGAAAATTAAAATCATATTCTTCACAGAAATAAAACAAAAACAATGAAATTTATTTGGAATTATAAAACTCCCCAAATAGCAAAAGCAGTTCTGAAAAGGAAAAATGAAAATAAAGGTATCAGTCTCCCTAACTTCAAATTATACTACAAAGCAATAATGTTGTCATCATTTTCTAGAATAAAAACACAAAGAACAATTAAGCATAATTGAGAGCCCAGAAATAAACTCATACAAACGTGAACAATTAATTTATGACAAAGGCATTAAGGGCATACAGTGACGCAAGGATAGTCTCTTGAATAAATGGTGTGTGGGAAACTGGACAGCCATATGCAGAAAGTTGTAACTAGATCACTACTTAAGACCATATAAAAAACAAGTTTTAAATGGTTTAAAGATTTAGATGCCTGAAACCATAAAATACCTAGAAAAAATATCAGCAAAACAGTCTTTGACACGGTCTCGGAGAATATCTTTGAGAACTCAACTCCAATATCAAGGTAAATAGCCAAAATGAACAAATGAAACTACATCAAATTAAAATGACTCCTGCACAGTGAAAAGAAACTCATAGAAACAAAAATATACCTTACTTAATGGGAGAGATTTGTACATCATACATCTAAAAGGGGATTAATAACCAAAACATATTTAGAACTCAAAATTTAACAACAGAAAATCCAATTTTACAATGGGTGTATCTTAAAAGTCACTTCTCAAGAGGAGCTGTACAGATGACCAACAGGCACGTGGAAAGATGCCCTCTCTCATTATTAGGGACGTGAACATCAAAATGAGATGCAAATAAAAGCAAAATATCACTTCTAACCTGTAAGAATATCTGTTATTCAAAGGACAAGACTGGCAAGGATGTGGAGAGAAGACAATTCTATACACTTTTGGTGGGAATGTAAATTGTTGTAACCATTATGGAAAAAAGTATGGAGAGTCCTCAAAAATCAAGAATGGAAATTTTATATGATCCAGTTATCCTACTTCTGGGTATTTTCCTGAAAAGCACAACATTAATTCAAAGAGATATGTACACCGCTCCATGTTCACTACAGAAGAATTTACAATATCCACAAACTGGAAACAATCTAAGTTCTCATTTACAAATAAGTGGATAAGGAAGGCATGGTGCTTATTCACAAGGCATACTACTCAGCTCTCACAAAGATGAAATTATGTGATTTGCAACAAGATGGATGAACCTAGAGGGAAATATACTTCATAAGAGAAACCAGAAGGAGAAAGACGAACATTGTACAATTTCACTCATAGTCTATAGAGAACCCAGCCAAACAAATGAACTAAATCAAATAGATTTTAACCTATAGATTCAGATTAGAATTTACCAGACAGGAAAGGTGGGAAAATCAGGTAAAAAGGAATAAAAAATATGGTGGGTGAAAGAACTGGACAATTGGTGGTGAAGTTAATGTATTATAAATGGATGTTGATTTTTAATGATGACACCTTAAACTTGAATAATGTTAATGTACAATATTCAGTCAATAAAAATTTTAATATGTAAAAGAGGAACATCTGTTCAAATTTAATTGGGTTTCTATATATCAATGATTATCTGAAAAATAAAGAAAAGAATCCCATTAACAAAGCATCAAAATATAAAATACTTTGAAATAAATTTAATCGAGGAGGTAAAAGATCTCCACATTGAAAACTACCATATATTGTTGAAAGAAATTGAACCCATGTTCACAGATTCAAACAATATTGCTTAAAAGTCAATACTACCCAAAGCCCTCTATACAGTCAATTTAATCCCTATCAAAGATTCCACTGGCATTTCATACCAGGAAAAAAAGAATCATAAATTTTATTCAGAATCATGAAAGACACCAAGTAACCAAATCAATGCTGAGAAAAAAAGAACATGGGAAGCATGAATAACTGACTTCAAAATGTATTACAAAGCTATAATAATCAATACAGTATGGTATTGACATAAAACAGGCAAATGGAATATAATCAAGATCCCAAACAAACCCAAGCATATATTTGACAAGGAAGCCAAGAATATTCAATGGCAAAAAGTTAATCTCTTCAATAAATGCTGAGGAACGTGAAAATGTACGTAAAAGAATGAAACTAGACCCCTATATTATTACATCATTCAAGAAAATTAACTTGAATTAAAGATTAACTATAAGACCCAGAAACCACAGCACTTCTAAGAGAAAGCATAGGTAAAGAACTCCTTGACATGAGTCTGGGTGATGGTTTTTAAATATGACTCCTAAAGGACAAGCCACAAAATAAGAAAAGAAACAAGTGGGACTACAGCAGACTAAAACATTTCTGCACAGCAAAAGAAATGAACAAAATAAAAACACAACCTACGGAATGTATGAAAGTATTTGCAAGCCATGTATCTACTATGAGATTAATATCCAAAAGTTATAACTATTATAAATATAGCAAAAAAAAATCCAATTTTAAAATGGGGTACAGACCTGAATAGACATTTTTTTCCCAGAGATGACATACAAATAGCTACCAAGTATATGAAAAGGTGCTTGACATAACTAAACCTCAGGGAAATACAAATCAAAACCACAGTGAGGTATTTCCTCATGACTGTGAGAATGCTATTATCAAAAAGACAAGGTATAACAGAATCCTGATGAAGAAGTGGAGAAAAAGAAACCCTTGGGCACTGGTTGATAGGACTGTAAATTGTTACAGCCACTACGAAAAAGAGCATGGAGGTTAAAACATAAGTCAGAAAGACCAAAAACTGTATGATCTCACATTTCTGCAAAATCTCAAATAAAGCAAAAATGATAACTATAGTTAACCCTGATATATGGTATATATGAAAGTTTTGAAAGAGTAAATCCTGCAAGTTTTCATCCCAAGGAGAAATTTATTTTTCTTATTCCCCATTTTCTTTTACTATATATGAGATCAAAGTTAATTAGTCCTATTGTGGCAAATATTTCAAACTATATGTGCAAACCAAACCGGTAGGTTAGAGACCTTAATTTATACAGTGCTGTATGTCAAATATAGCTCAATAAAACTGGAAGAATAAAAACATGTAAAAATAATCACGTTTTTATGGTATGAATGCAAGCAAAATCGAACAATATAGCCAGCAAAATAGTAGCATAGGTTTCTGATGAATTTTGTTCTCCAGTGTTGAGATGGTGGAATAGTTTAAATTTCAGACATAACAATTATACCACAATTTGAGATTTTTCTAATCCATCTGCTCTTACTTGTCTTCATAAGACTATAATGTTAGAAATATCCCACCTCTATCTTATAATATTCATTAAAATATCAGTTGTCTGGATCTCTCAGAAAGTGATCATTCTGGATGTATCCAGTTATCCAAATAGTTAGCAATCTTGGAACTGGCCAGATTTTATTTTACCTGATTTTTTTTAATGAAAATCTTTCTATATATTTCTAGGGTTAATTAAAGAAAACTGAGACCCATTTATCTTTCCTTTGATGAATCAGTGTTATCATTAAATATATTATTTAAATGTTAAGAATATAGCAAATGCTCCTGCCAGGCAGCCCTCCTGGATTCAACATTCCAGAACCTTGAATAATTCTCAAAGAAGTTTGGGTAAAATCTTACCTCTGCATCCTGGCCTAAAAAGCTGGCCACTGTAATCATACAATCTTCCTTTACTGCCATACCCACCTCCACAATGGCTACGCCCTCTCCTCCCACATCTTCTAAAAACACAGACACTGCTTCATCCCAAGCTTTGCTTCTACTCTTCCTCCATACAGTCCCTGGAAAAATATATTTCCTCTCTGCTTTGCTTGTTAAGATCATCTCTAGCTTCCAGGTCTAGCTCAAACGCCAATTTTTCAACAGGTGCATTTCCCAAGGGAGTTCACCTTTTCTCCAGAGATGTCCTATTGCATAATCTGCCCCAAGGACTCAGACTCTTTCCCTAATCATTTTTCATCAGATAGTGCAAGTATCTCTTATCCTTGAGTAGCTTTAAGTCATAGAAGTCAAGAACATCACTTTCTCTTTTCACAGGTCTAGCACAGTGTGATACCAACAGTCAAATTTTCAGTGCTATAGCCAGCAGTCACTTTCAACTCACTTTCCTGTAAATCCATATTAACCGAGAGTGTCGCGACAAGACCTTAACTTTATATAATCCTCTAGCAAAGAAGTTAGAACCACTCAGCTACTGTTTACCCAACAGAGAGACATTGGCTAATTTCCCCAGATTGCGCATTAACTATCTGAATTTAGACATCAATTTTCTATTTTTTCACACAAGAATTAAAGAAGGTAGTTTAACAATGTTGCGACTACATGAGTGGTTTTAAATACTTGAAGTATGCGTCTGGATCTCATTAATCTCCTGGTAGGGAGGAATAAATGCGAAAGCTATTTTCAGTGGGACCCTATGCACAGCTGCACCAGCTTACCTAGATCTTGGCCCCCAAGGAGGTAATTAACGTTCATCAGTTCACACCTCATTAAACAGAACATTTGTGATCATGCAGAAGGACTGAGGTCCAATACACAAAGCAAAAATGAACAAAACAGATCAAATATTTGAACTCTTGCTTAAAGACATCATGTAGCTTATTTGCTAAGGATAAACCCAGTTTGTTTTTCCTGCTATCATTCTTGCCTCCTGCAGTTCTCAAAATAACTCTCGCTTTGAGAATCACCTGGACTCTACCAGCCCCACCATGCAGAAGACTAAGCTGGGAACAAGAATTTAAACCATTCCAAGTCCTCAGTGGGTGTTGATACTGTTGATTAGGGAACGTTGAAAACCACCGAGCTAGTCAATATTTTGTCATCACTTGAATTACTTTCAAGAGGCTCAACAACACACGCTGACTTTTGTCAATGTTATCTGACTGTGTTATCTTCCACTGTGCTGGAAAGTAGATGGGTGGCAATTTCAAGCTGTGATAGCAGTACAGTGACACTCCTCGAGCAGCACACGGCTCAGTACAAAGCACTAGCACATCGGGTTCCTTGTTGAATGACCATCACGCTGAGTGCTTCTTCAAGGATTGGGTCAAAGCCGTACAAAGGTCCTTCACCCTGACCTGTACTTTGAATCAACCCAAAACCTTGGGAATAAGCCTCCCAACTCCCACCCACACCCTCCCCAATTGAGGCGCAAGCTTACATCAGCGTGGACAATAAAGCAAACTTATTAAGATCAGGAGACCTGGGGTCAAACAAAACTAAGTTCATCTCCAAGGTGTATGACGTTGAACAAGGGATTTCGCGTCACTAAGTTGCAGTTACCTTATGCCGTAGATGCTACCGTAACCTGCTGAGGCTCGGCTCCTGTGGAGGACTCCTCCCCACCATCCGCTCGCTACTGGGGTCGCCTTTACCCCTGTCCGTTCTTCATTGCCTCCTTGAAGAGATTCACCTGGTCGAAGACCACGCCGCCTCCTGGAGCCACTCACAGCAAAGTCTACTGCGGAGAAAATGTGAAAGCCTGGCTATTCTGACCCAACTTTGGATAAACTTAAAGGGCTTCTTCCACTTCAGATTGTTTGCAGGAAAACTGTCCTTAGACCTATATTGTAGCTGAATGTCCACCTTTGTCCAAACCTGCTTCTTGTGTCTTCCTCCCATAGGTATTGATCTAAAAGCACCCTTTACTGCAGTAAAAGTTTTTTTAATTAAAAAATAATAAAATCAAAGCATCTTTTAATAAACATTAAGCACATTTCACTCCATCTCAGATTCTCTTTCCTGGGGAGTCAAGCCTGTGACATTCATTTAAAAACAAACACACCCAAGGAAGGGGGAGAAGGTGGATGAAAATTCTAAGAAACAGGAACTGTATGAAGTTATTCTTTCAACAGGTTTTTATCGGGCCAGACTGTCCTGGATGCTAAAAATATAGCCATGTATATCTATGTCTAATTTTAAGAGATCACGAAAATTGTTGAGGTTGAAACAAATATTTAATGACAGCATTACTTGCTAGAAAAGAGAGTAGTATTTCTCCATCTTCCCACCACTCCTCCACCTGTCTAGTTTTATTATTTTTTTTTAATTGTCTAAGCTTTTCCTATTCATGAGCTATTTGGAAACCAAGAGAATCTTAATTGTCAGTCTAAGCAGGCTTGGCCTCTTTGAGCCCCATCCCTATATGGACTTCCTTCCTTGCCATTGCTGCCCTAGGGAGCTGAGAAGCCACTACGCCACCCTTCCAGTACACAAGGCTGCTGGAAATCGTGAGGTTGTTCAAAGTCCTGTTCGTCTAGACACCTCACATAGCAATTTCTGCTTCTTTGCTCATGACAGAGGGTAATGTCGAACCCCTGAGAGCGTGTGTCTGCCCAGACACATGATTCAGTCATGTGTCTCCTGGAGTCTTGTGGCTGAGCTCTTACCAGAATCAGGGGCACATGATTGGTGGGTGTTCGAATCCCCTAAACGTATGGTGGTTTGCTGTCGCCCTCCCAGGCAGAGATCTTTCCTCAGAAACACATTCATTTATGAACTCTCATGATTCCCCCAGGCTCCCTGCACAGAGAATTCATTTCTGCTCTAGGGGGTTCAAGAACCTGGCTGTTGCATTCCAAGTGACAGGATCCTTGTCAGCCTGAAACTAGACTGAGAGGCTGGTTTCTCTGGCATTTGCAGAAGCACCCATCAGAGACATCCTGTCACCGCACTTGCCTCTCCTCTGCTTGCTCACTTCTGCTGTGAGTGGTCTCCGTGAGCCAGCTACCTGCCTCTCCAACAGCATATAAACCCAAGCACTCCCTGACTCTTTCCTATTATTTTTCTGCAGGCTTGTCTTTGCCTGGGTATTCCTGCTTCTCCCTAATAACATCCTGCGTAGCCTCAGCAGGAAGGTCCATCTATGCATTTGCCTCTCTCTCTCCTCTGTCTCCCTGCCTCTCCTGCTTTAAATCTCCATCTACTCCCACAACTGGCCTTACCTTTACAAAATAGGACTGCACTTTGTCTTATTTGCTGAAATATCGTTTCCGACTCTGCCTTAACTGTGTGAGTAAGAGACTTTTTATCTACTTTCATCTTTTTTTTTTTTTTTTTTTTTTTTTGAAGGAAAGGTGCAGGAAGAAGCGAAGGTGAACAAAAGCAAGCAGGCAGGAAGAGAGGCAAGAAGCATTTTATTCATTTTTATTTAGTTGTTCTTCTCAGTTGTTCCACTCAGCCATGGCTTGTGAGTCCCAGTCCTGGGGATGTGTGGACTACGGCCAACCACTGCTCCACCAGGGTGCACCATTTTGTCTCGTAAAAAAAATGCTGTTATTTCCCCATCAACCCTGGGTCACAACCATAGACCCTTGGACTTCACATGGTCCAGCCCCACCTATCTCAGTTGCCTGAGCCCCAGGAGCATGTCCTATAACTACTTTAAATTCATGTTATGTTGTATTTGTGTTTAGATTCCAGCCGATTTTCCTGTTAACTCAAACAGTTTCAATGAAAAGAAAACCCTCCAACTCACAGACTATAAGAAAATGTGTACAAATTCTGTACCTGATAAGAGATTTGTAACTTGAATATACAAGGAACTCTTATGACTCAATCATTAAAGGATAAATAAACTAATTAAAAATGACCAAAGGATCTGACTAGGCATGTCTCAAAAAAGTGTACAAATGTGTAATAAATGTAAAAAGATGTTCAGTATCATTAGCTATGAGATGCCACCTCAGACCCACCAGAATAAGCTATAATCAGAAATACAGATATAAAGTGTTAGTAAGAGTGTGAGTTAATTGAACCTTTATACTCTGTAACAGAAATTTAATTTTGGAAAACTGTGTGGCAGTTCCTCAAATGGTTAAGTATATAGAGCTATATGACTCAACAAGTACACACTCAAGAGAAATGAAAATATGTTCACAAAAACTTATACATGATGTTCAGAAGAGCATTATTCATAGTAAGCTAAAAGTAGAGAAACACAAATGCCCACCAGCTGGTGAATGAATTAATTGGCTAGTCATACAATGGAATATTGTCAGGTCACACAAATAAATGAGGTGAGGACACAGGCTACAACATAAATTAACCTGAAAAAATGCTTTGTGAAAGAAACCACTTACAAGAAAATCATGTTTTGTAATTTGATTAATATGAAATTATCCAGAATAGATAAATCTACAGAGATAGAAAGTAGATTAGTGATCACTAGGGCTAAGTGGAGTGAAAGAAGAAGGGAGTAACTAACTGCTAACAGGTATGGGGTTTTCTGCAGGGTAATGAAAATGCTCAAAGATTGTGGTGCTAAATTTACAACTCCATGAAAACCACGTTGAGTTGTATACTTTAAATGAGTTAAATGTATATAAAGCTATTATATAAGCATTCATGTCATGACTTCCATTATAGTGTCCAACCTCCTCCGGATTTTTTTTTTTTTTTACAAGCAGTGGACACATGACTTAAATGTATGCTGTTTAGTAAACTTTCAGTTCACTCTATGGTGATTCTCTCAATTGATTTTATCCACAATAGTTTTTGGAAAAAAACTCATAATTCTCTATAAAAATTGATACTTCCCTCATCTCAACCCCATCTGTTCCATCTATATCATCAACACTCAGTTAACAACAAACAATACCTTTTAGTACTTTCATAAGTAAACTTATAAAATCTTTGTGTTCAGATATTTAATGTTTCCCTCATCCCAATGTGCATAAGTGTTAGAAATCATGTTGAGAAGCTAAATTTTCCTGAGTTACTTTCCTAATTATTCACAATTTTATAGTCCTGAATATTTTTTAAATGCTTTGAAGATATATGGTCGCTTTCTGCATTATCATCTTCCATATACTGGTGGTACTTGAACCCTCACCTGTAGATGGGCATCATCAGAAGAGTCAGGCAGTTTCTCTCAAGGAACACAACTAGGGTACGTGACTTCAGGACAATCGAGATTGGTCTCTCAGGCGGGATTCATCAAACTGAACAATACTGCTATCTTGGGACGGACAGTGTTTTCTTGGAAGGTAAAGGGTCTATCCTAAATTTTGTCCACAAGATGCCACTAACACTGGCAATGACAACCAAAAACGTATCCCAATATTTCCAAATATCACCTGAAGTGCAAAACTGCCCCATTGAGAACCACTGGTCTGGAGAGAAAATGGTTGCATAAGCAACTACATAAATGAATATACATGTGTACTCTTTTGCATCTCACTCATAAAATGTTCATTTCCCTGTGTAATGACTGTGATTGATCTACACCTTCCTGTAAAGTAATTTTATATTCTTCCTCTAAAATAATCATATTGATTCCTAAGTATATTTTAATATTTGCATGACACATAAACTTTAGAGGAGAAACTATCTCATCATTACACTATAAATAACAGTTCATATATTTTTTAACCAGGAAATGACCCTTTGTCTCAAATTTTGATGCCCAATTAATGGAATTTCAGTAATACTGTTTGAATTAATAAAGTGCTCGCTGATATTTTATACTCACATTATTTCTGTGAGGTAGGTGAATGTTTAATGTTAAGTTCCATAATTAGAGGAGATTAAGGATAAATTCAAGGTCATACAACTTCTGTGGCCAAACAAAAACAGAAAACGTGTGTGCCTTTCCCTTTCCTTTAGAATTGTGATTTAAAAGAATTCAGAACATTAGATTATTTGATTTATAATACATTAATATTTTATCTCTAGTTTTACTCAAAGATTTAGATAATAAGACAAGACTTAGGTAATATTTTTAATAGTTAATAATGGCACTACTTTGATTTCTTAAGAATTCTGACACTCATATTTATAAAAGAAAAATATCAATAGTTCCTGCTGTCTCAAAGATAAGAGGTGGGCAAACATTGAAGTATTAAGGTCTCGATAAGCATACACTGCATAATCCCTTGGTTAGATAAGATAAAAACATTTTAAAGAATCTGATTTCAGTTTCCAAAACAGAAGCATTCTACACACATGCGCATTTATAATTATTAAATAAATAACAATAGCTCAAATCAAAATCACATAAAACAAACAAGATTATATTTTCCTACTCATTAACAATGATAGAGTCAAAGTTTGGTGTATGCTTACAAACGTACTGATTAAAAATATAATCTCTATACACATAAAATACATGAACATATTAATTTAAATGTTATATCAATCTCTTCACTTTAGATAAATGCTACTTCTTATATTCTTTGCTTTTTAATGTATTCAACTGGCAACCACTAAATATATAGTTTGCTCACTTATCAAAAGAAAACAAAAATATTTAATTATAAAATATTTTCATTATCTAATAATTTCTCACATTATTCTAAAACCTTTCAAAGCTAAAATAAAAATCTTTTTTTAAAGTATCTAATGTGAATACTGTGGGGGGAAAATAAGTTACTGGGTGAAAGGCTGAACCAAGGACTTAGTAAAAATATAGCAAAATAAACTTTGAGATTGCTGTTTGAAATTAGTTTTTGAAATTTTAAAACAAAGAACAAAGCATGTATTTCGTAAATCTGGAGCATAAAAGAAAAATAATGTTGGCCTGTCTAATTTAGTTCTTTACCTAGACAAATATGCTAGATATATAAGATTTCTAAGCATATTTACCTTTAAATATAATTGATTGCAAATTATTTGACATTCAGAAATTCAACCTAATAGCAAATAATGTAATCAACTAACTCCATGGAACTTAAGCATTTTTAATAATTCAAATATTCTAGGATCGCCAAATTCATAAGTACTTACGTTCTAAGTACTTTAGTCAGTATCACACTCATGGGAGTTTTTAATTGAAAGGCCAAGACTGTGTGAACCAGGTTCTGGGGTAGTATGAGTCAGACTGAGGGTCCCAAAACAAATGCAAGCCCTTGGAATAAACAGGAGATTACAGAGGCAAGGAAAGATAAAGTCACCATAAAACCAAAGTTGATGGGTTCAAAGCTAGGAAGGCAGTAAGAACCAGTCTAAGAAAGACAATACATGAAGTCAAATAACCAGGAACTCCAGGTAACAAGCCAAAGGCATGAGATTAGAGACAGAGCACCAAGAAGACCTGGAGGGCCCATGTTCTATCCCAGACAAGGTACTTCTTGAGCCACAGGAAGTTCCACAATTAATATGGACCCTGGGTTGATATGGGTCAATGAGAAACAAAGACGTAGGCAACACAAACTTGTCACCTCATTGTGCCCTAAAAATGGAACATATAGCAGGAGGGAGAAAAGCTCTTTTCAATATCATTTATGATTTTGGCAAACCCTCAAATTTATATGCTAGCACCAATGGACAGAAAATATTTTCAATGATGCCCCAATTTTAAAATGTGCCTTTGACTACTAAAAATGCATCTATATGTGTGAATCAGCCTCCTAGCATACATGTAGTCATAACTGCCATAATTTTCACAACTAAAGTTTCATTGAAATAAAAGAGATAAGAGGAAAATGCTGATGAAATGATTAATCTCAGAGTAGCATCAAATAATAAGTGTAGAATGTGAAGAAAGTCAAAACTTTGCTTTAACAAAAACACTCATGATATAAAAAAATGAAACCTAATCCAATTATCTTAGAAAACATACAAAACTAGATAGTGTTTAAAGTCATCCAGTACCAGAGCTGCTTCACAAACGAGTCCCATTCCTCTTGTCTCTTTGTTCTGTGATGTTCAGTTCAATATGGTTGAAGGCAGGATTATCCATTCCACCACCTTCTAGTGGGTGAGATTTATAGCTTAAAACATGCTTCTTCTAAAAGAAAATGTTAAAATGGTAATTAGAAGAAAGAAACTGCTCATCCAATTACAAATAATAGCTATTTTTCCCCCTCTAAACTATCTTCTTAATCTTTTAACTTGAGATTCATGTAGGAACAGGGGAAATATCTCCCCTGCCCATCACTGCTCATGAGAGAGGCTGAGAGCTTGCTAGGATTCTGTCCAGATGATAAAAGCAGTCTTATTTTAGGAAATAAGAGTGTCAACTTACTCTCTTAAAAAAGTCAAAATTGGATGAAAAGTCTTCTTTGGTTAGTAGAAATCTGTTGTTTAAGTTTTGTTTTCTTCCTCCTGAAAAAAGCATATACATCATTTACACTGTTGTAAAAGATTCCTGTAACTACTCTGTAAATCTACCATTTAACTTCAGCACATTCAACTCTATGTACTCATAAAACAAAGAGAGTACTTTTAAACTGTGTTGGAGACTTAGCCCACTATTTCCCTTCCCTTGGTCTCAGATCTGCAAGCCTCTTCATGGTGATAAATACAAATCTAATGTTTAAAGATAAAGAAGATGGCTCTTCAGTGTAAGCCAACTGGCTCATCTGCTAAACTCGGGAGTCATCTGGTCAAGTAGGGGAAGGAAAAGTAGTTTAAAAGCATCCTCCATGATCCACCAATAAAATGTCCAACCATCTGCTTCTGCTTGTCAGTAGAGTTGCCTTTTGGCAGTTTCATGGCTATGAATATAAGATGCATGTGAAAAAATGAAGGAAATGACGAATCACTGAATAAATTATTTAAATGAAAAATGGTATATGTTGATGTTTGATCAAAATCCTCTTCCCTAAGGATTTGGTTTACAAGGAAAAATATTCTATGGTTTGGTATTTTATTTGTAGATGAAAGGAAATGCTTTAAGATCATCTATCTCAGACGCCCTCCTCCCAAATCACCAAGGAGCTCTATGTAAAATGCAGACTTCTGGACTCCAAATTGAATTGTGTAAACTGGAACCTCTGTGGGTAGAGCTATTGGATCCTGATTTTTACCTAATTTCTGAGGTGATTCACTGTCATCTAAAATTTTAGAACTGCCCCTTTAGTACAAATACTCTTACTTTTTTTTTTTTAATTTGGGGAACCTCTGCTTTACTAAGTATTGGAAAGGCAGAGATGAATAAAGCAACCACTGCTCTCCCAGCTCACACTCCCCACACACGGAGCGCAGCAAATGGTTAGCAGTTAAAACACCAAGACTGTTTGGTCTGAATTCTGAAAGACTCCTAGAGCCCTCAGTACTTTTAAATTATTTCTCAGGAGCATAGGGATTGTACATTTCTAGATTTCTTTTTTCAGGGTGCTCACTGCTGCTGTGGAGTAGAAACAAGCCATTTATGAGGCTAACAAAATTGAAGTGCTTTTTGAAAACTCTAAATGCCTGCTCATTTGGGGAGAGCATTCCTTTTTAAAACAAAATAGATAGCTGCATAAGATTATCAAGTTAAAACATTTAAATGGGATAAAAAGGGAGTACTTAAAGAGCGTACTCTGATACCCCATTTTCTTAAAGGAAAAATATTAGGTAGAAAAAGGACCACAGGTCGCATCATACAAGATTAGTTAAGAGCATTCCAGACCTGAATAGTTATGCTACTGGTGAGAAAATTTAAAAACCTGTTTTAAAATATATCAAAAAGAGACTAGAGAATAAAACTACTATGCTGATCATTTTACTCATGAGAAATAGCAGTCCTCTCCGAAAAGAAAGAATAGTTAAAAATAACTGTTTCAGAAGTAAAAAAAAAGTTAACAATTTTATTATAGACTTATGATATTTATAAATTGCAATATATATCATTACATAGACATATATAATTTTATTAATTATGAGCATATAGTTATTCATGCTATATCACTGATAATTATTAGTATAATGTATTCATTATAAATACACATCCCTAGAAGCTTGGAAGACAGTGTTATCCAGGTACTGAAAAAGGAGAAATAGTGGTCTAGAAAGTGGCACATGGCAGGTGGCTATGTAACATTAAGCAAAGACATCAGACATACCTGGACACAGTACAGAATTTCTGGTTGGAGTGTAACACGGAGAGGGCAGTGGAGCTGCCTCCCCAGTTTGGTTGTTCTGGACGTACATATGAGGGAATGTTCCAAGTTAGGGAGCCAGGCTCTCTCACCAACTCCACACTGCTACCCTGGTCTCAGTAACCGTGATGGCTCACCTGAATCACTGCAACTGCCTCCTACCTGCCCTCCTTCCCTTACGGACTATTCTTACAGCTGGATCAGAGTGCTCCTTTGAGAATTATTGGGAAAGGAATTGAAAATCTATCCCAAGTAGCAGACCTAAAAGGCACAGAGATAGAAAACAGTAGAGAAAAGATAAGGAAATTAGAGGGACTATCCTGGACTCAAACATTTGACTCACAGGAGTTTCTGAAAAGAGAAAACAGAAAATTACAACTGAAATAATGTAGGGTATTTTCTCAGAAATGAAGGACGTGGGTTCTTCCAAATGAAAGGACCCTGCTGAGGCCGTAGGACTCGGGAAGTGGGGGTGAGAGAAACAGGTAGAAGGGGGTCCAGTAGCACAGTGACGGATGGGAACTAGACCTTTGGTGGTGGGTGTGGTGTGTTATATACATTTGTCAAATTGTAAAGCTATATTCCTGAAACGTACTGTGAAATGTGTCACATGCCAACGGGCAGCAGACAGCATGGTACTGACATTCCTAATAGCAACAGAGTAAAGCTGGAAGAAAATTAGGACAGCTCAGAAACAAAGCTATTTTCAACCCAGGATTCTCTAGGAAATTAGAATCAAAGTACAAGGGAGAAATAAAGACTTTTTTCCCCAGAAATACAAAGTTTCTGAGATCTCCTCTCTTAACTACTCTTTCTCAGGAATGTGCTATCAGATGTACTTTATTCAATTAAATGTGAAAACAAGAATGAGGAATAATGAGATATAAATAACTGGGAATTAACACTGATAGGAGATCAAGGGAATGCACAGATCGAGGATCCCATGAAGGTCCAGGATAACAGTTCTATAGCAATGCCAGAGAGCAGTATATACTATGTGTACTGACAGTTCAATGCTTTAAAAATCTTTTTAAAGTTTATGAACATCTGACAAAAATCTTCCCACTATGTTTATATGTGAAGATTGCGATGATTATTCCTTAAATGTGCATAATTCTTTAAAAAGAGTCAATAGAGGATAATGAAAGGATCATGGTACAATATTGTACAAATGCTGCAAAATCCTAGCATTGTAGTAGCTATAGACAATTTTTTCAAACATTTTATTTTTATCTTACAGCAATCCGTGAAATGGGCAGGTAATTACCATCATTTTACACATAAAATAGCTAAGACTCAGCAGAGCTAACAGACTTGCCCAAGTACATGTAGTTGGTAAATAGCAGGACAAAGATTCAAGTAGAGATGGGTCTTGTTTTCAGGTCCAAACCTTCAAATTTCCCATGGGTCAAATGGAACAAATAATTCAACTAGTTGAAAGAGAACCACAGTAAAACTATAGTAAAAAAACATAAATAGCTATGAAACAGATAAAAATGAATTGAGATAAATACAACAATATTAATATTTAGATAGTCACCTGTTGGTAAACTGACAAGCATTCCCACAAATATCGTTATCAAAGTTCCAAGAGTGCTGAAGTATAGATATGATAAAGAATACCAGTTATCCATCAGTGGAGTCCTAAGAGAGAACAAAAGCATGAAAGTGTCAGATTCATGGAATTCTATTAGGAACTAGGAATAGGTGTCAGTAATCCTTATAGCAAAATCAAAACTCCTATGAGTTTTATGTCATAATCTGCTGTTCCAATTTTATCCTGTTGGTTCAGCAATTAAAAGTGGGACTTAAGCTGATCATATACTATAATATTAAATGACCCTGTTTATTCATTCAACTTTGTTTTAGGTGTCAGGCACTGTTGTTGTCATTGGAAAGTCTGCTATAAAAAAAGATAAATAAAGTTCTTGAACTCCTGAAGTTTATTTACATTCTAATGAGAAGGGAAATATGACAGAGAAATGTAATAATCCCCATGGAAGGAAAGTGCTGTAAGGAAAATAAAACAGGGTAATATGAGACTAACAGGATATAAAGAAGAAGGTACCCTCTCATTAGTGGTCAGAGGAAGCTTTGTGAAGAAGTGACATTTGAGTTGAAATGTGAGTAACAAAAAGTTTTGAGGGGAGCTTCCCAAAGAGAGGAAAACACCATCTAACCAATGCAGAGTGGACAAGACAGCGTGGCTGTGGATTTAGAGTAGACAGAGATCTTTTTGTAGGACTCATATGAGTTTATATTACACTCTCCTTAGTATCTTAAATAATGGAGGAGTTACATGGTCTGATGTGTCTCTTAAGTCTTAAAATTTTTATTTTTTCATTAATTTTACTGAAGGAACAATGCAGACTCACATTATATAGGTTTAAGGTGTACATTATAGTACAACCACATCTGTATTTAATACATTCAGTTCACCAACATTTAGTTTTTCCTTCTTGTTACAGGTAATCACCTTTATACAGTTTGCCCACACACCTTCCTCTTCCTGCAACCACGGATTTGCTTTTACTGAGTGAAAGTCTATTGTTTGATTCAGTTCATTTCTTAAAAGTCTATTTTTGTTAGATTTGGTTCATTTGTTTGCTTGGTATCTCTAACACCAAGAAAGAAAATTAGAGACCAATATCTCTAATGAACATAGACGCAAAAATTTTCAACAAAATATTAGCAAACCAAATTCAACAACGCATCAAAAAGATCACCCAGCATGACCAAGTGGGATTCACACCAGGGATGAAAGGATGATTCAACATATGTAAATCTATTAATATCATATACCATATCAACAAGAAAGAACAAAACCACATGATCATATCAATAGATGCAGAGAAGGCTTTTGACAAGATCCAACACCCATTTATGATTAAAAAAAAAACTTCATAAAATGGGAATAGAAGTTTCATACCTCAACATAATAAAGACCATATATAAAAAATCCACAGCCAACATCGTAATCAATGGTGAAAAATTGAAAGCGTTTCCTCTTAGATCAGGAACAAGGCAAGGCTGTCCACTCTCACCACTGCTATTTAATATTGTACTGGAGGTCTTAGCCAGAGCAATTAGGCAAGAAAAGGAAATTAAAGGAATCCAAATTGGATAGGAGAAAGTAAAACTCTGATTATTTGCAGATGACATGATTACATATATTTAAAAACCCAAAAACTTATCAAAAAACTTCTAGAACCCATCAATGAATATAGCAAAGTGGCAGGATACAAAATCAATGCACAAAAATCTGTTGCATTTTTATATGCAAACAACATGTTAGATGAATATGAAATAACAAAAATCACACCATTTAAAATAGAAGTTAAACAAATGAAATACCTGGGCATATACCTAACAAAGGAAGTAAAAGATCTATGCAATGAAAACTACAAGTCCTTCTTAAAAGAAACAGAGGAGGACACAAAGAAATGGAAAGACATTGCTGCTTGTGGCTGGGAAGAATCAATATCATAAAAATGGTCACCTTACCCAAAGCAATATATAGGTTTTATGCAATCCCCATTAAAATCCCATTGGCTTATTTCCAAGAAATAGAACAAAAAAATCTTAAAATTTGTATGGAACAACAAAAGAACCCGAATAGCCAAAGCAATCATTAGAAAAGAGAACAAATCTGGAGGGATTACACTTCCAGACTTTTAACGCACTACAAAGGTATAGGGATCAAAATGGTATGGTACTGGAATAACAACAGAGGCACAGATCAGTGGAATAGAACTGAATCACCATAAATTGACCCACTCACATAGTCAGTTAATATACAAGAAAGGAGTCAAAAGTATTGGATGGAAAAAGGAAAGTCTCTTAAACAAATGGTGTTGGGAAAACTGGACAGCCTCAGGCAAAAGAATGAAGCTAGACCACTCTTTAACACCACTCAGAAAATTAACTCAAAATGGATTAGAGATTGGACATAAGACAAGAAACCACAAAGTTCTTAGAAGACAACATAGGAAAGACTTTCCATGATATCAGTCATAGAGAAGCCTTTGGGAACTCAACTCCACCATCAAGGGAAACAAAAAGAAAAATAGCAACTGGGACTACATCAAACTAAAGAGCTTCTTCACAACAAAAGAAAACATCACCAAAACCAAAAGGAACTCAACTAACTGGGAGAAGATATTTGCATTTGACATTTCCAACAAAGGTTTAATATCTAAAATATACAAAGAACTCATAAAACTCAACAACAGAAGAACAGGCAATCCAGTCAAAACATGGGAGGAGGAACTGGAGAGACACTTCTCTGAAGAGGATGTACAGATGGCCAACAGGTACATGAAATTATGTTCCTACTCACTGGCTATCAGGGAAATGTAAATTAAAACAGCAATGAGATATCCCCTAAAACCTGAAAGACTGGCTACTATCCAAAAGTCTGGAAACAACAAATGCTGGTGAGGATGTGGAGAAAATGGATCACTTTTACACTGTTGGTGGGAGTGCAAACTTGTACAACCCCCATGGAGAACAGTTTGGAGATTCCTCAAAAGCACAGAAGATGAAAATCCCATATGATCCTGTCATTCCACTTCTGGGCATCTACCCAAAAGATACAAAATCACCCATCTGCAGAGATGTATTTATTTCCATATTTACTGTGGCCCTATTCACAGTAGCTAAGAACTGGAAATTACCTTAGTGCCTAATGTCAGATGAATGGATAAAGAAGATGTGGTACATATACAATAGAATACTACACAGCCCTTAGAAGGGATGAAACCCTGTCATCTGAATCAACATGGACAAAACTAGAGAGGATGATGCTAAGTGAAACAAATCAAAAGAAGATAGATACCAGATGACCTCACTCATAGATGGAATGTAAATAGACAAAACAAAAGAAACAGATAAAACGTCACCAACACTGAAACACTGGCAATAGAACTCAGATGACCAAAAGGGCCTGGGGTGGGTGGGGGCTAATGGTGGTGGAGCCACTGGACAATAGGGAAGAGCACTTGATGATTTGGTGGAGGGCAGGTTGTGTTGAAATATATCTGAGAAACAGGGAACCTATACACAGGAAATTATTTTAATGTGTAGAGTAATTACTATAATAAAAAATACAGCAGATCCTTGAATACCATCATTTAAATTTATACATGTTTATATAAATTTATACATTTATAAATGTATAAAAATGTATAAAAGGGTATTGAATTTCATTAACCATATGAGAAATATAAATTAAACCCCACTGAGCTACCAATATATCTATATATATGTGTATATATATCCATTAAATACTGGAAATTAAAAAATTAAGTCTGGGCTTAAAAATTAAGTTAAATAGGCAACCAAAAGATATCTTATTGCATCATCAGCTGTGTCATTCATTCCCCTTGTACTCTAACCATATTGAACTATGTAGGATTTACTAAGATGACCTGTGGCTTCAGGCCATCATGCCTTTACAAATGTTGTGTCTTCATTCTGCATAGACAGCCCTTTCTTTGTATCCTATGTTCAGTCTGGTTCACCCCATTAACCCCAGCTCAGATAATACTCCTCTAAGAAGGTTTCCTTGACTCCATCCAGGAAGAATGAGGCATTTTCTCCTGCTCCCATGATACACTATGAACACTGATTATCAAGATGCATTGATTAATTTTCTTGCCCAACTTTCCTTCTGGACATTTTTCTGTGACAAGAATAACTTTCTAGACCGTTTTCCTCATCCGGTCAACCAAACTTTGAATTCTTCAGATAGTATTATTATCTCTGAAGTCATCAAGCTAATCTACACTCCAATTTATGTTTAGAGTTGTTCTTTTAGCAACTATTTACCAAGTATTTATTAGCTATTTATCATTTGCTAGTTATACTTGTGGAGCTTACTGGGTTGTTCAGTGCCTACTAGCAATTCTACCCAGCTAGAAAATAATCTCCTGAAAGTCAGGAACCACCGTGAATGGAGGGGAAGACCTTCTTCAGTGGATTTTACATAAACAGCCCATTGCTGAGGACACAGTCCTGCTAAAAATATTCTTGTTTATTAATGAGTTATTTTATAGACAAACTAACATATACATTACTGTACCAGACACATAGTAAACCTCAGCTAATTTATTTGCTTCAGAAATCCAGATAACTCTTTCATCTTATATCCCTAAATTGAAAGAGATTTACATAATTAAGATACAGTATGTGAAGCAAAAGAATGAAAGAAATTCATAAAATCTTCCCACTTACATTTTCGTTTACTTTTCACCCTTTCTGACTCTGCAGTGACTTCCCAGTACCATCTCTCGTCTTAGAACTTTTATGTTTATGCAAACTGCTCCCTGCATTACCTAGTCCCTCTCCCCACAGTACTTGACTTCGTCAAACCACCTCCAACTCTGAAACTACCTTTTCTCTATACCCAGGCAGAGCTTACCAGCCTTGAAGGCCTACTGGCAATGTCTACATAGCTAAATTCCCTCCAGGACAGAAACTGTTAATAATCATCTATATGTACACTCACAGCCCCTCTCCCAGAAGTGTGTCCATTTAAGATGGAGATGCCATGTCTTGACCCCAAAGGGATGATTCTCTACTGGTTTCACTCTGGGCAAGCTGGGGACAGGGCCACACAATCGAAGGCAGTGGCTTCATCTTTGTGTTCTTTGAATATAACCATGGGATTTGGGTCCCCTAAGAAAGGCTGGACCCTGCATCCACTGTACAGTGACACAGTCATCTATGAAAAGGCCTTCTCGTTTCACTAAAT
Organism: Solenodon paradoxus; assembly: GCA_004363575.1. Classification (NCBI taxonomy): domain Eukaryota; kingdom Metazoa; phylum Chordata; class Mammalia; order Eulipotyphla; family Solenodontidae; genus Solenodon; species Solenodon paradoxus. The sequence continues at coordinate 17,603 of RJWH01002517.1, read as the reverse complement.
CAGACATCAGTCTGCAGAGCTTCAGCGATGAACAGTATATGGAAAACTCTCACAGGAAGGTCACAGCTGTAAGCTCATTGCCAATGCTTTAGAGATTTGAAATCCTGAAAACTGAACAAATAGCAATCCCCCCACATATTTAAGATAACTGTTGCTTTTAGTTGGTAAAGGCTACAGTTCAAAGACTCTCTAAGCAATGTGTCTTGTATAATTGTGCTCTTTGTTTTTAGCTTTTTAGTTGATACAGGCAATTTTTCATTCAGTTCTAGCTGGCATTTGGTAGGATTTACCCAGAACAGGCATTTGTTTTGTTTAGTTTTATTACTATTCATGTCTGGATCTGTAGGTGAGAGAGAAATTTCTATTGAAATTTAAAAAACAAGGCTTTTGGTTTTTTTTGCTATTTCTGAACAAAATATTCTAGCCAGAAAGCCACATGGGCTTTCCCTATTTCACAATTAGGTGAACTCACAGTACTGCAGACAAGACAAAAAACAAACATGGGTTTTCTGTCATTTACCATTTGTAAAAATATGAAATAAAAAATTAATTCTTCAATACCTTTCAGCATTAAACACTTGGAAAGCACTAGTTGAAAATGGCATTTCTGTGGTTGTCATCCAGTTAGTGCCATTATACGTGCTGTTACAGCCATAGGTTTCAAGGCTTAGCGGCATCGTTCTCTCCGGAAGCGGAGGATAGAGTTGAGCTCCAATTCCCACCCACAAAGAAACAACGAATCCAGCCAGCAGACCCACAAAGGCTCCCTAGAAAACAAAAGTGCTTTTAAAAGAAAAACCATACTTTGCTTTGAGATGGAAATTAACATTAGGTTAAACTCAACATGGTTCAAACTAAATAAACAGCTTGTCTTATAAAGCTTTTTCCACCTCACAAGATTTCTGCCTTTTGTCAAGGGCAGCATGGGCCTCTGGTCCCTTAGCCCAGCACCCTGGAGACTTGTACACCTCACTTCCTTTTACATATCCCTGTGCAGACAACTACTGGTCCTGCCTGTTTTTCTTTTCATATCTCCCATACTGCTATTTCTCCCACTCTGCTTCATGACACGCTCTCTTCTGACCTCCTTGCCTCTCCATGCTCAGTAATGACAACGGTCATGCAATCCATATCAGGCCAATTGCTCCCCCTTATTTTTTTTTTAATCTGTGAACAAATGGCATTTCATAAACAACAGCTGATGAAGAAAGCATACACAGTTTACTCCTATATTTAACAACATGCCTGACTGTAATTGTGCTGCAGGATAATTAGAAAGAAATTTAAAGCTGCTTTCATAAACAATAGTGCATGATAACCAAATTAAGGGTTTCCAGAGTATTTCTCTCTGAAGACACTTGGTGTTCCACCTTTAGAAAAACTGGAGTCCCTCATTTCCACCTTTTGTCTGTAATGCAGGTGTTCTACCAAGCCTTCAATAAATTAAGCCCTAGTTCCAAATGATGGGGACAAAGCAAACCTTAAAATGGAACCCATTTCTCAGTGGTGAAATATCAGTGGTGAATGATCAGATGGGGCAGTGTGACCCCTAGGCTCCACATAGAGAGGACAGGGGAAACAGGTAAAGTAAGAAGGAAAAGATGAGCAAAAACAGGGTAGAAAACAAAAAGAATCATGTGTTGGTAGGAGAAAGAGAAAGTGGCTGACCAGATCAGAGGATTTATGTTGGGAGAAGGAATATGATCAATTTCCTTAAGCTGCGAATCCGTGGGAGCAAAAATTAGATTCTTGATTTTTGGTGCCTTAGCACTTACCCAAAGTGCTGGATATAGTTTAGGTAGGCAACAAGCATTTTTAATTATGAGTTTGCAGCATTGTGCATCTCTTGACTAAGGATCCAACAATGTATACAACCCATAAGTGCAGACACAGTCAATGCTCTCCATTTTCAACATATTGTTCAACCCATGGATATTCCTTGAATGAATGAATGAATGAATGAAAGGAAGGAAGGGAGAGGGCAAATGCACAAGAAGGAATGGAGGAAAGGAGAAATAAAGGAAGGGATAGATGGAGGGAGGGAAGGAAGTTTTTTCCAAGGGAAGGGTAATGAAAAACATGGATATAGTAAAAAGAGGCACTTCTCATGGCAGGAATAATATTATCTAACTTCCCTGAGAAAGAATATGCTGAATCTAATCAGTTACATCTTTTTTGGAGGCAATTCATGGTGGCAATAAATGTCAAAGACTGAAGTCATTTTGTTTGTTAATATTTCAGACACTCCACAAACTGCTATGCATATAAAAACACAGAGTTTAATCAAAGCTTCCACATTCTAAAATGGACATGCACCACTCTCACTCATAGACTAATTTCTACCCAACTAGTGTTCCATGTGACACTTCATGGAGAAATATTATTAATATAATGATAACAGCCCTCGTTTGTGTTTGCCTTACCAATTCTAATACCTTCTGAAGAAAATGGAACATCTCTACAATTATTCTAAATTTATCTGAAACAATCATACATACATTACCAGTTTTTTTTCAATTTCATCTTAGAGCAGGACTGAACCATTGGAATGTCTCTTGACTTTCTAAGAAATAATTTTAATTTCATTTATTCCAGACAAAAATGTAATACTTTGAAGTACAGATTATGTCCATGTGGAAGAACAGAGAGAATGCTTCTTTCTGAATACTATTACCAATTCTCACTTCTTTGGGACAACAATCAGGTATTCACAAGCATTCTCAATTCTCTTGCTTTTAAATCTGTCCTATATGAGCCTGTCAATTGCTTCTTTAAATCCAGCCATTGATTTTCACTGGGGAAAAACAGAAAAATGCACAAAAAATACTATTCCTTTAGCTATATTATGAATATTTGAAATTACACTATGTCATTCTGGAAGCTTCCATTAGGCTTCACATGTACAAGATCCCAGTGCACAGTACTTCATTGCCTACCCCAGTGAAGTGAATATAAGTACCTAAGTCAACATGACAAGTCACTAATGACAGGTATTAGGGAAGCACATTTTTACAAAAGAAAAATCATATAGCTGCTGCTACAGTTGAGAAAGAAAATTTTACAAATATACTCATTATACTTACAGCTGAGTTGGCAAAGGGAACCAAAATGCCTAAGGCAAATAAGCCCATTAGTGGTCCACCAACCATGCCAAATATGCTGAGTGCTGCCTATAAAAGCAATAAAAATTCAACAATTAGCAATCTCAAAGTCAAAGTTAACATGTTGCAACGTAGCTTCATCAGGATGAGGATTTAAAGTATTCAGTCTCCTCCTGAAAATCAAGGAAGCCTTCTCATTGGCAAAGAGAATATTAGAAACTGGAAGCTTCTGACTCTCCATTTCAAGTATCCATCTGTCCCTTTCAGGCACTCTTATAAAGGAAGCAAAATGTAAAGAAGGTAGGAAATCATGAGACAATGGGACCAACTAACGTATAAATGCCTAAGTCAAAAGTTATATGACTCCTCCTGGCCTTGTTCTCATAGAGTTAATCATCAATTCATCACCCCTCTGTGCTTTGATGGTCTCAAAATTCTCTTCCAAAGAAGATTGTGGAAAAGTATTGATAACTGACCAGAGATGGCAATGGAACCCAATGCTAGCCTTGGCTCCCAAAAGGTGAAACTGAAATGAAAATATGATTAAAAAATAAAGGTTGATCAAAATCATTCTATGGAAAAAATTAAATTTATGAGGAATGGAGAAATTCAAACAGCTGAAACTTCTAAGATGGATGAGTGCCATAATCAAATGGTTAGTTTTTGAGAGTGGACAGAAGTATAAATGAAAGATCAGAGGCTATTGCTTTCTTTTGCCAACATAGTAAAGTGGCCTGATAGAACAGAATGAAGGAATCAAAGAAAAAATATCAAGCCAAAAATAGTGTTAGTGGGTATAGACTGCAGTTTGGAGTTTAAAAGGAGTTAGTTTGCAACTTTTCTCACAGCAGAGTTAGGTAGAAAGGAAGACAGACTATAGGGCAGGAACAGACTAATGTCAGGGTGTTCTGTGAACCAGTTTTGGAGATATATTTAATACATAAATGATATGAAAGAACTTGACTTAGAAAATAAGACCTTGGTTAGAGATAAAGCAAACAATTGTGTTTGGAGTTAGGATGACTTTTCTAAAACATCTTACTGTATACGCTCATGGCAGAGATGATAAATGAAAAAAATAAGAGGCAAATTCTATATAATAGGAGCTGTAACCAATAATGCATATTATAAAGGAAAGTATACTCAGAAGACATTTATTGGTTGTATTTTAGGTATGCTGGATAAGCTTGGAGCTTCTAGATCTAATTCAATCACAAATACAATGAGTGATAAAAATCTAACCATTAACAACTGTTATGGCTTAAGCAACAACCAACAAGAATGGACCGGAGTCTTAGGTCTAAAATGGGAACCTGGTGAAACATTAATCTTCAAGTTTCTAGATTATGTGAAGGTCTAGGAGATCCAAAAGAATAGCCCAGGTGACCAGGAAAGTTTCAGAGAGCACTTGAAGGGTGATAAGATAAGTAGATAAATATGAACCAATACATAAATAGGCAAACTCAACCTGAATTTTGTAAAATGCCTAATTTGTCCTGAGCATTACATAGACATCAGATATTTGATACAGTGTTGAACAATATCATAATCCTTGTCTTCATGAAATGACAAACCATTTACTAAAATATACATTAAGTAAATGAAAAATGATAATGGAGAAGGTAAAAGAGACAAGGTGCTCTGGGAATATTTGGTAGAAAATATAAACTTATACGGAGAACAGAAAGGGCTTTATTGAACAGTGATGTCTAACTTGAAACTTCAAGAATAAATAAGATTTAGACAGCTGAAGGGTGTTTCAACAGAGGGAAGAGTTTTGCTCAGGCCTGATGCTAAAAACACTGATTTGCATGTAAAGTTCACAAACAAGAGGCTATTAGAAAGATTTGTCTGTCCTCATACGTCCTGGTTGCCTAGTGGTTTAGTCCAGTGTCATGCAGTTCATATACATCCCAAGGTTTCTGGCTCAAGACCCAGAGCAAACAAAAAGATGAACAACTAAACAAAATAAAGTGCCTCTTCTTCCTCTCTCTTCCTGCCTGCCTACCTACTTTCCTTCACACCTGCTTGTGCGTTTCCTTAAAAAAAAAGATTAGTCTGTCCTCTCCATTCTAGAACCTCCAAAGAAGCAGATTATAGAGTTTTTAACACAAAAATTGTCCCCTAACAAAAAATGTAGTAAATGCCAAAGGAGGTGAGGACCCTTCAGCTAAAACAAAGAAGGAGGACGAGAAAAAGAAGAATAATTTAGGTATTTCCACTTCTTGAAAGAATAAGTAGAAGAAGTAATTTTCCCTGTTCCTCCTGCTAATAAAACTGAAAATCCTGGACATTACATATAAAACAAATATAGGTAGAATCTGAAAGGTGGAGAGAATGCAGACTGACACGAACTTTGAGACCCAAGGAACAACTCAGTGGGGGATGCTTCAGTTTCCTTCATGCCTGACTTTTTCCAGTCCTCGAGCTGATGAAGCTGGCACCCCAGAAAAGACAACAGGTACAGACCAAAAAAAAAAATCCCAAACCCAATAAATGTCAATGTTCTCTCATCATAGGACCAAAAGAGGGCAATTTAAGAGAAAAATCTTAGATGCTAACTGCTCTATTCTGGCCAAACACTCAGAACAAACTATTCTCACTCCACCCCCCGATATATGCCAGCAGAAAAGCCCAAATCCCCTCTAACAAACCCTCCCTGTCAGAGTTACAGCATAAGAAATGGGACGTTCACAAGGACCAAGCAGTCATTAGATCGCCTCTACCACAGCCCCAGTGGAGACAACAGCTCACCCAGTGTAACAAAGAGCTCCTCACTTGAGTGTCAGTGGAGGTCAAACGGGGATCTGGACTTTAATCTCCCCCCAGGCATTAATGGGCAGCACCCTCACTGCCCTGTTAAAGTGGTGTCAGAGAAAGCAAACAAAAACAGAAGGTGTAAGTAAGATCCAGAGTCTACTCACAAAATCTGAACATGCCCAGGGTTCTATTGTAATTCACTTTTCATTGCAAGAATTAGATCTTGAACTGAAAGATCTCAAAATGGCAGAAATTGAAGGAAGACTTTTAAAATATAATCCAAATATATGTGGTGTGCAAAATTCTTACTTCAAATATAAAGATATAGACAAGTTCAAAGTAAAATGATGAAAAATATATATTTGCAGTAATTAATCAAAAGAAATGAGTAAATATATAGATAAATTAGACTTCACAATGAAGGAAATTAACAAAGACAGAGGGATATATTACATGATAAAATGACTATCTCACAAAAGACATAGAAATCAAAATGTACATGAACCAAACAACATAGCTATAAAATAAAGAAAGCAAAATTTGATCAAACTAATAGAAAAAAACAGACCTATAATTGATAATACACCAATCCTTTCTCAACAATTGATAAAGCAATCAAACAGAAAATCAACAAGAATATAGAAGGACTCAATTATACCATCAGTGAGCAGGTAATTGATACTAATAGAATATTCCACATGAAAATATCAAGGCTACCCAATTCTTTTCAAGTGCCCATGGAACATATACCAAAATACCATATCCTGAGCCATAAAATGACCCTCAAGAAATGTTTAAGAATTAAAATCATACAGAACGTGATCTCTGACCATACTAGAATGAAATTTGAAATCAGTAACAAAGATAACAGAAAAATTTCCAAACACTTGGAAACAAAGTACATATTTTTAAACAATCTATGGGTCAAAAGGACGTCTCAAAGGAAATTTCACAAATACAGATAACAAAGAAAATATAAATGTTAAAAGTTGTGGGACATAGTAAATCAGTGCAAGAGGGAAAATTTTTAGCATTAAGTACACACATTATAAAAGAGGAAAATTCTCAAGTTAGTAATCTGAGGTTCTAGTTCAAGAAAAGCAAAATAAACCCAAAATAAGAAGGAACAAAAATAACAAAGATATGAGTAAAAATCGATGATTAACAACAGAACAATAGAAAAAGCAATCAATGAAATAAGGAGCCAGTTCTTTGGAAATATTAGTGAATTCACAAATCTTTAAGCAAGACTAAAGAGAGAAAAGACAAAATTATCAATATTAGGAATGAATCAGGGGATATCACACTATATCCTGCAGACATAAAAAGGATATTAAGGAAAAAACTATGAACAATTCCATACACATAAAGTGGACAACACAGAGTAGACAGAGTCTCTGAAAACACAAACTACCGCAATTTACCCAGCATGAAATAGATCATTTAAATAACCTATAACTATTAAGAAATTGAATTCACTTTTTAAAAACTCCCATAAAAGAAATCTCCAGGCATGAAAAGCTTCACTAGAGAATTCTACCAAACATTTAAAGGATTATTAATATCAAATTTTTTAAAGAAAAAGGCACAGGCAGCAATGAAGGTGAGTAGGCAGGCAGGCAGGAGGAAGAGAGAAAAAGAAGGAACACTTTATTCCATTTAGCTATTTGTGTTGGTTATTCTGCCTGTTCTGGGACAAGAACCTAGGACCTTGTATGTGGACTGTGTCCAACCCCTACTCCACCAGTTCATACCAAACACCAGTTTAATACAATCTCTTCCAGAAAAAATAAGGGAATTCTTCCCAATTTATTTTATGAAGCTAGTATGACCCTGATACCAAAACCAGACAATGCAAAATAATTTTAAATGTATTGATCAATATATTTCATGAGTGTTTTTGCAAAAGCTCTTAACAAATATTGTAAATATAATTCAGCAATATATAAAAGTAACTACAAACCATGACCAAGTACAGTTTATTCCACACACACAAGGTTGGGTCAACATATGAAGATCAATACAATATAGCATGTCAATAGATTAAGAAGAAAGTCATTTGATCATATCAATCAATGCAGAAAGCAAGAATTTTATAAAATTCAACACTTGTTCATAATAAAAACTCCAGAAAAACAGAAATAGAGAAGAATTTCTTCAACTTGGTAAAGAGCATCTACCAAAACCTATTGTTAACATTATGTTTAAGGGTGAAAGAGCGACTGCTTTCGCTGCTCAGATTCCAGAAAAGGCAAGGAAGTAGGTTCCATCTCATCGTTCTTATTCAACAGGATGTAGAAACTGGAGCCAATGTAATAATAAAATTAAAAGCATAATATAGGTTAGAAAGTAATAAAACTGTTCCAATTTAAAGATGTATGTATGCCTTAAATCTATATAATGTTATAAAGCAGTAACTTCAATAAGTATTTTAATTAAAAAATATCATTTATAATCACTCAAAGATGAAATACTTAGGTTTAAATCTATTTAAACATATATAGAGGACATGTATACTAAAAATTACAAAATGGTGATAAAAAATCAGAGATTTAAGTAAATGGAGAGATAGACCATGTTCATGGATTAAATGATTCAATAAAGTAAAGTAAGATTTGGCATGCCCTGGTAGTTTAACAGTTAAGCCCAAAGTCTCTGGAAGGTATAGTCCACATGTATTTCAAGGACTGGGGTTTCTGACCCATGACTAGTGGAAAGAACCAAAACAAACAATTAAACAAGTAAATGTTTCCTCCTCCTCTGTTTGCCTGACTGCCTGCTTGCCTTAATTCCTGCCTGCACCATTCTTTTAATCATAAATAAATAATATATATTATTATTTTTAGATAAAGGGGAGATTATGCCAAAATTTATATAGAAAGTCAAAGGAACTAAAATGTCTAAGACAGTTTTGAAAAATAAATAATATCAAGTGATTCAGTCTGATTTCAAGACTCATTATAAAACTCTTCTCCAGGCCTATCTCATTCCCTACTGGTAACCTGGGTTCTATTGCTAGTGTCCAAGGACTGATTTTGTTTCATCTGTTCCTTTGTGAGTTTTTGTTTGTTTTATATCACATTCCACCTGTGAGTGAGATCATCTGGTACCTATCTTCTTTTGGCTTATTTCACTTAGTATAATCCCCTCTAGTTAAATCTATGTTGATTCAAATGACAGGATTTCATCTCATCTAAGAGTCTGTAGTATTCCATTGTGTATATATACCACATCTGTATCCACTCATCTGATATTGGGCACTTCGGTAGTTTCCAGCCCTTAGCTATTACGAAAAGGGCTAAAATAAACATGGGGCTGCACAGGTTTCTGTGAATTAGTGTTTTTGCATCTTTTGGGTAAACACCCAGAAGTGGGATGGCAAGATCATAGAGGATTTCCATATTCAACTTATCGATGAATCTGCATACTGTTTTCCAAAGGGGTTGCACCAGTTTGCACACAGAAATGTAAAAGTATCTCCTTTTCTCCACATCCTTGCCAACATTCATTGTTGCCAGACTTTGGGGTAATAGTCAGTCTCTCAGGTATAAGGTGATATCTTGTCATTTCAATTTGCATTTCCCTGATAGCCAGGGAGTAGAAATATCTTTTCATGTGTCTATTGGCCATTTGTATATCCTCTTCTGAAAAATATCTCTCCAAATCTCTCCATTTTTTGATTAGATTGCTTGTTTTTCTGTTACTGAGTTTTATGAGTTCTTTGTATATTTTAAGATATTAAACTCTTGTCAGAAATTCAGAACCCAAGTATTTTCTCCCAGATAGAAAGCTATCCTTTTATTTTGGTGATGTTTCCTTTCTCTGTGAAGAAGCTTTTTAGTCTGAGACAGTACCAGTTGTTTATTTTTCTTTTTGCTTCCTTTGATGCTGGAGTTGAGTCCCCAAAGGCCTCTCTAAGGCTGATGTCATGGAATAACTTCCCTAAGTTGTGTTCCAAGAATATTATGGTCTCTGGTCCAATGTTCAAGTCTCTAGACCATTTTGAGTTAATTTTTATGAATGGTGTTAGAGTGGTCTAGTTTCATTCTTTTGCATGTGGCTGTCCAGTTATCCCAACACCATTTATTGAAATGACTTTCCTTTCTCCATTGTATGCTTTTGACTCCTTTGTCATAGATTAACTGTATGTGAGTGGGTCAGTTTCTGGTGACTCAGTTCTTTTCTACTGGTCTGTGCCTCTTTTATTAGTCTAGTACCACACCGTTTTGACCACTATCGCTTTGCATATAGCTCAATGTCTGGGAGTGTAATCGCTCCAGATTCATTCTTTTTTCTCATAATTACTTTGGCTATTCAGGGCCTTTTGTAGTTTCATACAAATTTTAAGATATTTTGTTCTAGTTCACAGAAATCAGCCTGTCAGATTTTAATGGGGATTGTATTAAATCTGTATATTGTTTTGGGTAAGATGACCATTTTAACAATGTTGATTCTTCCTAACCATGAATGGAGGATGTCTTTCCATGTCTTTGTGTCCTCCTCTATTTCTAAGAAGGACTTGTACTTTTTATTGTACAGGTCTTTCACATCCTTTGTTAAGTATATTCCAAGATATTTCATTCTTTTAACTTCTAGTTTAAATGGTGTGTTTTTCATGATTTTATTTTCTTCTAGCACGCAGTTTGCATATAAAAATGTAAGGGATTTTTGTGCATTGATTTTGTAACCTGCCACTTTACTGTATTTGTTGATGAGTTCTAGAAGTTTTTTTGATAGAGTTTTTAAGGTTATCTATCTGTCTGTCTATCTATCTATCTAGTCACGTCATCTGCAAATGATGGTTTTACTGCCTCATTTCCATTTTGGATTCCTTTTTTCTTTGCTTTCCATTTTTTTCCATTGACTATGATATTGGCAGTGGGCTTGTCATATATGGCCTTTATTATGTTAAGGTATGTGCCTACTATTCCCATTTTATGCAGGGATCTTTTTTAATCATAAATGGGTGTTGGATCTTGTCAAAGCTTTCTCTGAATCTACTAATATGATCATGTGGTTTTTCTCTTTGCTTTTGCTAATATGGTGTATGACATTAATAGATTTACATAGGTTGAACCATCCTTACATCTGTAGGATAAATCCCACTTGGTCATGATGGATAATCTTTTTGATGAACTGTTTGATTTGGTTTTCTTATATTTTGCAGAGAATTTTTGCATCTATGTTCATTAGAGATATTATTGGTCTATTGACTTTCTTTCTGGGTGATCTCTCTCAGCTTTTGGTATCATTGTGATGTTAGCCTCATATAAAGTATTTGGGAGTACTCCTTGTTCTTCAATATTTTGGAAAAGTTTGAGAGTAGGTACTAATTCTTCTCTGAAGGCTTGGTAAAATTCATTAGAAAAGCCATCTGGTCCTGGGCATTTATTTTTAGGGAGATTTTTTGATTACCTCTTCAATTCCTTTGCTTGTGATTATTCTGTTCAGGTTTTCCAATTCTTCCAGGTTCCGTCTTGGTGGATTGCATTTTCTAAAAATATGTCCACATGCTCAAGGTTGTACACTTTGGCATAGAGCCGTTCATAGTAGTCCTTATGATGTTTTGAATTTCTGTGGTGCCTGTTGTAACTTCTCTGCTTTCATTTCTGATTTTAGCTATGAGAATTTTCTTTTTTTTCTTTGTGAATCTAGCCAGTGGTTTATCAATTGTGGTTTTTTTTCAAAGAACAAAGTTTTGGCTTCTTCGATCTTCTGGATTGTCTTTTTGTCTTCCAGTTCATTTATTTCTGCTCAAATTTTGATTATTTACTTTTGTCTGCTGATATTTGGCTTTCATTTTTCTTCTTTCTGTAACTTTTTAAAAAGTAGAGTTAGGTTGTTTATTTGGATTTTTCTTGTTTCTTGAGGTGGGGCCTGTATTGCAATGAACTTCCTCTTAGTATTGCTTTTGCTACATCCCATAGATTCTGGTAGCTCATGTCTTCATTCTCATTTGTCTCTTAAGTATTTTTTTAAGTTCCTCTTTGATTTCCTCTTTTACGAAAGAGTCATTCAGAAGCAAATTGTTAAGTGTTCAATTAATTTGGGGTCTTCCAGCTTTCTTTTTGTTATTGAAGTCTGGTTTTAAGCCATTGTGGTCATAGAAGATGCTTGGTATGACTTCAATCTTTGCAAATTTGTTGACGGATGTTTTGTGTACAACATATGATCTATCCTTGAGAATGTTCCATGCAAACTTGAGAACAAAGTGAAATCTCTAGGTGCTGGATATATGTCTATTAGACTTAATGGTTTCATGTAAGTATAGCTGTTCCTGCTCTTTTGTGGTTGCCATTCAACTATAGGATTATTTTCCAACCATTCAATTTGAGCCTTTATCTTCTGAAAGGTTGGTTTCCTGAATGAAGCAGAAAGTTAGATTATGCTTCTTAATCCATTCACTCTCCATCATTTGACTGGTGAGTTCAATCCATAAATGCTTTGGGTAATTATTGATATGTAGTTGTTTATAGTAATTTGCCTTCTGCATGTTGTTCCAGACAATTCATTTGTTCTCTTTGTCTTCTTAGGTCGGTTAAGTTGGGAGTAGTTATGTTTTGATTGATTTCCTTTTCTGTTTTCTTCTTTGCTTTTTCCCTTTAGGTATATTTTGAGGTTACCCTGATGTTAGCATTAAAAATTCTGTGCTTAATTCCTGTATTTTATTTAAAAGTAGATTAGTCTTACACTCATCCTAAACCATCCACATTTTTATTCTCTTCTCCTCCACAGTTTTTATATTTTCTATCTGACCATTTTAACTGGGGTTTCTTTACACTTCAAAGAGTATTCTTTAATATTTTTGGCAGAGCTGGTTCTGTGGTGATGAATTAATTCTTTTAACTTTTGCTTATCAGAAAAGCTTTTTATCATACCTTCAGTTCTGAATGATATTCTCACAGGGTATTTTATCCTAGGTTCTTTCAGCACTTTGAATACATCATAGAGTTTCAGTTGAGAAATTCACTGACAATCTTATGGTGCCTTTTTTAAATGTGACTCGTTTTTCTCTGGATGGTTTTAAGACTCTTTAACTCTTTTTTTGACATTTTGATGGCAGTGTGTTTGCTTGGGTTTCTTTTATTAGGGATTGGAGCTTCCTGGGTCTGGAGGCTTGCTTCATTGTTCAGGTTTGAGAAACTTCAGCCCCACTTTCTGTCTCTTTTCCTTCTGGGACCACTATGATGTGAATGCTGTTCCTTTTGATGTTTTCCCATAGGACCCAAATCCTGTCTTTATTTCTTTGCATTCTTTTATCTATTTGCTGGTTTATTAGAGTGAATTCCTCTGCCCTACTGCCTAGTTCACTGATTCTATTGGAGGCTTCATCCATCACTATCTTGAGTACCTCTATTGAGTGTTTCAGTTCAGCTATCACATTCTTCATTTCTTTGATATCTTGCCTCCTTTCTGCTCTTTTTTGTTTTCTTTTCCTTTCTTTATTGTTGATTGCCATGAGTATGTTAATCACTGTTACCCTAAATTCTTCCTCAGGTAGTTTGCACATGTCTGCTACATTCTGATTTTCCCCTGGGTTTTTGATTAGATCCATAATTCACATATATTTCTCCATCTTTGCTTAACATTATACTTATATTTCTGTGCAGTGATGGAGTTGTGTAGGTTGGTCACCTTGTTTTTGGCCCACAATTGGCAATCAGGTTACAGTTCTGCCTCCACCCACAGGGTGGTGCTAGTGGGTAGTATTGAGATTTTGTTTCTTCTGGAAGACTACTTTCTTTCTTCAATCCTGGGGGTGGGCTATCTGGTAGGCAGGGTATCAGTGGGTGAAATATCCAGTAGGCAGATCTGGAGATTCTGGGTGAAAAATGGTGGTGGAAAGCAACAGAGTGGGGAATTTCCCCAGCTGCCTTCTAGTTATGGCATCACCCAGTATAATTTCACCTTTTGGGCTCCAGCTCAGACCCCAAGGTACCATCTTTCCTGCACCAAGACACTCTCCCCCGTCTTTGTCCCAATCTTGCTGGGTGGGCTCTTGACTGCTTTTAGAGCGACTTGCTAGGCAGCCTGTGTCTTCCCATAGTTCCAACTCCTCCACTGTGACCTAAATCTGCAGTGTCGAATATGCAGTTTCACTCCAAATGCAGATGTTTTCGTCTACCGTCTGCGGTCTTGGAAGCTGTCGTGTCTCTGCAGTCTCTGCACCTGCTTTTCCTCCATATTTATTTCTGGAGAATAGGTGAATTCCTAGGTGGTCTGTGGGGAGGATGTGAGTCTCACCTCTATCGGGTCACCCTCTGCTGACCATCTCCTCCTAACTTACGTTTGAAAGAGGTTCAAAGGCAATTCACTAGAAGAGAAACAGCTTTCTCAACAATTGGGGCTGGAGCAACTGGTCATCCTCAGGGAATAAGGAAAAAAAGAACATCAACCTAACTCTCACACTTATTTAAAAAACTTAACTCTAAATGGATCATAGACTTACATAAAAATGTAAGGCTCTAAAACTTTTAGAAAAGAAACAAGAGAAAATCTTCCAAGATCTAGGGTTAGGCAGAATTCTTAGACTGGATATCAAATGCACAATTCCTAAAAAGATGACTGATAAATTAGATTTTGTCAAAAGTTTAAAAATTTGTTTTTTAAAAGATAAGAGGAGGAAAATACAAGGTTAGAAAATGAGAAAATATTTGTAAATCACATACCTGACAAAGAACTATTATTTGGAATAAATAAACTCAATAGTGAAAAAAAGCAAACAGTTTGATTAGGACATGGGCAAATGATATTGATGTGCAGATGTTAAATATGTGAAAAAATATTCACATCATTAGCTATTAGGATGAGATGTCACTATCCACCTACCAGAATGGCTACAATAAAAAACTGATATACTATATAATGCTAGAAAGGATGCAAAGCAAGTAGAACATTCACACAATCTAGTGTTGTAAAAATGGCACAGTCACTCTAGAAAATGTTTGGTATTCTTTAAAAAGCAAACATGCAACTACCACTCAGTAGCTGCACTCTTGGGCACTTAACCCAAAGAAATAAAGACTTATGTTCACACAATAACCTGTAAACCAATATTTATACCGTATTTGCAGCCCCAGATGGAAACAATCCGGATGCCCTTTGACCAGACGAGTGGTTGAACACATGACAGTATATCCACAGCAGGGAATATCAGCCAACAGTAATTATGCTAAATTTAAAGTCAGTCTCAAAAGCTTTCATCACTACATAACAGTATTGACACGACAAAATTAAAGATACAGATAACAAATAAGTGATTTCTAGAGGTTAGGGGCGAGCAGGAGAGAAGTAAGTGTGGCTAGAAAAGGGTAATAAGATGAATTTTTGTTGTGATGGACACATTTGGTGCCTTGACTGTACCAATGTTATATCCTGGTTGTGGACTCATACTAGTGCTTAATAAGATGTCACTAACAAGGAAAGGGGGGAAGACGTATATGAGATCTATCTCTCTGTATCATTTCTTATAATTGCATGTAAATTTCAATTATCTCAAAATGGAAAACTTTAATATATATTGAGGTCACTTCAATTTACAAAATAATATAAACCATGGTCCTGATTCCTCACTATATAGAACAGCACACCCTGCCCACCAGCAAATTATCAAAAGTTCTACACCATTGTGTGCTGGACCCCAGCACCACTTGCCCCGCCCCCACCCATTCCCCTACTGGTAACCTCAGTTATACTGTTAATGTCCAAGGGTTATTTTTGTTTCTGTTTATTCTGTACCTTCGCTTTGTTTCCTTTATAGTCTGCATATGAGAGAGATCATCTGGTATTTGTCTTTATCTTGCTGACTTATTTCAGCTAGCATAATACCCTGGTTCCATCCATCTTGATGACAGGACTTTATCTTTATATGGGTATGTAGTATCCATTGTGTCTATGTACTACATCTTCTTTAGTCATTCATCTGACAATGAGTACTTAGGTAATTTCCAATTATTGGTTATCATAAATAATGCTGTGATAAACATGGGGGTGCATCTTTCTCTATGAATTAATGTTTTTGTGTCTTGGGGTAAATACTCAGAAGGAGGGTGAGGCAATCTTAAGACATTTCCATTCTCAACTTTTTGAGGAATCTCCATACTGCTTTCCATAAGAGGTGCACCAATGTGCACTCCCACCAACAGTGCAAATGGGTTCTCTTTCTCCTCATCCTCACCAGCATTTATTGTTCCTAATCTTTTGAATAGTAGCCACTCTCACAGATATGAGGTAATACCTCATGACTTTGTCATCATAAAAATTAAAAATTTTAAAAAGAACAGTCATCTTTTTCCTTGATATATCTATATGTATATACATGCAGAGAGAAATCTTTAAGGCTGGACACATCAACTTTAAAAACATCAAGAAATTCGTGATGGGCAGGGTGTGCTGCCACGTATTCGAGAAATGGAGATCCTACATATACAGGTATATATTATTTTGTAAATCAAAGTTACTGCAATAAATATTAAATTAATCTAAAAATTTTTCAAATACGAGGAGGAGAATAAAAAGAATTTCTGATCAAACCATCAAGGGTCAGCTCTTACCTGCAACAAAGCTCCCATGAGTGACGCCAAGGCAGCCATGCCGATACACAGGGCCCCGAACAGCACACCTAGGTAGACGATGTAAAAGTCAGTGCAAAATCCAGATCCAGAGGATTAGAATTCTCAAAATGAAGCTACCACCCCTTTGATTCAGAGTGAGCTCTGTAACAGTGCTGAAGAATGGCCAGAGACCCCAGAGCCAGAACAAAGCGGGTTAGGGAGAAGTGCTTCCCTGCGGTATCAACAGTGTGCGACGAGGAAGCAAAACCTTGATATCATGTCCCAAGATTAGTTACATTAGGTTATGTAAGTTAGGAAACCCTAGTATTAACTACAGGGATTTTAAAACTAAGAATTATTGTGTTCTGACTCTAATCTTCCATAAACCTTGTGTATAAAAGGAAGCTCAGGCTCTGTAGTTTGCTGAAAACAGGATACAATTCAGTCCTGCTCTGTACAACGTGACGAGGAGAGGAATAATAAACATCAGAAACTCAAGTCTTCTGATTTTAAGTATTCATTTCTTCTGGGAAGCAGCAAGGTGCATCAGACCTGTTTAGGCCTCTCATAATCTCCGTCAACAAGTCTTTCCTGCTAAACTAGCAAAGAAAGGCAGTTTCCAAAGAGTATTACATTCCTTTCATACCAGATCATTTCCCCAAACTTCTTTATAGAAATTCTCAAGCCACCAGTAATGGTCAGATTATGAGATTTTTTTTCTTCTTTAACGTTATGATTCCCAGATTTTCTCCAAGTACATGTATTACTTTTTTTTTTTTTTTAAGGAAAGGTGTAGGTGGGAATGAAGGCAAGGAGGCAGTCAAGAAGGAAGACAGAAAGGGAAGCAGCACTTTATTTACTTGTTCATCTCACTTGTTCCCTCTGGCCTCAGGTCAAGAAATGGGGTCCTTGGGATGTATGCGTAGTACATCCTGGTTGCCTACTCTGAATCAAAGTTATCTAATTTTCATTAAAGACTTCTATCCAGCAACAATCCCCTGAAATCAGTCATCATAATTTCCTCCATTCAAAATACAAAAAAAAAAAAAAATGAGTGGGAAATTTGCTTATCATAAAATGAAGGCATTCATATGTTATTTCTATCTTATATTAGTACTCATACCTTCATTAATTATACTGGGTAAATAACCAAGAGCACCTGAATGCAAAAGGTTACATTGATTTTTTT